>CM061534.1:170616457-170744959 GCA_030545055.2 Neoaliturus tenellus | reverse complement strand
TATATAGATTATGTATCCAATTTCTTTTTATTGTAATATAAAGAAACTGTTGCAAAAAAATAAATTCTGTAGTAAAAAATATTATACTTATTGGCTATGACATTTTAACATTATTTGAGACGGTGTGTTATAATCAATGGGGTCAACGATATGATTTTAGTATAATAATACAACTCCCAAACTCAAAGTACGTGCCCACGTTGATTTAACTATTGGAAGCAATCATTGTACACAAAGGACAACAATGGCATGTGTAATAATTCAGCAGCGTAGAACGTATTCAACATAAGGGCAGTCAAGAGAGCTTGACCGATATTTGTGTTAAAACTATACATTTAATTTAGACAACCATTTATATGTCATTAATGACTATAGATGCTGCACATTGTGTTGTTCCTGCAAGTTATGAATTTACAATGACACTATAAACACCCGTGTTAAATTTGTCGATTTTCCATTATAATTTATCGTGTTTACAAACACTGTTGGCAACGTTAAACATTAGATGTTCGTTGATCAATATATGACGTCCTATGATTTATCAGTTTTCACGTATATTATTATGAAAATTCTGATTCTTTCTTATAATTAACAAATGCTAATTATAAGAAAGTTGAAGTTTCGAAAGTAAGGTGAAATTAATGACTTTTGAGTTGTTGTAAGATTTAGTTATATTTCATAAAAAAGTTATTGTGTTGTGTTCATTGAGAGCAATGATATTTTACCAGTAACTTTTCAAAACAAAGAATTTAACATTAACCAAATAATTTTTTTTTCTCTTACACGTAATTGTTACTCATTAGATAAAAATTTGCAAAACACATTACCTTTTCAAATCCATCTGAAGATTTATTCAACAATAAACGTGTACATCAGATATATTAAAAAAAAAACTTTCCAATTCACCATTCTGGTTAATTACTTTACTAAAAATGATTTTTAATAAGACATAGTATAAAATAGTATAGACATAGTATAATATACTAGTGGCTTGTAGGGGCAAAGGCCAGTAAAAATCAAAATAGTGATGTTGTCTCCACAACTAAGTTTCAATTTATTACCTCCTTCCAGTAATACTGTATTTTTCTGAAGCTTTAGTGTAAATTTACACGTTTGGACAAAAAAAACTTTTAAACTTGACGAACTTTGTAAATCAGTAATTTATAAATATTTTCCCCTATATTATAATACAGTAGTCTATTTTGTGAAAAAAGAAAATGTATTGTACTTTTATACTACAGGTAAAAATTGTTTTAACCTTAACTATGTCATTATGAGTTTGTAACTCAAGTAAATTGAATAATTCATTATCACCTAAGCCCCTTAATATCGTAAACTTCTTTATCCTGGACCCCATTCCCCCACACTGGCCGTGTCTCCGTGGTTCCCCGTGCCCCCGTTCACCCCTCCTGACCCGTGTTTCCTGTGCTCCCTATGCCCCCGGGGCCCAAGTACCCCATTACCCCCTTGCCCCTGTGCCCCCCATTCTCGCTTGTCCACATGTCCGCAGATCTAGAGGCCCCGTGGCCTCTATGTTCCTTATTCCTCCCACTTCCTACCCATGCAAAACCACCTTGCGTGCCACCAACGTCTCTAGTACCCCTCGTCTCTAGTACCCCTTGTAACCCCATTCTCAAGCCCACCATTCCTCTCCGTGCCCCCTATATCCCTATGACTCCACTTTGTCACCCATGCCCGCTAATTCCAGTGCACCGACAACCCTCGGGCCTTTATGCCACCATGGTACTCCCGTGCTCACATGCCCACCGTTCTTCTTCATGCTTCCGTGCCCTCATGTCTAACGTTCCTCCCAATGTTATGGGAGGCATTAATGGGTGTTTATTGTTTCACTACGACATACCTAAAGAAATAAGCAGTGAATGGATAAAAGCAAAACAAAATATTCCTAATACTAAGGTTATCAAATGTTAGTAGTTTACATATAATGATTCAGTCTAAAATAAACACACGGCAAAACGATTTAACTCTTCTACTCTAACTACCAATATCCAATATATAAAGCAGTAACGTAATAACTAAAAGACATTCACTGAGTAAAAACAATTAACCATTATATCAACCATGCCATGCCTAAGCCAATTTTAAGCTTAGGTATATTAAGCATATAAAAATCATTCTACTCCTCTTTCCTTAATGACAGAAATAGAAATCTCCAAATGGAATCTCCTTGGAATCCTTAATCTGTTCATGCCACTCAGTGTTTTCCTTTTTACAGTGCATTGCCAATTTTAAAAAGTTATAATTATATCTTGACTCAATCTTAACTCAAAATATCTGCTAAGTAACCAGCTGAGTTTATGATAAAAAGATACACTGGAACATCTGCTCAATCACACGTGTAGATCTAAAAATCTTCTTCCCTTTTTAACATTGGAACTTCAAGGTTTCAAAACATGGCAATTTATTCACTAGTTCATAAACCATGCAAAAACAAATTCAACAAAATGTTTTACTCTGAATTCGTCTGTGGTATGTGTCGAATCAGCAATGTTATTCTTTGTTGTTGTTCGCAATTGGAGTTATTGCTATTTTTCTCCATAAAAACATTGATTTTGAATAATAATTGATGCAAATTAAGGTCATTTTAACAGAAAAATCGCAATAACTACGTTATTTATTGTCATACCCTTAAAAACTTGGTACCATTGATTAGACCATTTAATTTGGCAATTAAATTAATTATTATTTAATCATATTAATTACCTATTAATTAATAATTAATGGTTTTCTAGATTTATTAAACTCGTTTAATGAATTAAACAATTTTAAATTAATGTTAGTTAAACATGATTATATCAAATTTTATTGTTAATTCAAATTTAAAATAAACCTTTTAAGCCATCAAACCGCATTCAATGAGTAATGTAAATGTTCAATATGAAATAGCATGCACAAATAGAGTAGTTATATTGTATTTGTTGTATTTTTATATTTTTTATTGGCCTATACATACTAGGGATTATTATTATAAACGTGCGTTGAAATATAACAATAATTCTTTTCTTTTATAAAAAAGTGATATGTTTGTAAACAATTTGTACACATTAATTGTAGTTGTATTATTGGGGTTATTGTAGTTATAATATTAACTACAATAACAAAAAAAAAATATTATTATCAAGTCACTTAAATGAGCAAGTGACTTGATTGCTAACATTTACACTAAACTGATTAGGTCCAACGTATAAATTTGGTAATCATACTGTAGTCAAGAAAAATAAAACTAGTCTAACTAGTTAATATATATTTAATTATCAAATTTGTACTGGTAGTACTTGGTACCATTGATTGGATAATTTTAATTTGGCAACCTTTTTGTATTTTGTAAAGTTGTTATAAAATTTACCAATTTTGAGATATTTGAGTTTGAATATTTTAAAGGCCGCAATTTTTAAAATATACAGTGGAAAGTTAACTTTTTCCTGAAAATGTACATTGGTATGATAAAGATTCATACAAAAAATAAACTGAATATCCGTTATGGAAATACAAATTATTATGTGAAAAAATGGCGGTTAGCATATTAATGATGTATTTTAGACCCCTATTTGTATGATGTTATTTCTTGTCTCAATGCAAGGAATAAATATATAAAAGGGCTCCAGATAGTTCCGGGACAACAATAACCTGAAATAGTTAAACCTAAAATCTTATATTAATAAATCAGAGAGAAAGCTAGAAAACTAACTTTTATGTTTATACTTTGAATATGCCAAAGTTTTTTCGTGATTAAAACTACTCCTACAACATTTAACTGATTTTTACGTTTTGGGTGTCTTGAAATATTTCTTGGTTTTTAGTTGTTTTTACAACAATTTATAAGAATCGTCTTTAAAATAAGGGTGCTATTCATCATTTAAATGAGAACTTTTCCAGTAGAATAATACTGGGTTTGGGTTAAGCATTTTTTAACATCTGTTAATTTACAGCTAAAATTTGCATAGTTTGTATGTGATTACTTATAATCACAATATTTGATTGGTCAGATATCATTGATTTAGCAACGTAGAATTTTTAGCACGGTCATGTCAAGTTAAAGTTAAAATTAGATTGTTCGATTTCGAGAAAAGTACGGTACACTAGTTTATAGAGAATAAAATAATTATAATATTCTTGTCGGTGGTTCATGGAAAAGCGATAAACTTCCTGGAAAAGATCCAAATCGTTGATTGGACGACCTTGCTTTAAGGATTTTTTCAAAGGAAAAACTATGTTTCCTCAAGTGTTTTCCTTATAAATTTTACATTATGTGCAGTATCTACTTTTAAAAGTAGGTAATTTTAAGTGTCTTTATTCCAAAAAGTGTTTTCCTCCTACAAGTACGTCAAAAGATCTCTTTAAAAAATAATAAATAAATACTAATACATGAAACTTTATTAAACCTTCAACGTTACGTCTACCTTTTACTAAATCCTAAGATTGTAGTTCCTATTTTTACTAAAATGGTTTAAAAAAAAGTTTTGTCCAGTATTTTGTGTCGAATTTCATTAAATCATTATTTTTTCCTCGTATAAACTAGTTTTAAAATGTAAAATATTTATATTGTTAAATAAATTGATAATATTCAATTAATAAAATACTGAAAATGAGAATAAGCCACCTAATGCTACTTAGGAAAATGTTAACCGTGTTTTAGCTTGGAATTTTTTCGCCGAAATGACCAGTGCAACACCAGGTTTGCACAAAGGATGAAGTGTTTGTAATGTTTAGACCACGCTATAATTAAATATTTTTTACGTTATTCTTACAACAGTTATTATTATTATTTGAATCAACAAATTCCTCTATGTCACCTATTTATTGACAAACCTAGATTAAATTTTGTAAGTACATTCACAAAGTAGAACTTATATTTTTGCGTCCCATATTATGATCAAACACCCATATTATTATCAAACACAATGATGACTTTGATTCTGAAGAAATAAAAAAATATTATAATGCCTGAACCCTATAATTAAAAAAGTGGTTAACCGGTTTTTATTTTGAATTTTTTTTTTCGTTGAAATGGCCAGTGCCATGCCAGGTTTGCACAAAGGGTGAAGTGTTTGTAATGTTTAGACCACGAGCAGTGTTGCCGGGGTCGCTGTGAAAACATCTGTTTGTAGTGGTCGTGCTTTGACACGCCTTTGTGGCTGTATTTAACTACTGTTACTTTTTGGAAGGTAAATACATACGAAACAAACCAAAATGGACAAGTTTTTTCACTTGACCTTTATGCAAATGCCAATTTTTAACCACAATACAATACACGCTGTGTGGTAGTCAGTAAATAAAACCGAATTTTTTAATGTTTTGTCACATGTTTTAAAATATTTAGCGCGTGTATTTAGTATTAAAATTCAATTAAATTCTCACACAGTCCTGGTTGGGAAATACCATAGTGAAAATTTATTGTCAAAAGCTTAATTTAGGTATGAATTATATTATTAAATATTGTCAATGAAATGTGCATCGTCAAGATGGTTCAAGGTAAACTAAAAACAAATGGAGCTAAAATTTAAAGTTTTATCTTCAAAATAATCCAAACTTACAACTAGAAGAAATATATTACATAATTATATACTATGATATATTACAATTTTCGGTAACTAATCAACATATGTCACCAATAATATTAATCATACTTGAACATTTATATGACGTAAGTCTTTATAATATTAACCATCAGACCGAGGAAGGGTCGGATTGTTGATGAGGTCGGGATAACGCAACCTCAGCCTAGTTATCGAAAACCGCTTATAGATAACATTGCAAGTCTTTGTTAAAAGGGATTACACCCTCTATTCGTTGGTAAACCGAGTTTGTTGTTAGGATCAGTGATTTCAAAATATTGGTTTTTTAAACGGTTCTCCAATGTTAATCTAGTTTTTAAAACAGGGTTTTAGGTTTTATGTTACATGATAAAACAAGCAGTTATAAAAAACTACAAAGCTTAAGAATTTTAGACTGCCATGTGGATGGTGATTTATAGTATTAAGCACGAAAATAGTCCGATGGAAATTTTAACAGCTGTGTCCCCCCTCACCCCCTCTCACCCTGCAATGTTGTCATTTGTGGTTATGTTTACCATGTGTAATACAATATAAAAATGTGTTTCAGAATACATTTGGCAACAATGTGCCGACTCTCATCTGACTATTTTCGTGAATCCTACTATTATACTTACGCCTTCTTTAAATCCGCTAAATTCAAACTAATAAAATTATAGGAAGTTTCTTAGTTAAATACACCTCAAGGGTAGTTTAGTCTCCTAAACGCAAATAATCTAATAATTACACACATGTCTGCAATTTTTCTTATTATACAGGGTGTCCCGGAACTCTCTGGAACCCTTTTGTATTTTTGTTCCTTGCATCGAGACAAGAAAAAAAAACACCGTACAAATAGGGGTCTAAAATGTTTAGTTTAGCCGCTAGCCGCCATTTTGTTTTTTACGCATAATCAATTTTATTTCCGTAACGAATGGTTACATTAAGTTCATATTTAATATGAACCATACCAATGCCCATTTCTAAGAAAAATATTAATTTTTCCACTGTATATTTTCAAAATGGCGACCATTGTAATTTTTCTAACTCAAATGTCTGAAAATCGGTAAATTTTATAAAAAAATTACATGACACAAGAAAGTTGCCAAATTAAGTTATGTAACCAACGGTACCAAGTCTATAAGTATCTGATACAGTAACAAATAACTGAGTTATTGCGATTTTTATGTTAAAATGGCCTTAATTTGCATTGAAAAATCAATGTCTTTATGGATAAAAATGGCAATAACTCCGTTACAAACTTGATTTTATTGGTAAGATAATTCTATTTGGCAATTTTTGTGGGTCTTGTAAAATTCTTTTAAAATTTACCGATTTTCATATATTTGAGTTAAAAAAAAATAAAATAATAAAAAAAAAATAAAAAATAAAAAAAATTAAAAGGCCGCCATTTTTTAATATACAGGGTAAAAAATAATTTTTTCCCCAAAAAAAATGGGTATTGGTATGATAAAGATTCATACCAAATATGATCTTATTGCAACCATCCGTTACGGAAATAAAATTTATTATGTGTAAAAAGAAAATGGTGGCTAGCGGCTAAACCAAGCATTTTAGACTCCTATTTGTACGATGTTTTATTTTCCTGTCTCGATGCTAGGAACAAATATACAAAAGGGTTCCAGAGAGTTCCGGGACACCCTGTAAAAGTATTGGAGTTGGCTCGAAAATAAATTTCGTGATAGTTAAAATAATGTTTATTTATCGTCTGAGATTTTTTTTACATACGTATATTAATGCGGTAATAATTGGCTATACAAAGATATAACTTTAACATAGACATACAACTACAAACCTTTTAATATGAGGTACATGCTCTCATTGATTTAACTATCAGAAATAATCACGGTACATAAAGGACAACAATAGCTTGTGGAACGTATTCAACATGAGGGCAGTTAACAGAGCCTGACTGATGTGTTTGTTTCAACTATCCGTTTAATTTTGGCAACCATTCGCATGTCATCTCTAACTATAGTGGTTGTGGTTTGTGTTGTTTCTGCAAGTTATGAATTTACAATTACACTATAAACTTCCATGATAAATTTGGTGATTTGCCATCATAATTTGCCATGTTTACAAACACTGTTGGCAACGTTAAACGTTAGGTGTTTGTTAAACAATAAATGACCTCCCATAAATTATCAGTGTTCACATGAATTGTTTTGACAATTTTTTAATATAATAGGTGCTCATTAAGAAGTTGCAGCATAAAATAAAAGATTAATATACTTCATTTAATAATAGTTAATGATATTCTGTTTAAAAGAATGTTAATAATACAAGTTTTTGTGCAATAATACAAGACGAACAGTGCAATATTAATTTTTTAAATTTTTTATCACAATTGATCGTAATTTTTGTTCATTAAGAAGGAATATTTTCAAAATACATTACCATTATTTCAAGAATTATTTAACTCTTATTTTAAATTATATGAACTCTCATTTAAGAATAAGAGTTTACTTTACATATGTTTCCAAAACCAACCCATTCAGCGTTCTATTCAGCTTAATTACTTAACACAATGGTATTTTAATAAGACACACAAATGGCTAGAAACCAAAATTGTATAAAACCAATTAGGATATTATTCTCGTTGGTGGTTCATCATAAAGATATAAACTTCCCGAAATTGATACAAACTGTTGACTGGACAACACAGGAGTGTTACAATTTTTTTATGTGGTTTTCCTTTAATTTACATTTACATTTTTACATAATTTAAAATATAGCCAAATCGTCATAAAGCAAACTGCAAATTCAATATTTAAATGCATAATGCTTATTACATGATTTTATTTGAATCCCCATTGGATATATTTTACTGCACCCCATTACAATTGTTGAACATCGTGTTTAGCAGAATATTTTTTCAACTTTTATAGAATAATTATTCAATTTTCCCGTTGGAATGTTTCCCTCTTTCAAAACACGACGATGTATTCACTAGTTCATCAACCAAAAACAGATTCAACGCCATGTTATATTCTGAATTCTCCCTGGTATGTATAAGCCCAGCAATGTTGCTTTTCGATGGAGAACATTCCATATGAATGTTTGTTATTTTTTTATTCCAAGAATATTTGAATTTGTTCATTTAGATTGTTAAAGGTTCTTACAATTTCTTTCTCAAAATAAATGCAATAAATGGTAAATTTGAATTTAGACCTCTTTTCCTTTTTAAAGACCTATGTTTTCCAAAGTCTTAGGATTTGAAACTAATACACATAATTTATATTAAATGATAGCAATTAAGAAATCTAGACAAACAGGTTTTTATGAAAACAACTATAGTACTATTCTCGTTAGAGGTTCATTGAAAAGCAATAAAGTTCCTGGAAATGATCCAAAACCGTTGGAAGACTCTGGAGTTTAAACCCTCCTTTGAGAAATTCCTCACAAAGTAAAATTATGTTTCTTGTGTGTTTTTCGTTAAACCCTTACACATAATGTGTTTTTTATTTTATTTTTTTTTTTTTAGTTAGTCATTAATGCTGGTGAATTTGAGTGACTGAATCCCAAAATTTTACTTTTTACATAAAAACACAACAAAAGAATTTCCAATTAAAAAAAAAATAAACACTTTAATCACTAATACATGCAATATTCACACTAGACGAGATCCTAAGTTTGCCATTCTGTTATTTATTTAACTGATTAAGTAGTAAAAAGAAAGTTTGTTCAGTTTGTTTGATTTGAAATCGAATCGAATTATATATATACAAGGTGGCCCGTGTGCAAATTGCTCATTTTATGATTCTGTATGAGTGAAACTCACCTACAGTACGTGAATGTTGATTATGAAGTGACAGAGATCTATTTTTGTTTACTATCTGGCTTTTAAAATTCATCTGAAAGTAATCAGCTCTTAAATTACAATTCACATTAAAGAACTTTCTATAAAAGCTGGTCAACATTTTAAAGCGCCCTCTAGAAATAAAGGCGAAGGGGGCGAAGCCCGAAACAATATGACCTTTTTAATTGCGATTCGTCACTGTGGTATATCCTAAGCTTTAATAATAAAATGACACCTCAATATTAAAAATCAGTTCAGTAGGTCAAGAGAAAAAGGGACGTAACAGACGAAACCCTTATAGAAATAAGAATATAGATATTTGTATAACAGAAATTTACGCAAACAGATGGGTAACTTGCAATGTGGTAGGCTACTCCTACAAAAAATTCGAGTATACATTACAAAAAAAAAAAAAATCCCCTTGACCCTTGTTCCTTGCAGACATCAACTCGTCTCTGGCTGATCGTCTTTATTCCCCGTGCCAAAATATGGACAGGGATAACTCCAGCAATTACTAAGACAGCTGAATCAGGCAATGTACGATACGCGGATGCGACCCTGCTTGACGCTGCACTCATGCAAGCCTCATCCGCTTTATTATTAGTGAGAGCATTTGCCAACACATCGGAGCAGTACAGGAGCATGGACTGAATCGCGGGCATCAATAGTCTTCTTCTACTCAAACAGGGATTTCATACATTGGCCATAAGCTTGCTAAGATGAGCGTTTACACTATGCATATAAACCGTAGAAAAAAATCGCCTAATCATCACGTTCAAACTCATTGATAACATTCATTCTGAAGAAGGAGAATAAAAAAAATAAACACCTGAAGTAACTAAGAAAATGTTTAACTGTTTTTTTTTTTTTTTATTATTTGTTTTTTTTACCTTCAAAATGGTCATTGCCACGCCAGGTTTGCACAAAGCGTGAAGTGTTTAGACCACAGAACTGTTTTCGGGGTCGCTGTGAAAACATCTGTTTGTAGTGGTTGCCTGTTTGACACGCCTTTGTGGCTGTATTTGACTACTGCTACTTTTAGAAAGTTAAAATCACACAAAGCAGATCCAATAGACTAGTTTTATTTATTCGACCATTATGGACATGCCACTTTTAAAATCACATGTGCTAATACACGTGGTTTTTACTGTGTTTTTTTTCATTGTAAATTAAGCTGACTACTTTGATTTTTGCCTCATGCTCGAAATTATTTTTGTGAATAAGGTATATAAATTACAATTAAAACTGTGACAAAACCTTAGCTGGAAAACTTTAGATTTAAAAGTAGATTAATATACAGGGTTAGGCAAAAGTCTGGACACCCCCAGTTAACTTTTTAACGCGTTGCAGTAGGAAAACCAAACTCGGCACATGTTAACAACATGAAAAACTGCACTTTTTCATCAACTACACAACTTTGCCCCTGCCCCCAAAATGGGGTATTTTGGGGGCAGCCCCAAATTTTCAAATGTAAACCCCTATTGAGTGACCCCTCATTTTAAACGGTTTATCAAGAGAAATTGAATGGCACAAACCGGATGTCGATATCTCATCTCTAACCAAAATGGCAGTCATTTTAAAAATTCATTTGTTAAAATTAAATCGGAAAATAGCTTATTAGAATTTATAATTTCTGGAATTATTTTAGAATTGAACCTAGTAGCAGAAATGAACTAGTAAGTTCAATTCTAAAATAATTCCAGAAATTATAAATTCTAATAAGCTATTTTCCGATTTAATTTTAACAAATGTCAATTTACCCTTCTCGAATTTTTAAAATGACTGCCATTTTGGTTAGAGATGAGTTATCGACATCCGGTTTGTGCCATTCAATTTCTCTTGATAAACCGTTTAAAATGAGGGGTCACTCAATAGGGGTTTACTTTGAAAATTTGGGGCTGCCCCCAAAATACCCCATTTTGGGGGCAGGGGCAAAGTTGTGTAGTTGATGAAAAAGTGCAGTTTTTCATGTTGTTAACATGTGCTGAGTTTGGTTTTCCTACTGCAACATGTTAAAAAATTAATTGGGGGTGTCCAGACTTATACTTGCTTGCCCATCTCAAATTTTGAAATGGCTGCCATTTTGATTAGGGGTGAGATATCGACCTCCGGTTTGCGCCATTTAATTTGTCTTGATCGACCGTTTAAAATGAGGGGTCACTCAATAGGGGTTCACATTTGAAAATTTGGGGCTGCCCCCAAAATACCCCATTTTGGGGGCAGGGGCAAAAATGTATAGTTGATGAAAAAGTGCAGTTTTTCATGTTGTTAACATGTGCCGAGTTTGGTTTTCCTACTGCAACGCGTTAAAAAGTTAACTGGGGGTGTCCAGACTTTTGCCTAACCCTGTATTATTATATTTGTATTTTTTAATTTTGAAAAAAAAAATTGTTAGAGTGTTTTTTTAGGGAAAATATACTATTAAAAAGCTATATCCATGTCAAGACTTCTTATTACTAAACATCAGCAATAAACCTGTGATGTATAGAAAATCTTTGAGTTAGCCTACATTCCGTCTTATAAAAATGTTTGTGAATAGTTTAAATATTAAAAGAAATTTTAAAATTTAAATGTCACAAAATTAGCCCATCATTGCGTAGTCACAGTGTATGTCAACATGGCGTTCAGATAGTTTTTGCATGTTTAATGAACTAGTGAGTACATAAACGTGTTTTGAAAAGCAAAAATTTTGAAAGGAAAATTAAAAAAATATATATATATTTAATTTATTACACAAAAATTTATATGTGGCTTTCAAGAAAATGTAATGACATTTTATGCAATAATATTTATAATAATGTTATGTTTTATTTTTACTAAGAAGTAGTCTTTTTAATATGGACATTTTCGTAACATATTTTTATAAAGACGATGACTATTACATCATTAAATTATATTAATACCTCCTTCTTTAATATTTAATCCATTATTCTTGATTGCTTTAAAATAAAATTAAAATTAAAATAATGTTCTTATAACTACTATTATACAAGGAGTGTCTGAGTATTTTCCGTCATCTCGAAACATAGCGCGTACATCTTACTTAGTCTTTGCATTTAAGAGTGTTTTACAAAAAAATAAGTTTAAAAATATCCTCAATCCTAGAAAGAATAAATTTTTGTTTAACTTAAGTAAAATAAAATATTAAAATTGATGCTATGGATTGTTATTTTAGTAACAAAATAAGAACTAAAGATAAAAAATAACTAATTTTAATAAGCATATTTTTAATATCGAAGAGACTGTGAAGAGGTGAATGTGAAGGCGAACAAAAATAAAAGAGCACTAATTTTAATAAGCACATATTTTAATACACAGCTTTTAACTCTGAAGAAGTTTAGTTGGTTATTGGCGTAAACTTAATAGCCTGATTACCATGATATTGTAACAAAAGCGAATTAAAACAAACTAGCCAATCTCTGTCAAAGCAATACTTACTGAATAATTAAGGCATTTTTAGATAGTAGTGTCAAATTGTTGGTGCTGGCTCAGTTCAAGGTCACCTGAGGGATGACGTCATCGAGGTCAATGACCTCACCGATGACGTCATCGATGACGTCATCGATTGCGTCATCGATGACGTCATCACCAATGACGTCATTTCGATGACGTCACACCCATGACGTCACAGAAATGACGTGCTGATGACGTCATCACCCCTTACGTCATCAAAATGACGTCACCGACGCCACTGAGGTCAAGGTCACGCCGAAACTTAAATTTTTTTGGCACTTTTGCCGTTTCTCGCACTACGCTCCGAGTTTCAGTCAGAGTCCCCGTGACCTTGACCACTTGGAGCGAATTTTCGACGAGAAACGGCAAAAGTGCCAAGTTAAACTCGAGTTTCTGACATGACCCTGCCTAAATGGGCAATCGGTTATCCCTCAGGTAACCTTGAACCAGCACAACACCAACAATTTGATATTACTGTGACCTTGAAAACCTAACAACGGAGCGCCGACACCGATGCGCACCCCACGACAGCCACCGAGTTACTGACTGCCAGGCTCTGTGTACTCTAGGTATATGGGGAAGTGGAGGGGGAAATCTCAAGGTCATCCAAATGGAGTTTTAAAAAAGTTGAAGAGTAGAAAGACTACTCTTGTGCTTCCTGGGCGACCTCATCAATCTCTAATGGATCTGTAAACCAATCCGATCTGTAGCGGCAGGAGTCCAGAAAACAGGTGCACCACCCATCAGGTTGTCCGTAGCATTTCCGACAATTGGTAAGATTGGAGAAGTGAAATTTAATACACCGCTGCGGACAACAAGTATAAAAGTATTTGGATTTGTAGATTTTGAAAGTTTGTAGTACCGGCGGTGGCAGCTGTTGGTTCTTGCATCTACACCTGCAACATCCGAAGCATTCACATTGCCGGCAGGCCAGCCCATCCACTTGCCACTTTGGTAAGAGGAAACACTTATCCTCACAGCAATAGGTTGTCCCCGTCTCTTCCTCCCAACGCTTCTTTGCACAATATGTGACGCCTTGTATCTCCAAACACCTATGCTCGCAACATGAGATGCGCTTACTTTCCATAGTTGATGTTGCTTTGACGAGGGAGCACGATGAAGTGATGCTGTGGTCAGTGGGAATGGGGTTTATATAAACTAAGGTGAGTGGAGGGGGAAAGGTCAAGGTCATCCAAATGGAGTTTTAAAAAAGAAAAGAGTAGAAAGACTACTCTTGTGTATCTATAGCGATTTCATTGATAGTGAGTGCTTCTGTATGCCAAGTTGATCTGTACTGACAGGCTCCTAAATAATGTTTGCAAAAACCTGCAAAATGATTGTTGCACAATTTGCAGCCAGTTAGCTGTTTTAATGTGAATTCAATGCAACGTTCAGGGCAACAAGTGTACTTATGCCCTCTCATCTGGTACACATGGAATGTCTTCAACTCCGGTTTCGGCTTCTTCCAAGACTTGCACATACACATGCATTGACCAAAAGCTTCACATTTTCTACACGCCAGGCCATCCGCAACATCAATGTCATTCGGCCATGAAAAACATTTCCGTTCGCAACAGTAGTTGAGTTGACTCTCCATGTTGCTGTGGTGAAGGTGCGCGATGAAATGATGCTGCAGTCATTGAGAGTGCACCTTAAATAAACTCAGTGGAGGGGGAAAGGTCAAGGCCATCCAAACGGAGTTTTAAAAAAGATAACTAGTCGTCCTCTTCCTCCTCCTCATCCGTTGTACTTAGAGAGCTGTCAGACGAAGAGCCCCGTGCAGGTGCTCCCCAGATGAAAAACAAATCAATCTTAAAACGAAGACCAGGATCTTGCATCATCAATTCCTTTAATTTGTCACATACTAAGTCGACCTTGTGTAAGGTGTCAATAACAAGCTTCCAATTCGTTGGTTCAATATAACTTGTAGTAGAGTCTGCCTCGCTGATAACCACATCCTCCGGCCGTATTGGAGTGTAAAGATGTGTAAAGTTCTTTGGCTGTAGCTGAGGTTCAGGCTGGCTGGAAGTGGAAGGTTGAGTGTGGACCCCTGTCGCATCGAAATCCATAGTCATTCTACATTCAATGTTGGGGTTTTCGTTTAATACATACACCAATTTCTCATGCAACATATCCACTTCTGCCGAGTCTTGCAGATGAACATTCCAGGAAAATGGCCATTCTTCATCCGTAGTGGAGTCAACTCGAGAAAGAGTGCTGTCCGCCATGATAGCTAATCAAGGAATGATGTGAGCTACAGACTGTGGTAACAGTATTGAAAAGTAGAGGGGGTAAACCAAAAGTACGTGGAGGGGGTATTTTCAAGGTCATTTAATTTGGGTTTTAAAAAAAGGAAATAGTGGAGGGGGAATTCTCAAGGTCATCCAATTTAGGTTTTAAAAAAAAGGAATGAAGCTTACTCCTCTTCAGCCTCGTTGTCCCCTGCATCTTCATCAGCCTCATCTTCATCGACGTCAGACTCGCCGTAAGGATAGATGGGGGACATGGGCGAATATTGTGGAGATTGTTGACCGTTGTTGTCGTCCCCTTGCATTCTAACTTGGGACCAATCATAATTTAAATTCATTTGTATTATGATCCCAGGGTTGTCCCGCAGTATTTCCTTCATACGTTCGCAAATTGACTCCAAATAGTGTACACTATCGATCGACAGTGTCCAACCCGTACTTGTACCGACATCAGTAGTGGAGTCAGCTTGGCTGATGGTGTTGTTGTCTGCCATGGTTGCTTGTCGGACAAGGAATGACGGTTGATGTGATGCTCATGCAGGAACATGGTGAAGTGGTGGGGGGTGTGGTGGAGTAGTTGGGGAATTTTCAAGGTCATCCAAACGGAGTTTTTAAAAAAAGGAAAACTTACAAAGTAACATTGAAACTTTCCAATTGATGGTGGCGAGCGTTTTCTTCTGCAACCTTGCCGACACATGTGACTATGCCGTACAGTATGAAAAGTACAACCATAATAAGGCCGAACAATAAAAGATAGCCGTTGACTATCATGATATTTTCTGAGTGGATCTGTTTTCTTCTTATCGCCCTCTCCTGCATCCTCTTCTCCAACTCGTGGACGAAGTCACAACATGCGTGAGGACATCTTTCATCTGTTGGTAGGTTTGCCATTGTTGATGTTGTCGGTGTGGCTGTTGAAGATGGAATGAGGTTTCCAATTGCGATGTGCCATGTACACCAATAGTCAAGTGGTGGGGGTAACAAAGCAGTGGAGGGGGAAGTTTCAAGGTCATCCAAATTGTGTTTTAAAAAAACCTATCTTGTTACTGAGCTTATATGTCAGTAACAAGATAGGTGTTTTTGCTCTTTTACTTCTTTAATATAATGAAAAAATATACATATTCTACAATGGTTAGGACAAGAAATACAACTGCTAGTCAGCTGAAGTAGTCCAAGTTGTCTGGCTCGGTCTTCATGGACGCTGGTGAGGAAGCCGTCGAGGAGTGTCCAGGCTCTTCCTTTGACTGCCGGGTGTTCCGTATATTGCAAGCGTAAACTTGCACATTTATACGGTAGCCTCGTGCCACCATCAGCTGCAACTCCTTGTATAAGTCGTTTAGCTCCTGCTGAGTCTTGATGCTCACCTCCTCGTAACTTGCGCAACTAACGTTCAGAGACATCTTGATGTTGCTAGGTTGGCTGCTGGAGTAGAAATGAAGCCGAGGCACAGCGCTTGGAGGTACATGAAAAAGTGGTGGGGGTAATAGTGGTGGGGGTATAGAAAATCCAATTAAACAGTTCTAAACTTTTTCCATCGATACAATGGAATGGAACAAATAGCGCAGGTGTCCTTGTAATTTTCAATCGAAACAGTGGCGCTAGAAATCCGAATTGTTTTATACCACCATCCTGTACGAATCGCCGAAGGTCTCTGACGGCGGCCTCGCCACAAGGCCTACAAAACTTTTCCCCGTCGTGGAACTTATACCAGGAGTATTCCGAATACCCTGTATTTTCCCTCCTGTAGCGTTTGACATCTTCTTTTATTGTTAGTGGGATATTGTCTTGTAAACATGTTGGGAACAAGTCCTTGTGAGTTATAACTCGTTGTATGCAAAGCTCGTACAAGGTGCTCATTGTTTGCTAGTTGGCAACAGACTGACCGTTTTTCGCATCCAAGCAGGTTTGAATCCTAGTGCGGTAGTGGGGGTAATTACAGTAGTGGGGGGTAATTGTGAAATGCAAAGGTCAAAGGTCAAGGTCACCCGCGAAGTTTAAAAAAAAATGCAACATATCAATACGTGAAGTCTGTCACATATTGATATGTTGCATTTTTTGTTTTTTTTTTTATTTTTTTTTTGTCTTTTATGATTCGTTTATTTATAAAACATTACAACAACAACATATGTACAACATCAAAACTTAAATCTAACACTGCTGCTTGTCAGCGATGTGGATGGTCAACTCTGTAGAATTGCTACCCGTGCAGCCGTGGGACACCAGGTATAGACACCCGGGTTGAATAGAGCGAAGATCCTCGTTTTGTAGAAGATGGACCGAAATCTCTTGGTCAGGTACACCTGGAACTTTGGTTCATCCCCCGGAGGTAAACGGTGCCTCGCTGAGACTGCAGCAGATGGCCTCCCCAACTGTAGTCTCCATCTTCTTCATAGCATGGATTATGTAGTGCTTCTCGTCTTTTAGTTCCGAGCACTTCTTTACAGGTAATATTGTTGACTTGGAGTGAGCATTGAACTGCTCAACCAAAGTCTGAAGGAACTGGTGAGATGCCATGGTCAGGTTACAGATCGTCTTCTTGCTCGGAGATGTTGTCGTCTCGGAATCTCGAGTAATACTCATGCCAGGTCCCTGTCTGCTCCCCACTTATATACTCTCCGTTACCCCCACCACTCCCCAATTCCCCACTTTGAAGGTAAGAGGCGAGTTTATAGGCATTTTTCAAAGCGCAATGTCTATCTTTATCATGTTCTGGGCTTTTTGTACAAATACATATGGTTTCCAGCATGTATTGATAATTCTTATCCAATTCCACATCATTAACCGGAACATGAGTAAATCCTTCGATCCATCTTTTCTTTTCCAGCCCCTTTGTGTAAATATTGGTAAACTTGTCTGAAAAGTGATGCATAATGTGATACAAGTCCGGTGTAACTTGTAAAACCATCATACCAATCGATATGATGGAAGTGTTTTGAAATCCATCTGTTGGTAGTAGCGGCTTTACTAGTTAAAGACGAATAAGAACATGGTGGTTTAAATAAAAACGAATAAGGAACACTTGTATTCATAAAACACAAGTTCTTTTATAATGAATCTATCATCATTACCACGAAACGCTTGAAACTCAATAATACCAGGCTTGGACTTTACTTGTTGTTCTTCTCCCTTGTCCATTTTGAAGGTCACACGTCTGCTCATTACGAAGTCAGGAGGTCAACTGATTTCCACACCACGGTAGGGTACTACTTTTATACCAGGCCGTACAGTTGTTGGCGCGTTGGTGTATATTTAACGTGGGCACCGTCCCCAATAGGCCTAACCCCACAAAATGTTGGTTATTGTTTTAAAACTAACCATTGTCATTTAAGTTTCCATCTTTATATTTTCCTTATTTTCATTTTCATCACTAACACTTGATTCTTCTCCTCCATCTTCCTCTTCTTCCTGTTTTACTGATTTCTTATGTAGTTGAGCGTACTTTTCCAATTGTCTCCACATCTGTACTTCATGAGGAACTCTATTAAATATAGAAGTATCCACAGGTCCGTATAATATAGGTGCGTCCGGTTGTTTGTCCAAAGTGTCTTCCAGATAATCTTTAATAATCGAACTTGAAAACACCAGTTGTCTCAAGTATCTTGTTATAGGTTCAGTAGCACAAGTTAAATGAAAAACTCCTCTCGATTAAGTTGAATTTTGTTATCATGTCTTGTTGTGTCTCTAAACCGTAGCTGATGATCACCACGTGTTTAATGATATCAATTTCCACATTTGAATCAAAAGTCCTACTCTTGTCTTTCTTCCAAACATGTTACTACTTAAATAGCATTCTAGTAGATGCAAATGTTTCATAAACGATTCCCAAGCACTGTCCGTAAACAAAATCATTTTGGGTCCATGAGTTAAAATTACAGTAGGGGAATAATCTGTAGATTTCATAACACCGATTAAAACACTTTTATCCAAACTGGAAGAGATTGGGTAAAATATTCGCAAAAATACCTCACTCAATATGTTTGGAGAAATATTATCTTCAATATCCCTTTTTCTCTTTTGTATAGTCTTTCTTCTTTTACCTTTTTCTTCAACATTATTACTGGCGTGAAGTTGTCCGCAAACGTTTTGTTCACCTCCTTCCTGGTGACCTTGAGGATCTAAAAACTCAGATATCTCCTTCTCAATATCTACCACATTTTCAGGTGTACCACTAGGAGAAGCCATATTGAATACGATGCTACCCATACAACAGTAGGCAACAAACTGATGAGGAGCGGTCTGTACGCTCTGCTTTTATACTCGCGGAATGAAACAAAACCGGTTCTTACAATACATTTTTAACAATTCCAGTTAAAGGTGTGTATGTTACGATTTTATCATGTAGAATTAAACAGTATGCAGTTGTATTAGCCGGTATAGCATCGTTGAATTCCATTTCTATTTTTATATCCACACTTGAAGACTTTACTGATTCATTTTGTTTAGAACAATCGATTACAACTATTGGGTAGGCATCGAAATATTTGTCAGGTGGTAATAAAGGTGTATTTGTTTTACCGTAATATGAACTTTGGAATCTCGCGTACATATCGTACAATATACTGTATTTCTTCTTAGTGAATGACACATTTAAATTGTCGTATGGAAAGAATTGTGAATTTAAATAAACTTTAATATTTTTCATAGTACACAATGATCAAATTGTCCTGCATGTTTAGTAATGGCGTCTCTTCTACCTGTTGTAAACCAAATATAATATACCTGGCTCGTTCTACATAATTCGATGTTTTAACAGTCCAAGTGTGTCGATCCGTAGTAGGTAAACTGGGATGCTCATGAAATTCCCAACTTCTAAATGGAATAACAATATCACGATCGGCTTTTAATTTTCTTAAAAGTAGCATTCTATGCTCGTCAGCCAATTTAACATGTGGAACTCTCCATACAATTTTGTCTAATTTTAATTTCCATTCTAAAGTCGCATCTGTAGTAGCATCTGCAGCTTTAATAATGTCTTTATCGTTAGAAGATCTCAACAAAACTAATTCTTGTTTAACGTTTAATATTATTTTCCTATAATCTTCAGCAAAACCAAGCAGCAAACGTAATGGAATATGAAAATCAAAATATCCATTTGGATTTGGAGTGATCGTGTCAATCGTAGGTAATACCCATCCGGCAGGTTTAAGTAAATTGGTTTCATTGGGTGTTATAGATGTTAATCCTTTTAAAGTTGTCGTAATACCTACTTTTTTAGTGGAATCAACTGTTACACCTGATATTTCATATCTAATTTCATCAAATAGGAAAGCCATAGGATTATTTATAAATGGAACTGTTGTACCAACAGTAGTACCGTCCTTTTTAGTAACTTGTCCTTCAATATACAAGTAACTTTCACATGGTAGTGTGTAAATGTCTTGATTTTGTATGGGAATACGAATTTCATCGTTATTGTTTAATTTCGATGAAGTGTAAGGGTTGTGGTGTGATATTCTTTTTCCCATAGGGTTTCGTCGAATGTTGGACCCTGCGCTATATCCAGTATATCCATACTCGGTTAATTTTAATCCAATTCTCTCTAAGAAACGAATGTTT
The DNA here is from genome assembly GCA_030545055.2 of Neoaliturus tenellus. Lineage (NCBI taxonomy): Eukaryota > Metazoa > Arthropoda > Insecta > Hemiptera > Cicadellidae > Neoaliturus > Neoaliturus tenellus. The sequence goes on along the minus strand of CM061534.1, from coordinate 170,724,329 downwards.
CTCGCGTGTTAACTCCTCCACAGCTGAAGAGCTACTAATGCGGTTTCCCGTAGGTTGTTCGCTTTTAATGTTAAACCCATGGTTTTGTATTAAAGTGTCGATTTTAAATGTAATCTAATCGTAATAGGCTCTTCTCTGAAGTCTACCAAGTTACCGTCTTGATCCAATACGCTCAACACGATGTCTGAAATGAAAGTGGTGTTCAACGGTAGATATACCAGGTTTTGTGGCTTTTCAACAATTTTAAATCCAGGTGGTACACTTGGGTAAAAAGTATGTATGATGTGGGTGTTAGCCCCATCCCTGTAAGCACCTTGTATAATGTTACAAGTTATGTCTATACTATTGACTTTTAATATTGTTACTGTTTTCTTACCGAATGTGTTACATCTGGTTCTAAAACAGGCTCATCGTTGGAAAATCCTAATAAATCACCAATTGAGTTTGGTTGAGTGAAATCTATATAATATTTGGAAGTAATTTCAGCTTTCAATCGTATTATTATTACCTTTTAATGTTATATTGTCTTTTCCATTTTAGTTTGCAAAAATTCATTTATATGATCAATTTCATAAGAACCTGTGGGTAACCTGCACTCTTGTAAGTCTGTAAATTTTCCACTGGCATCCTTTCCCTTATAATAATGCAATACGTTATTTTTACCTTCCGTAACATTGGGGATAGAGTTGTAAGTTGTAAAATCCAATAGTGCCGCCTCCCAAAACCTTCCTTTTTGCAAGCGTAACGCTGGAAAAAGGATACTTCGTAAAGTGGACGATTTTTCTGTTAATGATACCGTATAGGAAGACATCTCAATAGTGACTGATACTTTTAGCTAGAAATTCCAAACATAAAATAAATGGCCGCATATTGAAGTATTATCAGGTTGTTCTCTTTTATAGTTATAATATATGTTTTTAGCAGATTTAAAGTAATTTTGAAGTTCTTTTGGTGGTGGCAAATTACCGAAACTATCAAAATAATATACATTGTTATTTAGTTTCTTATAACAAACCCAATGGGTGCCAGGCCCTTCAGTATTATCCAAATTTACAATTCCAGTCTCATTTTGCCACATTTTCTTTGGTAAACTGTCTTTCATAAACACACCGCGGAAAAATGGTATTTTTAAACAGGAAATATATTTAAATAATTCAATATTGGTTAATGCTTTATGTGGTATGACCAATTGATTTCTTTCATTTAATATGCACGATAAGGTCTTAGGTAAAGACCTGCCCCGTTTTTTACCATTGACCACACGGTGGGCTTCTTCCTGCCTTTTCTTGTAGATCGTCGTCTTCTTTTTATATTTCCTCCATGTTTTCTTGTGGTTGACCTCCTTTTTACTCTCCTTCTCCTCCTTCTTCCACCTCCTACTGCTGTTTTAGCCTTCATACCTGCTGTTACTGCTAAAGCTGCTGCTTTTTCTGCTATGCTAGCGTCACTTGATTTTACTCGTTGCCAAGCTATGTCCGCAAGCTTTTTGTCAGCTCTTGATCTATTTTTTGAATCGGCAAACGTGGAATATGCGATATCGTGTTCTTTACAAGCCTGATCTAACTTATTTATGCCAGGATCGCCTCTTTCCAGTCGTTTTTTCAATTTAGTTCCTGGTCCGCAATACTGATAACCTCCCGGTATATGAAATTCGTATGGTAATGCGTCTATTGCTCTATTTACTATGGATCCTACTGGAATTCGTTTTAAAGCTTTACTTAACAGAGAAACCGCTGTAGATGTGATCCCACTTCCTTTCCTCGCAATGTCCCGATTTGGACTGATATACCGAAATGTCATTAATGTCTTTTATAATTGCAATTCGCAACATATGTGTTTCCTCTATGAGGAGTTAAACATAAATGAAGTTGTTTGTTAAGATATTCAAGTTATATATCAAAAGTACCCCAATTAGCAATGTTAGAAGTTCTAAATTTTATAGTTTTAGGGTTATAAAAGTATTTATTAACAATTTCCTGTTTTATCCATCTTCCTCTCAAGTTTTCATCAAGCGAAGTATATGTTTTATCTGCAATATAATTGTGCATATCAAATAATAAATTACCTATTACTTTTACAAGGAAATTAACAGTTACAGCATGATCTGCATGATCAGGGTCTTTAAGCTCTGTTATACGTTTATTATTACAAGTATACACTTTATTATCCATTTGTGATAATGTGATAGCCTGTCCTACAGTTGCAGCATCATTTGCTTCTCTTCCTTGCGCCATGTTTGTTAATTTTTTATTACTACATATAAAAAACGCATGGTAATTATTTGGATCTAGATGTACTGTTTGTCCTAAGGCAGCCGCGTCTCTATCTGCATGACCCCATGACACATTTGATAACCTTCCATGCATGCAATCCCAATAAGCGTTTTTGTATGTCAATAAATGAAATTTTTCATTACCTTGAATAAAGTCATCCCCTTGCTTTGATAATACTTCATCTCGTTTTGCAAATCCAGTTGTTTCTTGTTTTAAAGTCTCTTTCATTTGACCCACTGTTGCACCATCAGATGGTGCTGAACCATCTTTTACATTCGCCAAACAATTGCCAAGACAATCGATAACTCCCACATCACGTATGACACAATGATCTTTTATATATTTGAGATTTACAGCATCATTTTCATTTTTTGGATAACCTATATCGTTAATAACAAATTTATAAAAAGAAAATCCATCTTTTGTCTTTTCAGGTATCAAAGAATGTAAATAGCGTCTATTTACGCTGTCTTTTGCATCTTTAGGGTCATCTACGTTGGATATACGTTTATTGTTGGCACTATACGTTTTCCCATTGAACTTTAACGTATTTTTTAATTCAGATGACAAATAACCTTTGTTTATTGCATCACCGTTTTGATTTGGTTTACCAACGTTGATGATTCTATGATCTTCTGCGTCATATGTGTTATTTTGTAGTCTTAATGTTGGCGATATCTTTTGTTTTAATATTTTTAAATTTATTGCATCGTTTTCATCCGTAGGATCTTTTATGTTTTTTAACCTTTTATTACTCATATCATAATCTCCATCAGGTGTTTGTGGTAAACCAGCACTTCTTTTTAAACTATTCGCATAATATAACCCATCCGAGGAGTAACGTCCGAACTTGTCGACACTCATGGTGCAACTGAATAGTATTCTAGGGAGTAACGCATTTTTATGAGATTACCCCACGGTTTCGGAGTTCATCCACTAAAGCCACCCATTCGTTTTCCAATCCAGTATGACCCGCTTCTTTAGCTTCATGTATTAGTTTCATTCTATCCACCAATTTATTGATATTATTGTAATAAATCACATTTGTGTTATATAGTTTCTTCATTAAACCTGTACCCGTAACGGACTTACTTCTTTTTCTTCGTTCCTGAGCACTTACATCCAAAGTGGATGCCATAAATCTTCGTTTTACAGGTTTTCTTTGTGTTAACGGCATTGTTTGTCTTCTAGTTGGTATTAACTTGGATACGAATTCTTTATATTTTAAAGACTTAGATCTAAAAGGAGGCTGGTCAGGTAAATACTTTCTCCTATATGCATTTGTCTGTTCCAAAATATTTTTATATGCTTCCATGTCTTTTTCTTTCACTACCGATACTGAAGGCTTATTTTCAAATAATAATTCAAATAATCCTTTTGTGCCCTTATACCTTTGATCACCAATGACAATATTATCATGTTCGTCAACGTTTAACGGGCTATTTCCTATCATTAAACCGTCTTCTGTTAATCTCGCTCCATAACTATGGTAATTCTTATTAGGAATTGTTCCGAGTAACATTTTTACCATGTATTTCCTTCCTAAAGGTCCTTTGTTATGAATGTTTTCACCCAACAAGCTTATGTTTGACGGACCTTCCCTTATCTCTTCTTCTTTTTCCTCTTCACTAGCAGTTGATACAACTTCATGTCCTCTTTTGGCTTTTACTTCATATAATTCTTTTATTCCACTATAGTCCGGTGATTCTAGCTCTCTTTCGGGTTCTCCACCGGTAAAACCACTATACGTAGAGGATTCCGGGTCTTCATCACTAAACTCTTCTGATTTTACATTTTCTCTTTCAAACTTCGTAATAGGTGCAATCGCATCTCCTTCCAATACGGGTTTAGCAAATTTTTTGTTTAATTGTTTCAAGGGTTCAGTAATAGGTTTAAAAGTAGATTCAAGGAATTTCTCCCTCTCGCTAATACCTAGTTTCAATGCTCTGTTTTTAGCCCGAATAGAATCACTAAGTGATTTTATTTCTTTTACTAATTTTTCTTGGTTAACCATGTTTGTAGCAAGACGTGTTGTACAACAATGAATGTGTTATACCGCGTTTAATGTATTAATATAAATTTATCAAATCCTATCCTGTATCGACCATTGTTTAGCGTTTGTTCCTTCATAATTGTTAGGAACCCATACTTTTCAGCCCAAGCCTTTCCACACAACTCTTTAAATCGTTCAAATGTCATATCCGCATTTACATGATCAAAATATATATGTTTTAGGTTGGTTTCGTCCTGTTTAAATACAATTAACATGTTTGCATTGTCTCTAATGAGTTGTTTAGGTATTTTGCTGTAAGTTTGGCCAATATAAATGCTATCTATGTTGTTATGTCGACCCATAGCGAAGTAATTCCTTATTGTGTTTTGGTTTTCACAAGATACATCGTCGAATATAAACACGGAGAATGGTTTAGCTTCTTGTGGCTGCATGACACTCTCGCTTGCATTAAACTTTAAATATTTAACTTCAGGCACATTAGTCAGTATCTTTTCCAATAATTGATACTTTGGTTGTTGTAGTGATTTTGAAAATACATATAGATTGTTAAATCGTAATCCTTTAGGGTTTGTAATCAAATTGAATACTACATTAGTTTTTCCACAGTTGGAAGGTCCGGTAACCAGACAACGAACGGTGTTTGGTAACAAATTGCCATGTTTCCCACTATTGAATTCTGAATTATCCACTGTGAGTTCATCTATATTATTAATAGTAAAACTCTCTTTTTGTGGTACTATCTCCATCCTTTGTAATGGTTCAACCTAAAATGATTCTCTATCGTTATATCAAATCCTTTTTAGGTATCCAAGAATCTTCCGTCTTATTAAATCCTAACCATCGTACTTTGACCTTATCTTTTTTCCGTTGCAACACCTTTTCAACTAAATATACATCGCCTACTGTTGATTTTAACATTTCATGTCCATAAAACCCTCCTTCAAGCAATTGTCCTTTATTATCTTTTAAAATATATGTCTCAGGTACTGTAGGTTGTACTTTGAATACAGTAAAAACCTCATTGGTCCAATTTGGCAGGTATCTTTTACTGAATACACCTTTATATTTACTTATTCGCACTTTATCACCCACATTAAATTTTTTAGGCTTTAGTTTTTCAACTTTTGGTTTAGTATTCGTCTTTATACGTTTTAATACAAGGTTTTCATTTTTACTAGTTACTTGGTTTGGTTTCATCCCGATAGTCCTATGAAATTTGTTATTGTAATCGTTTATAAGTTTTGGTAACATATCAATCCATATGTGCGATCCTCTGTTGGAAAACATTTTATACATTGCACTTTTTAAAGTTCTGTTGAATCTTTCGATTATTGAGGCTTTTACCTCTGAATTGGTTGAGTAATGGTTTATATTGTGTTTTTTCATTAAATTTGCAAATTCCTTATTAAAATATTCTTTTCCATCATCTGTTTGTAAATGTTTAATAGTATGTTTGTCTCTTTGTATAGCTGTTTCCATTGCTTTTGTAACACTTTTGCCACTTTTATCTTTTAGTGGTAAAGCATCTGCCATTTTTGAAAAACAGTTAATAACAGTCAATATGTATTTATATCCTTTATTTTGTTTGCTATAAGGAATCATTTCGATTAAATCCGCTTGATATAAATCATTAATTCCTTTTATCACCGTATTTCTTCGTGGAAACTTTCTTCTTGCAGGTTTATGAAGTTCGTTGACAATTTGTTGCTTCAAGTCCTTCATATTGCAGGTTTCAATGTTTGTTGTATCACATGTATAATCACAATGAATGTTGTTTTAAATATTCACATCATTTATATGGGTCAAGGTCATCCAAACTTGTGTAAAAAAATGGGGAACACGGCGTTGGACTTGCCGTGTTCCCCATTTTTTTACGGAAGGAGAAAGGAATAAGGTCGTAGTTGTAGAAGGACGAAGAATAGGTTACTAGTTGATAGGGTTTAGAGAGTAGTGGCCAAAAGGAAGAGTGTGGATTTTGTCGGGCATAATGTATCTTTTATCATCCCGAGCTGACAGCGCTTTTTTAATTTCGGTGACACTGTAGACTTGATGCTTGAAGCTTCGGATATTGTTGAATGTTGCTGATATCGTAGTATCTTCAAACAAACAAGTCTTGTAGTGGTCAAATGTCACGTGTTTTTTCAAATAAGATGTCTTCACTCCTTTTGCTTTCTTCACTGTCGGTGTGTTGTTCTCGTGGTACATCTTAAATGAATACAATTTCGCCATCAGCGCCACTATTTCTTCTAAAGGCATTCCATTTGCTTCATCTTTGAATTTTCCAATTACTTTTTTATATTTTTCATTAAAATTTGGATGGTTCTTCGGATAGTCAGAAAAATCGAAATCTTCTTTGTATGGAAACGTCCTTAGGTCTTCATACATGTCCAAAGTCTTTATCCAGTAGATAAACGCGTCCGTATCCATGTATGCGACTCCAATGTTTTCCCTTCCGTAATGTTTAACCATTTTGTTATAATGGAAATCATACATCAGGGTTTTACTTATATCCAAAATCGACATACCTATGTATAACGGACGGTCCATGACTATTGTTGTTTTCTTCATACTGACAGCGACTAGATTTTCGTTTATAATCATGGATGTTCCGAAATTTGGTTTTTGCACTAATTTTTCCAATTTTCTAGGATCACTCACTAATTTTACATTTTTATGTTTTCTTTTGTTCTCCAAGGTCTTCCCAAAGATGGCGTTGTTCATTAATTTATAGAAGTCCTTTTCAAATGCTGTTGTTGCTGCAGCTCTTCTTGTAGTGTTGGAATCAATGTATGGTTTCAACCAACAAGACTGGGTGAATTCAATTGCTCTATGAATTCTCACTATACGTAGACCCAATTCAAGAGCCTGTTGAACTACCCAGTAGTGAGCCACATAGCGATCTTTATTCTCCAAGGTCATCATCAATTTTGGCCATCTTCCTGTCGGTGAAACTTCAGTCTTGGCTAGGAGAGGCAAGTCGTAGTGATGGTCATGAAGGTGCTCCGGGTATTCAAAATCACAGTCCAAAATATAGCTTTTTGGACCATCCTTTGGAATCTGTGAGATGTCTCCGATGGTGGCCGGGTCGATCCACTTGAAGTCAGCGTAGGGAAGCGGATTTGACATTGCCCAACCATAAAGGTTGTTTGCATCAAAATAGCCAAGGTAGACCGATGGTTGTTGCTCGTCGAAGCCGGGGATGTACTTGTTGTTGGCTTTGACATGACGTGTTACAGCTTGTGTCAAACCGCCCCGTACACCAGATTCCATCATGAGCACCATATCAATATCCGTTAGAAGTTCCAGTCGACAGTTGGTTGACTTTAGCATAGCTTGCCATGCTAATCCTGGAGATGTGTACGAGTGTAGAGGGTCCAGTCCATAGGCGGAGAAGCAGGTGTTTCTGAATTCTTCCATCACATCGCACAGCAGAGTTACGTCCAATTTTATATAAAAGTCAGAATATTCCACTAAGGTTTGAATGTTTAGTTGGTTCAAAACATTACATGCATGATTGTAGTCTTCAACGGAGATTTCACTTTCGTTTAATTTGCTGTTGAAGGCTTCAATCGGCGGTAGACTGGTTTCTTCAAATTTTTCTGTAGAAGTTATGTAATCGTAGGGGAACACTCCTTTCCGTAATACTAGGTCTAATTTATCTTCAGGTACAATTTTTCTGGTTTCTTTTAGGTCTTCTCTTCTTAGGTTCTCTGACAATTTGGCTAAACTAGATGCCATAAATCTGTAAGAGTCTACGAAGCGAAGTTTAATTTTACCTACTGTTTTTGAAAAGCTGATGTACTTTTCCAATGTTGTAGCAAAAACATCAATTTTACCGTCATCTCTTCCTAACTCCGGGATAATAAAGTGGGAGTCGTAGCCGCTAAGATTGTGTAAAACGACAGGAATAAAGTTTGGCAGTTTGTAATTTATATTGCATGAATTACAAGCAGCTCCTCTGTATAACCCTGTCAGGTGATCGTGATCTCTTACTTTTGGATTTTCTTCACTGAACATCTTCTTGCATAAATAGCATCTTGTCGCTAAGTTGTATTCTTCTTGTTGATTTTGGTTTAAAGGTTCCATAGGTACAATATTACCGAACAAGCGTTGAACTTCGCCGTCCGGCAGCTCCTGTGGTACTAACGTTGATTCAAAATCTGCATAGACCACTAGTGGAATTCGGTATTGGTGAACTGTCTTGTTAAATTGTATTGAAGCTCGGGTAGGCGGTGGAAGACTTATCTTTACTTCATAGTTCTCGTTGCAAAGTCTTTTATGTTCCAATAACCAGTCCAATCCTCCACGTCTTGAATCTTTCCAAGAAAAGCAGAAACATCTCTTGCAAACTGTAATCCTATTTACTCTTTTGGTCAATTGTTTTACAACTAACGCTTCAAAGTCTTTTATCCATACATAATGGGAAATTTCACCCTTGGTTATCAATAGCAAATCCGTATGGTTTCTTTGCTCAACCTTTACTACCCGCAAAGGATAAACATTGTTGGAATCATCCAGACCAAAAACATTGACTGAAACGCCAGGATTTTTCTTTTCAAATTTGTCAATATCTTTTAAAGTAACTGGGTAAGTAAGACCTTGAAAGTTGTAGCGGTGTTCATTTTCGTAGTATTCTCTACCAACTCTACAAGGATTGTTTTTAACATACTTGGTTAACATTGCATACTTGAAACATTCATTACCCTCATTTTGAACATTTCTACACGAGTTAGTGTTTTGGATTTTCTTTGGTAGAGGGATAAAACTACTACCTCTTAAACCATATCCATGTTTATGAACCCTAACATCCATACCTTCGATTGATGACAAAGTCCATCCAGATCCTCTTCCTTCATGTTCTTGGAGTTTGGTTATAAGTTCCTCCAAGCATTCTTCAATAATATTATCAATGTCGGAGGTGAAGGTAAGGGTTCGATTTTTGGTAATGAATGCTCTCAATGCTGTTTCACCATCAGTATTGTTAAACATAGCCTCTAACACCATTCCAAATTTAATAAAATTTAGCCTTTGTAATTCTTCCCTCAACGTTTGGCCAACAAGTTCCTTAGCCTGGGTTATGAATGTTTCCAATTCCAATTGAACGTTATTAATTTTGAAATGTGTTACAACTCGTCCTGGCAAGGCCGTGGTGCGCAGTTGTCTTACATCTTCCAGTTCTTCTTCTTCCATATCCTCTTCTTCGGTGTCCTCTTCTTCGGTGTCCTCTTCTTCAATAGGTCTTGTAGCAGTAGATGGTCCAGCACCAGCAAATTGGATCACACTAGGTCTTCTTCTTTGCATTTGCTGTAGATAGCTGTCCCAGTAGTCCGTCTGCTTCTGGTGCTCTTCCAAAAACCGGTCAATTGAGTCTAAGTCTATTTCATCCATGGTAATATCTTCTTTTCTATCTTCGTCTTCATGTAATTCTCTGTGTATGGTGAAAAGATCTTCGTCTTCAAAGATTTCCCCACAAATGTCGCAAAGAGCCATTTCAAACAGTTTGGCTTTGAATGCACACTCTGTGAATGTCCACGCAATAATGAGCAGCGCACTCCACCGGGACCCTTTATATCCGAGGCAGATAGGTGGGGAAAGTGACGTCATATGGAAACAGGTTATCACTCATGTGCTAAATTTAGCCTTTACACAACCGTTTGTAATACATTTATCAGTAGGCTTGATAAATTGATGATATTTGGTCTAGATTCAATAATTTGTACAAGTTTTTTCAAAGACGTCTGTTTGAGCAAGTTTATGTAGGTCAAGGTCATTTGGAATTATTATTTTGAGCGGGGGATAGAGCACTAAGCAGCATCATTTACTACAAAGTGCTCTATCCCCCGCTCACATTCTTTTTTAACTTTTTGTTTAAACTTTTTACAAGGGTGAAACATCACCATCAGAGTCGGAATCATCCTCATCACGGAATAGGCAGCGATGACAATACATAATTCTTCTGGCAACTAACATCCTATCCATTGGACGATGGGGAGTGTCTTGTTCTTGTTCTTCTTCTTCTTCGATTTCCAATTGGAATTCCATTTCCGACTCAGATGACGACTCTAATGTTTCGTAGGCGTGCAAGTCCACCTCATTGTCCGTTGAACCAGCTTCGTTAGAGTCCGTTTCAATATCCATTATCTCTTCCTCCTCCTCTTCTTGATCAGCCGCAGGTAGTTGGTCCTCTACTTCTATAATTTCTAGAGGTATTACCTCCAGAATAGAGACAATTCTGTTGCGATGGAACACGGTGTTGTCAAGTGGAGCCATGGTATGGAAGTGTTGTATCCATCTAATTTGCTTACCCTTTTTATACCCCCACCAACTATACAATTTATGTGGGTCAAGGTCACGTAAAGATACCCTTTGAGCGGGGGATAGACCACTAAGCAGCATGCTAGTCCATTGCCGCAAAGTGATCTATCCCCCGCTCTATTCCGCAGACCACACTCAAGTCCAAGTCCACATCCAAGTCCACATCCATATGTTACACTTTATTATTACTGCCACCAAGTAATTGTCACTCGCACATTTACTTGGTTTTGATAAAGGTACTGCACAAACTCCATATTGGTTGTTTGTTCGTTATACAAATGCATCATGAAATATGCAATCTTATCGATTGCGGCATTGTCCAACGGTTCGCAATTCACAAGTTCCAATGTGCCCTGGCTGGTCTTATCCTCTATAAGTTCCACCACTTCGTTGATGTCTTCTTCCAAGAGGATGAACTCAACACTGAAGCTCTCCATTGTTGTTGTTGATAGTGTCTAGACAAATGCTTGACTAAATACTTTATTCATCAGTCCTACATATATACCAATTTCCCCCTCCTATTACCCATTCCCCCTCTACCTTTATATAGGTCAAGGCCATCCAATAATACCCTTTGAGCGGGGGATAGACCACTAAGCAGCATGCTAGTCCATTGCCGCAAAGTGATCTATCCCCCGCTCTGTATTCCACACAAGTCCTAGTCTTTACACACACATAAGCCCCCCAGTCTTTTACACTTACTCATATACTCTGTCCTCCCTGCCAATTAAGAGTTCCCCATGTTTGCCACTATTTTCAATTAACCTTTCCAAGTCCCAAAACACAATGTCCAAATTAACCAAGTTCGCTCGTCCAATTTGAAACACACTATTCCCCCCAAAGTCACTTGCTCTCACTTGTTGTCCTGTATACTGCTTCTTCTTCCACGCTACAATCACTACCCTACCTTCTTCAACAACCATTCTTTTAACATTATCATACACCTTCTTCAACATCCCTCTACAGTTTAAATAGTTTATGGTTACATACTCCCACTCCTTACCAATGATCAGTGATCCACTCATTTTCTAGCGTTCCACTGGAAGGTTCAAAGCAGAATGAAGTCGGGATGTACAGACCCCCCTCTTTTATACCAGTTAACCGGTTGTCCTTGCTGTAAAGTGGGTCAAGGTCATCCAATGCTACCCTTTGAGCGGGGGATAGACCACTAAGCAGCATGCTAGTCCATTGCCGCAAAGTAGTCTATCCCCCGCTCTGTATTCTACACACACACACACACACACATGTCCCTGTCCAAGTCTTTCATTACATACCCAATATATATTCAGTTCCTTCATCATCACTATCACTCATCACTGCTTCCACAAACTCCACAGGATTAAAGTTAAATTGTTTCAATTGTTCTTTTAAGTTTTCAATTTGTTGGTCCTTTACTTCTAAAACACTGTGAAGGTGTGATATGTAGTCCGCTGCCTCGTTGATGCTTGCTACTCTCGGATCGCCTAACTTCAAGCTGGGAACTACACCCTGCAGCCTGTAGTACGCCATACGCCTTTCTTGCTCCTGCCGTTGACCAGGACTGAGCAAGCCTTGCCCGTCTTGGCTCACCTCCAGCAAGGTCCGTAGCATTGGAGCTTTGCAGGCGTTTGCCCGAGCAACAGTTATGCTGTGGAATGGTCGAGCAGGTCCACGAGTAGCAGGCAGGACGTTGGCAGCACGCCTTCTTGAAGAAGAAGAGGAAGCCTGAGAAGTTTTGCAGTTGGAAGCCATGTTGAAGTGAGGTATTCAGCTAAGCGATACAAAGCAGAATAACCAAACTGCACATCAATACCCGTATATATACACTTATCAGTGGTGGGGGTACTAGCTAGCCTTGGTAAAGTGGGTCAAGGCCATCCAAAAACATTACCAGAACGGGGGATAGATCACTAAGTGGCATGTTAGTCCATTGCCACAGAGTGATCTATCCCCCGCTCTGTATTTCACATTCACGCACACATTCATACATACACACACAAGTCCCAGTCCAAGTCTTTACCCACACACCTATCCACTCTCATCCTCACTATCATCACTGTCCAACAGGCTTTCACACTTCTTAATCAGTTTTTCCCATTTACTCCTGACATAAAGTAGCTCCCTGCGAGTATTCTCTAGCATTCTGTCCCTTTGCTCTATCACTTCGTCGTACCACTCGATAATGTTTGGTGGAGTCTGAGTTGATGCATCCATCGTGGTTGGTTGAGACGCTCCGCTGCTCCGCAACTCCTTCCTCACAGGACCAAAGCCGGAGAATCGGACACGACTTCTTGACGAAGGCCCCGATCGGATTGGTCCAATGCTCGGGCTGGAGTTGGAGGCAACCGGGCCAGAGGTAGAGGCTGGGACGTTCATAGCAGACATGGTGGTGTTCAGCTTAACGGTGTAAAGCAGAATGAGAGGACGGTTGATCACCACTCCTATATATACCCATTTCTAGTGGTGGGGATAACACGGGGAAGGGGGGGGGGGGGTTAATAAAAATTTTGCTTAGTCTTCCCGGTCATCAGTTTTACATACCTTTAGCACACCCATTATTTTGGTTTCTTCAATAACTTTACACACCTCAAACACCCAAGCAAACAGCTCATCTATGTTGTTATAATTAATTTTTGTCCAGTGTTCATACTTATGAGTTTGGTTGTTTATAATACATAGATAAAATGTAGACCCGTCTCGTCTTATACAATACTCAACTTCCATTCTATGCTGGTTTAGCACTTCCCAAGCATTGTGTTGATCTATCAAGAAGTCACCACCTTTGTAATTGTACCGTGACATGTTTACCACGGAGCACAGAAACAGACTGAAGCAAATGAACGGCTAATACAAGCTTAGTAAGAGCGTTAGAGTGGGGGGTATCACGTGATACACAACATTAGTTGTAAGGTTAGCAGTTTACTTTAAACAGTAATTTATATGGGTCAAGGTCATTCAAACTTTAAAAAATTTTTACCTCCAAACACTTATAGCAAGCTACAAGCGTTTGGAGGTAAGTTTTTTATTTGTTAAAGATTTTTGTAACTTAGTCTTCACCCTCAAGGACACGGTTTGAGATTGTCCCAGTGAGTTTACATCACCGCCAGGTTAAAGTATTATACAAGTCAAGTGTTTTTTTTTTTTTTTTATTACTTGACTTGTATAATACCCCTCTCCCTTACTTTAAGAGGGTTAAGACTAAATTTGGAAAAATAATTTGGAAAAAGACTTTTTAAATATTGTCCAACACAGCCTAACAATTTTGTTTTTTTTTTTTTTTGGTGGGCCCATGTCCTAGTCCATTTCCCACACGGTTTCACATCCTTTCCTTCGTATTAGATAGGCTTTAGGGATGAAAAATTCTCTTTGTACCATCCGAGGTGGTACTTGCATTGTACAAAGGTGGCCTTCACCTTTTACAACGATTTCTACTTTCTTATTACCTGCTCCATATGTCTGACCAATGAAATAATATTTTTCATCAACCTTTAGCCTTCTAATATCCCGCGGTTGCGGACCGTGGGGATGTCTGAACTTGAACGTTTTAGGCTTAATGTACAGAGTATAGGGTTTGAATTGCCGAAATTTGACTATACTTTTGAGGTGTCGTTGGCAGCGATCCCCTTCTGCACAAGCAAGTTTCTGGCAACACAAAACCCCAAACTTACTAGACATCCAAGCGTAATCGCATTTCTTACCCTTGCCAGCAGGGGCTTTAACGCGTTTACGTTTCTGTGTTGGACTCTTTAGCGGAGTGTCTTGGAGCTTCTCTGAATTAGGCTGGCTAGAAGGGATGGGGCTGGAAGGAGGTAGAAGGGGCAAAGATTGTTCAAGCGGGATGGAGCAAACAATTTTGGGTGGGGTAGGAGAGCGTGTTAGGTCTATGGTGGGAAGATCAGGGGAGAAGATGGATTTACGAAGTGGTTTGGTTGGTGTAGGTGGCATGGGGGATATAGGTGAGGGACATTGGGATGTAGTGTACGAGAGGATTTTCCGGGTTCTGCTGTATGGGGTGATCCTCGACCTAGACGTCTCTTCAAAAGCCGCAGACTCCGATCCTGAGTCCGATAGCAGCGAGAGTGCTGGAGAGGCTACCGGGACTCGACCTGACGACTTGACGAGTTCTCCTGACGATGGCTGTGCACCAGCCTCTTCCACTGTCGCCGGCAATGGCGACAGGCTGGGCATTGAGGCGGGCTGTGGCGGCGGCGGCGGCGGTGGCGGCATCGTCAGGCAGCTCAGGATGTTCGCAGTCATCAGGTATTCCAGGATCGAAGTCGAGGATGATGAGGGTCGAGACGTGTCGGTCGGGGTTGAAGTTGATGGGTAGTTTTTCAGCTTCAGACCCATTTTACCCATTGTAATGGATGAAAAGAATAGATGTAAAGAAAGAAGTGAACTTGTAAAACAAAAGTCTCAAGAGCGAGAGAGAGTACCTGTCCGTATGGGAGCTTGGACCGGAATGAGAAATGCGTGCAGCCCGGCCGCCTTATATCCCCACCGGGGCTGCCACGCCCAGGATATCAGGGGTGGGGGGGGGGGGTTCGCACTTTTTGTCGGGGGGGGGGGGGGTTCGCACTTTTTGTCGGGGGGGGGGGGGTTCGCACTTTTTAAAAAAATAAGCCCCACTTGAGGCATTTATGTTACCATAGCTGAAGCCTCCCAAGGGACCCAACTATAAACAACTCCAAACTTGTGGGTTACAAATACCTAACTGTTATATTTTTTTTAACAGACATTAATGTATTAACTGTGTTAATAAGACCTGACTGTTAAACACTTTGAAAGATTTTACATATTTAGGTCAAGGTCACAAAAAAACTTTAAAAAAATTAAGCCCCACACCCCCCTTTGGGGGTGTGAGGCACTTGGGTTGTCATCGCTGTAGCCTCCGAAGAGACCCAACTATGACAACAAGGCAACATCCAATGTCGTGTACCCTTCGCCACGCAAGACTTGTAAACATTTACTGCATTGTCTTTTCAGTAGCTAACAAAGATTCATTTACATAATTTTGTGTTTCCAGAAGGAAACAAACTGAGGACACCCTAGTGGCTTACGTCCTCGTCCGAGTGCAGAGGCCGCCGCAACCTTTTGCATGCCAGCGTACAAACGGACATGCTCCCAAATGCCATCCGCAACCTTTTGCATGCCTGGCAGGAGCCTACCGATAATTAAAATAGGCTTTACACGGGGGCCTACTCCCGTAACCTATCTTTAATATTTTTAATTTAAAATGCATTGAATTTTTACAAGTCTTTGTAGGTCAAGGCCACACGGACATTAAAAAATTTCGGCCCCCGTACATCCATGGCGAACCACGAATGTTCGGGGGCCTTGGGGACTAAAAACACAAATAGCTAACAAAGATTCATTTACATAATTTTGAGTTTCCAGAAGGGAAACATACTGAGGACACCCTAATGGCTTACGTCCTCGGTCCGAGTGCAGAGGCCGCCACAACCTTTTGCTTGCCAGCTTACAAACGGACATGCTCCCCAAATGCCATCCGCAACCTTTTGCATGCCTGGCAAGGAGCCTACCAATTATTAAAAGTGGCTTTACACGGGGGCCTACTCCCGTTCCCTGACTTTACAATTTACTTTGAGCATTGAAAAAGCTCAAGGGGGGATTGCTAAAACAAGCGTATACACTTTAGAAACATATAACACACTTACAACACACAATTGAGCTCAACGTAGTCAATGCTGGAACAAGCACATACACATTAAACACATATAACAAACAAGACACAAAGGATAAAAGACACAGGAGACATAGGGTACAAGTAAAACACTCTCATATAAAACAATTCGCAATACCCAAACGCAAGCGCAATATCTTACAACTAATACAAGTCTTAAAGTTAGAGTAGACTTCGCTAAACACTGAAGGCGCCATTCAATGTTTAGTGATGCCTATGGCGGTCCGTCCCGGTCGTTCACGTTCAACGCGCGGGAGCGGACTGCGAGCCGGCTCTGGCCGGACCCCCTTATATCCCCACCGGGGCTGCCACGCCCAGGATATCAGGGGTGGGGGAGGGGGTGGGGGTGGGGGGGGGGGGTTCGCACTTTTTGCCGGGGGGGGGGGGGTTCGCACTTTTTGCCGGGGGGGGGGGGTCAGGTAAGTTAAGTGGGTCAAGGTCACCCACAACACTTGTACTCTAAGTGTTGGCTATACCCCCACCACAACTGGGTCCCTAGGCTGCACAACACCGCTTCGCCAGTATGTCTCCGGCTTCCATGCGGTGCGTCTCGCTGTTCTCTAGCTCTCTATATGTAAGTAATTTTACAAGTTCTGAATGTAGGTCACTACACTTTAACTCTGGGACGATATCGACTTGTAGTATTTCAGTGTTTTGACTCAAGCACATATCACACTTTATCTCTAGCACATCGGTTATCGTACCAGAGGTGCTCAATAACCTAACTTGTAATGTTTAGGGTGGCGTTTGCACGCCACGTGGTATCGCCATGAGTGTCCAGTCCAAGTTTTAAGTTAAATTAATTTTACTGTAATCTTTTCCATTTCCGCTTCGTTTTGCCAAAGTATAAGGTGTCGCTTAATAAAGTGGTATTTCTCTAAAGTTATAGGAGATTGCAGGGATACAATTAGTTTATTTAGGAGACTCTTCATCTTGGAGTTTAACACAATTTCCACTTTGACTTTGCTTTCTCGGCTCTCACAGCCTAAGCTGTACAGAAATGTTTCTTCTAGTGCCAACTCGGGCCAAGAGAACAGTGTGTTGACTGTAGGACAGCTCATGGTGAAGTGATGCGATACTCCAGCGTACCACCTCACCTTCCCCCACCACTGTGACCTTCCCCCACTCCTGCTGTTTCCCCCACCTCTTTTCCCTTGACTCATGCGCTACAAGCAGTCTCTCAGTATTGTGCGGACTTTTGTGAGGTGAAGCCATGTCGCAGGACACTTTAGGTAAGAAACTTAGCCGTGTTAAGACTTTATTAGTTGCTCACTGTCCACCACTCAAAGTTAAGAGAGTTTCAACTTTAGCTAAGTGGCGCAAACTGTTGCGCGGACACCCTAAGTTTTATACCAAACAGACTAATGTCAGTTTTACTGATGAAGATTTGTTTAATATATTGGATGAAATGACTTTTCCTTGCAAAATTCAGTTAGTTACTCCCATTCCTGACAGTTTAGAGTCTTAGTCTCTCAAGCCAATATACCTAGCGTACACAGAGCCTGACAGTCAGTCACTCGGTGGCTGTCGTGGGGTGCGCATCGGTGTCGGCGCTCCGTTGTTAGGTTTTCAAGGTCACAGTAATATCAAATTGTTGGTGTTGTGCTGGTTCAAGGTCACCTGAGGGATAACCGATTGCCCATTTAGGCAGGGTCATGTCAGAAACTCGAGTTTAACTTGGCACTTTTGCCGTTTCTCGTCGAAAATTCGCTCCAAGTGGTCAAGGTCACGGGGACTCTGACTGAAACTCGGAGCGTAGTGCGAGAAACGGCAAAAGTGCCAAAAAATTTTAAGTTTCGGCGTGACCTTGACCTCAGTGGCGTCGGTGACGTCATTTTGATGACGTAAGGGGTGATGACGTCATCAGCACGTCATTTCTGTGACGTCATGGGTGTGACGTCATCGAAATGACGTCATTGGTGATGACGTCATCGATGACGTCATCGATGACGTCATCGATGACGTCATCGGTGAGGTCATTGACCTCGATGACGTCATCCCTCAGGTGACCTTGAACTGAGCCAGCACCAACAATTTGACACTACTTTAGATCATGCATTTGAAGGAAACTATTAATAATATTTGTTTATCAATTTTAAATAATAATCTTAGCTTGCTTTGTATTAAATATCTTGATATGAAATAAAAAAATAAAATCTAAGAAAAATAGTAAAAAAATATATAAATAAACACTTTCTATTATCCATGCTACATTGTTAGACGATAGATCATTTTCTGGTAAATTTTAGTTTAAACTATTAAATGAAATATTTTTTATAATTCTTATAAGTCTTATCAGTTCAATAAAACTACAACTAAACAAATAATGTAATCGGTTCAAAAAAAGACGTTGATATAACAATATGTTTAATTTAATATGTGATGACAACCAAACTACTAACCCATGATAAAGCACAGACATAATGTTTATTTGAAAATATAACCAGATGGTCGCCATCAGTGTTTGTAAACGTAGACTATTATGATAACAAATCACCAAATATACAAGAACGTTGATGGTGACATTGTAATTCAGAATTTCAGAATTAATAGTACAGCTATCAGCTAACCAATATAGGAGATGACTTGTGAATGTCGGCCAAATTATGTAGTTTCAACAACGTTGATGGTGATATTGCAATTCAGAATTTCAGAATTAATAGTACAGTTATCAGCGAACCAATATAGATATGACTTGTGAATGTCGGCCAAATTATGTAGTTTCAACAACGTTGATGGTGATATTGCAATTCAGAATTTCAGAATTAATAGTACAGATATCAGCGAACCAATATAGATATGACTTGTGAATGTCGGCCAAATTATGTAGTTTCAACAACGTTGATGGTGATATTGCAATTCAGAATTTCAGAATTAATAGTACAGTTATCAGCGAACCAATATAGATATGACTTGTGAATGTCGGCCAAATTATGTAGTTTCAACAACGTTGATGGTGATATTGCAATTCAGAATTTCAGAATTAATAGTACAGTTATCAGCGAACCAATATAGATATGACTTGTGAATGTCGGCCAAATTATGTAGTTTCAACAACGTTGATGGTGATATTGCAATTCAGAATTTCAGAATTAATAGTACAGTTATCAGCGAACCAATATAGATATGACTTGTGAATGTCGGCCAAACTATGTAGTTTCAACAACACTCGTCAGTAGAGCTCTGTCGGCAATAATCACTTGAGTACATTCCGCTATGTTAAGCTATTGATGACGTTTGAACCCCAAATCTTTAGGTTATATCCTCATAAGATGGCTTATTTATTTACTGTATTTTGGTGTAGTTCTTGATTTTTCCTAAAACATTATCAAATTTTCATTGAACATACTTATTAAAGCACTATAACTATGCTTCATACTTGCATAAAGTGATAAATAGGTAATATATTTTCATGAACTAGTAATACATTTCAGAATTTAAAAAATCTTAAACATACTCTAGAAATGTCAACCCAAATTTCATATTATTCATACAAAGCTCTTTTTTCAAAGAGCATAGTAAAAACTATTTATATAACTATGTATAAAACTATCGAATAAGTTGATTTTTTTGTTATGTTATTCGTTGGTTTAGACTTTATGGTTTATTACTGTCTTATATTAAATATAACCTACAAGGTTGCCATTTAGGGGTAACAGTAACGATGACAAGTACATTTACTTACAATAGTTCGTCTCAATAAGACGCTTTTATGTGAATGTATTATAAATTAAAAAAAAAAAATTATATTTATTTAAAATAATATACTATTGTTATAGTAGGCCTATAACTGTATAAGCTCCACGTAAATCTTTAAAGTAATTTCAATATTATTTTGATGCCATAAAAATTAACTTGTTTCTTAGAAATACAAAAAAAAATTTATTACTCTACTTTGGGCATTCAAACATTGATGAAACGCCACATGATGAGATGCGTAACAACTTCTATATTACTTATTTGCAATATTTTTTACTTAATATAACTTAGCTAAATTACAGTGATTTTCTTTATGCCTATATTTAACTGTAAGGATACTTAGGTATATTTATATTTTTCTACTTATATGGGTGTTACATAAAATCTCAATTCCTTTTTTGTAGAGGTTGAAATGCCTCTTTTTTTTAGTTATTTGCCCATCCATGTACTCGGTGAGAGAATCTTAACAGAAAAAGTGAGTAGTTGAGCCGCTACAGTACAGTTGTCGTCTAGTCTAGTAAAATTGCCTGGCACAACGCGGATTGAACCCAAAACATCTTTGTTATTGTCCTCAAGTCCAGTGGCCTTTGTTTAGTTCCTTGGTTGTCGAGCCTCATAAGAGTGTGATCATACGTGAGCGAGGACGATGATCAAGACCATCAATATCTTTTTGGCTAAGTTTTAGATCAGTGATCACCTATATTCCATAACTATACTTTTTATACGTCTTAAAAACTTTATTTTTAATTCTACTATGAAATTATATAAAGGGAAAATCGTGAGATAATTTTATTATTAATTTAAGTTACTTGGATGGCAATAATACCTTTCATAAAATTTAAATTACTTTAAATTTGTATGATATTGTATTTACTTTATACTTTTTCAATTTACCTTCAACAACGTCTAGGCCTATATTTAACTGGAATTGTTCCACCTAGGGAGTCCCTGTTAATTACAAGTTATCCAATTATAACATTCACAAACTAATTACGAAACAGTCTTCTATACAGTTTGATGTTTGATGAAAGGTGGTTTAATGTAGGTAATAATAAATAAAACTTAATCCAAAATGCTAAATTTACCGCATTGCATATTTGTAATGAGACTCACAATGATTAATTCTTCTTCTTATCATGAGATATGGTTTTAAAATTTCCTTTGGCTTAGTTACAAGCTACTTTTTTAGGTATTTTCTACTTTATTCTCTACTAATAGATTTAAACTCAAGTATTTTGTAATTAAAATCTAAATAACATAATAATGTTGTAACGTGAGGTAATATTATTTTTTTTAATGCATATGTAAATTAACACCTTTGTATGAATAAACATTTATTTTGACACTAAGGATAAAAATGGTACCTTGTTAGATGATTTTATTATCATTATTATTATTATTTGTCCTAACCAGTTACCGTTACCAATATTCATTGGGGAAAAACACCTATTTATTATTAAATAATGAAATATTATATCGGATTTATCATTCAATATAGGAATAATATTAACCAGTTAGTGTATACCCATATAGTGAAAGTTTTTCCTATTTATTATTAAATAATGAAATATTATATCGGATTTATCATTCAATATAGGAATAATATTAACCAGTTAGTGTATACCCATATAGTGAAAGTTTTTCAATTACTAAAAGTATTACTATAGTATAATAAAGCCATTAGTTTTGCTTAAACAAAACATAAATAAATAGAAATAAAAAATAAATAGGCCTTACATGGTACATTTTAAGTGATCTTATCGAAATGATGAATTTTATTGAACGAAATATTTTTATTTTAATATAAGTAAAACACATAAAAATGGAATTCAAAAAATATTTGCAAAACAATAGTTTTTTTTTAGAATTATTAGTGTAATGATAATGTAAAAAGATTTAAAGATGAATTCAAAGTAATTTCTAATTGTTTCTGTAACGGTTCGGCTTATGATTAGTGTTTTCTCATTCACTTTTTATGGTTATAAAAACAAATTTTCTAAAAAGAAAACTTTGAAAAATATTGAAAAAGTCATTAAAAAAATAATAAATCTATTCCATGTTACGTTTTATGTGGGGAATTTTCATTTGGACTGTTTGTATGAAATATTTAACTATGGTAAATAATGTATTAAATCAGCTGTCAGATGTTAATTAAAAATGTAAGCAAAGCCATGTGCTTTTGGGAGAATGATATTAATGAAAGAGAAAAAACAAGAGTAAAATGAAAGTAAAGTTTTGATGTTTTAATAATTGTTAGACAACATTGTATATCCAGGGTTTAGTTAAAAAATAAAATGTTTATTGTTTTGTTCCCTTCTTGTTATTATTAAAAGTGTCGAGGTGTCTTTTCTCCATGATAATTATTAAAGTGAATAATATTTCACATAGTTAAAATAGTGGCGACCGTGGACTAGGACTGAAATATCAATAAGACATGGAGTTAGATAGCTTGAAGTTGAAGAGGAAGCAAGTCAGAAGATTATTTACAAAAACTTGTAACGAATTAGAAGCCCTGGACCAAGATACTACGTCAAAACAGGAATTGAAAGTAGCTTTGAAAAGTATTGAAGACAAGGCTAATAGACTATTTGAGCTGGACACTCAGGTGAGTGAGGCAATTATCAATGGTAATTTAAGAGATGACGAATTAGAAAATGCTCTGGCGGATGAGTTTGATTCTTGTGAATCATATAGAGATAAATGGTTAGGCCTAAAAGTAAAATTTGAGGATCTGATTAACAAACCTATATTTAACGAATCAGATCAAAAACAGACTGTTAGGCCTGACCAGACATCCGACAAGAAAAACTTTCGTCTTCCTAAATTAGAGATAAATGCCTTTGATGGAAATTTAAGAAACTGGTTGTCTTTTTGGGGGCAATTCCGTAAAATTCATGAAGACCCTAAGCTAGAACCAGAAGATAAATTTCAGTACTTATTGCAATCCACAGTACCAAACAGTCCAGCTAGGGAATTAGTTGATAGTTACCCTCCATCGAAGGACAATTATCAAAAAGCCATTGATGTCCTTAAGAATAGGTTTGCGAGGGACGAATTGCTTATTGAAGTATACGTAAGAGATCTTCTCAGTTTGGTATTAGACCAACAAAATAAGAAAGACCAGCTAAATTTAAGTCGGTTGTATGACAAGATATTAACAAAACTGCATGCCCTAGAATCTCTTGGAGTTACCTCAGAAAAGTATGCAGCAATGTTGTTTCCTCTAGTGGAGTCAGCCCTTCCAGTACCAGTACTACAAGCCTGGGAGAGACATCGCACTTCGCAGCGGCCAACTTTGACTGGTGACGGTAATGTAATTAGTACTAAGTCTGTAAACTATCTCAACTTTCTCCTAGAATTTCTTAAAGCGGAAGTAGAAAGTGAAGAACGGATTAAGCTTGCTCGTGGTGGATTTTCTCAGACCAAGGGGGAATTTAAGCAGACTCATAGTACTAACCGTTCTTGCAGATCAATGAGTCCACAGGCAAGTCAGCCCACAGCTGCTGCAATGGTGGCCAACAGCAAAAGTTCAAATACAACTTGCTTGTTTTGTGGTAAGTCCTCACACGTGACTGCTGAGTGCGGATCTGTCTTTGATTGGTCAGTAGATAAGAAAAGAGAACAGCTAAAAAAGTCTGGAGGTTGTTTTGTATGTTTGAAGCTAGGTCATAGTGCTAAAGTTTGTCGAAGTTTTGTAAAATGTCTCTTATGTAGGAAAAGACATCACACTATCATGTGTCCAAATCTAAAGCGTGATGATGTTGAAGTCAAACAAGCAACTGATGCAAAACCAAATAAAAGTAATACAGTAGCCCTAAATAAATCTGAGGGTACAAGTGTTTTATTTGCCCAAGGTAGTGGACAATGTTATCTGCAGACATTGGTCGTAAAGGTCCACACGATTGAAGGTAAGACTAAGTTTGCTCGTGTCTTACTTGACACTGGATCCCAGCTATCCTACATAACTAAGAAGTGCATAGATGAACTAAATTTAACAAAGTTAGGTGAAGAAACTTATAGTCATAGTATTTTCGGAGGGGTCCAGGTTAACAATGTAACTCACAATATTTATGAAGTTACTCTGGGAAACATTCATGATAGGTTTACATGTAAAGTACAGGTAATGGATCAAGACAAAATTTGTAATTATATCCCACGCTTTGATGATAGGAGAATCTATTGTGCTCTGCAAGCAAAGGGTATAATTTTAACAGATATGGACCATGACCTAGAGGTTGAGATCCTTCTAGGAGCAGATGTTATCGGTCAGTTATTAACTACTGAAGTAGTACCAGTAAGTGAAGGTCTTGTGGCTGTAAACACAAAATTAGGTTGGACCGTCATGGGTCAGCAAAGGGGTGAGCCAAGACAAAAGAAAACCTCTTGCTACACAAATCTAAACTCATTAGACATCTCACAGCTTTGGAAACTAGACGCTATAGGAATAACAGACCCATCGGAGCAGAAGAATAAATTAATTCAAGAAGAAGAATCGATGGAGCATTTCCAGAAAACTGTGGCAAAAACGGAAGATGGTCGATATGTTGTTCAGTTACCATGGATCAGCGGACATCCAGAGCCATTAAGCAATGAAGATATGGCCAGAAAACGAGTTCAAACAACCACTAAGAGGTTGAAAAATGAAAACTTACTCAAAGGATACAATAAAGTTTTCACAGGACGGGATGGAAACACAAGAGTAGTTCGTTTTAAAACAGCAAGTGGAGAGTTTAATCGGTCAGTTCAAAGACTTTACCCTCTGGAAATCAACAGCGGAGGGATCGATACCATAAGAAGAAAAAATGAAGAAAAGATTAAAACTGAAATACGCCCTACAGGAAAGGAAAATCATTCCAAAGTGGATGTGACACATTCGAGAAGTGGAAGAAAGTTTAAAATCCCACAAAGACTCGATCTGTGAGAAAGTTCAAAGTTCCAAAAAAGACTCAATTTGGAAATAGTTTGTTTTAAATTTTTTTTTGGAGTTTGCAATTTTTTTTAAAAAGTAAAAAATTGCAAAGGTGGGAGTATGTGGGGAATTTTCATTTGGACTGTTTGTATGAAATATTTAACTATGGTAAATAATGTATTAAATCAGCTGTCAGATGTTAATTAAAAATGTAAGCAAAGCCATGTGCTTTTGGGAGAATGATATTAATGAAAGAGAAAAAACAAGAGTAAAATGAAAGTAAAGTTTTGATGTTTTAATAATTGTTAGACAACATTGTATATCCAGGGTTTAGTTAAAAAATAAAATGTTTATTGTTTTGTTCCCTTCTTGTTATTATTAAAAGTGTCGAGGTGTCTTTTCTCCATGATAATTATTAAAGTGAATAATATTTCACAATATAGGAATAATATTAACCAGTTAGTGTATACCCATATAGTGAAAGTTTTTCAATTACTAAAAGTATTACTATAGTATAATAAAGCCATTAGTTTTGCTTAAACAAAACATAAATAAATAGAAATAAAAAATAAATAGGCCTTACATGGTAGTAGTATAGAGACGTCACTCCGGGGCCATGAGGAAGTGCGAGAAGTGCGAATTTCCTAACAGTCCTATAGGCCTATTTTAACCGGTTTTCAGTGATTTTTGCCTACTTTTTGGCAATTTTACAGCACTTTTCAGGGATTCCGAGGCATAAAAATTGATAGAGGAGGGTGACTGCGCCATAAGGGGGTACAAATTTCCTAACAGTCCTAGACCCGCAGACCCATTTTTAACCGGTTTTCAGTGATTTTTGCCTACTTTTTGGCAATTTTACAGCACTTTTCAGGAATTCCGAGGCATAAAAACCTGATAGAGGAGGGTGACTGCGCCATGAGATGGTACGAATTTCCTAACAGTTCTACGTAAGGACTAGTCCCGTGTAAGGACTATTGTATTTAGATAGCCCCGCGCAAGGACTAGTCCCGCTTGCTATTGTATTTAAATGGTCCTACACAAGGACTAGTCCGTTTGCTATCGTATTTAGATGGCCCTGCGTGGGGACTAGTCCCGCGTGCTATTGTATTTAGGTGGTCCCGCATGAGAACTAGTCCTGTGCAAGGACTGTTGAATTTAAATAGTCCGGCGTGGGCACTATTATTTAGGTAGTCCGGCATGGGGGCTAATGTATTTAAATGGCCTAGCGTGGGGAATATTGTATTTTAATGGTCCGGGGACTATTGTATTTAAATGGTCCTGCAAAGCCCTAATACCTAGCAGCTAAGGCTTTGAAATGTGAAAAGAGCCTATAAGCCACCAGCTTAGACCTAATGTGTTGGACCTAAGGTCAAAACCTAAGGCATTGCACCAGAGTAGAGAGCCCTAAAACGAAGCAGCTAAGGCTTTGACCTGTCAATAGGGCCTATTAGCTACCAGCTTAGACCTAATGTGTTGCACCTAAGTAAATAGTCCGTCGTGGGGATTGTTGTATTTTAATGGTCCGGGGACTATTGTATTTAAATGGTCCTGCAAAGCCCTAATACCTAGCAGCTAAGGCTTTGACCTGTGAATAGAGCCTATAAGCCACCAGCTTAGACCTAATGTGTTGGACCTAAGGTCTAAACCTAAGGCATTGCACCAGAGTAGAGAGCCCTAAAACGAAACAGCTAAGGCTTTGACCTGTGAATAGAGCCTATTAGCCACCAGCGTAGACCAGATGTGATGGACCTAAGGTCTAAACCTAAGGCATTACACCTGAGTAGAAAGCCCTATAACCTAGCAGCTAAGGCTTTGACCTGTGAATAGGGCCTATTAGCCACCTGCTTAGACCTTATGTGTTGCACCTAAGATTTAAACCTAAGGCCTTACACCTAAGTGTAAAGCCCTAAAACGTAGCAGCTAAGGCTTTGACCTGTGAATAGGGCCTATTAGCCACCAGATTGGACCTAATGTGTTGTACCTAAGGTATAAACCTAAGGCCTTACACCTGAGTCTAAAGCCCTAAAACCTGGCAGCTAAGGCTTTTAACCTGAGAATAGAGGCTATTAACTACCAGCTTAGACCTAATCTGTTGCACCTAAGATCTAAACCCAAGGCCTTATACCTGAGTCCAAAACCATAAAACCTATCAGCTAAGGCTTTGACCTGTGAATAGGGCCTATCAGCCACCAGCTTACACCTAGTGTGGTGCACCTAAGATTTAAACCTAGGGCCTTATGCCTGAATCAAAAACCATAAAACCTATCAGCTAAGGCTTTGACCCGTGAATAGGCCCTATTAGCCAACATCCTAGACCTAATGTGTTGGACCCAAGATCCAAACCTAAGGCCTTACACCTGAGTCTGAAGACCTAAAAATTAGCAGCTAAGGCTTTGACATGTGAATAGTGCCTATTAGCCACCAGCTTACACCTAGTGTGTTGCACCTAAGATTTAAACCTAAGGCCTTATGCCTGAATCCAAAACCATAAAACCTATCAGCTAAAGCTTTGACCTGTGAATGGGCCCTATTAGTCATTAGCAGACCTAATGTGTTGGACCTAAGATCCAAACCTTACATCTGAGTCCAAAGTCCTAAGAATTAGCAGCTAAGGCTTTGACCTTTGAATAGGACCAATTAGCCAACAGCCTAGACCTAATTTGTTTGACCTAAAACCTTACACCTGGTTTCTAAGATCAAATTCCTTAGACAAGACTAAATCCTTAGACTAAAGATCTAATTCCTTACACCTGAGGCCTTAGACTTAGGACTTAAAACAAGGTAGCTAAGGCTTTGATCTGTGAATAGGGCCAATTAGCCAACTGCCTAGACCTAATGTATTGGACCTAAGATGTAAACCCAAGGCCTTACACCTGGTTCCTAAAGCCCAATTACCTTAGACTAGACTAAATCCTTAGACCGAAGATCTAATTCCTTAGATCAGAGGCCTTTGACTTAGGCCCTAAAACTTAGCAGCTAAGGCTTTGGCCTGTGAATAACACCTATTAACCATTCGCATAGACCTAATGTGTTGGACCTAAGATCTAAACCTAAGGTCTGACACCTGAGTCCAAAGCTCTAAAACCTAGCAGCTAATCCTTTAACCTGTGAATTGGGTCTATTATCCATCAGCTTAGGCCTAATTTCTTAGACCTAAGATCTAAACATATGGCCTTACACATGGTTCCTAAGACCAAATGCCTTGACCAAATCAAATCCTTAGACCAACGATCTAATTCCATAGACCCAAGTCTTAGGTCCTAAAACCAAGCAGCTAAGGATTTGACCTGTGAATAGGGCCTATTAGCAAACAGCCCAAAACCTAATGTGTTGGGACTAAGATGTAAACCTAAGGCCTTGCACCTGAGTCCAAAGCCCTAAAACCTAGCAGCTAAGGATTTGACCTGTGAATGAGGCCTATTAGCCAACAGCCTAGACCTAATGTGTTAAACCTAAGATCTAAACATAAGGCCTTACACCTAAGTCTAAAGCCCTAAAACCTATCAGCTAAGGCTTTGACCGGAGACTAGGCCCTATTAGCCAACGGCCTAGACCTAATGTGTTGGGACTAAGATGTAAACCTGAGGCCTTGCACCTGAGTCCAAAGCCCTAAAACCTGGCAGTTAAGGATTTGACCTGTGAATAGGGCCTAGTAGCCAACAGCCTAAACCTAATGTGTTGGGACTAAGATGTAAACCTAAAGTCTGACACCTGAGTACAAAGTCTAAAAACCTAACAGCTAAGGCTTTGACCTGTGAATAGGGCCTATTAGCCACGAGCCAGGACTTAATTTGTTGCACCTAAGTTCTAAACCTAAGGCCATACACCTGAGTCCAAACCCCTAAAACTTAGCAGCTAGACCTGTGAATATGGCCTATTATCTATCAGCTTAGGCCTAATGTGTTGGACCTAAAACCTAAACCTAAGGCCTTACATATGGTTCCTAAGATCAAATGCATTGGACCAAAATTAATCCTTGGACCAACGATCTAATTCCATAGACCCAAGGCCTTAGACTTAGGTCCTAAAACCTAGCAGCTAAGGATTTGACCTGTGAATAGTGCCTATTAGCCAACAGCCTAAACCTAATGTGTTGGGAGTAAGATATAAACCTAAGGCCTTGCAACTGAGTCCAAAGCCCTAAAACCTAGCATCTAAGGATTTGACCTGTGAATGGGACCTATTAGCCAACAGCCTAAACCTAATGTGTTGGGACTAAGATGTAAACCTAAGGCCTTGCAACTCAGCCCAAAGCCCTAAAACCTAGCAGCTAAGGATTCGACCTGTGAATAGGGCCTACAAGCCAACAGCCTAGACCTAATGTGTTGGACCCATGATCTAAACCTAAGGCCTTACACCCGAGTCCAAAGCCCCACAACCTATCAGCTATGGATTTGACCTGTGAATGGGACCTATTAGCCAACAGCCTAAACCTAATGTGTTGGGACTAAGATGTAAGCCTAAGACCTTGCACCTGAGTCCAAAGCCCTAAAACCTAGCAGCTAAGGCTTTGACCTGTGAAAAGGACCAGGAGGCCTTAGACTTAAGACCTAAGACCTAGCAGCTGAAGTGACCTATGAGCCATTAGCCTAGAACTAAAACCTGATCTAATTAGACCTAAGATCCAAACCTAAGGCCTTACATTGCACCTGAGTCCAAACTCCAAACACCTTAGACTAGACTAATTACTTAAACCTAAGATCTAATTCCTAAGACCCAAGGCCTTAGACTTAAGACCTAAAAATCTACAAGGGGCCGCGATTCACAGCCAGCCCCTCATGTATTGAGCAAACATTAGGCAACGAGGTCTTATTTCTTTGATTTTAAAAACATGATCAGCTATGGTTGTCAGATTCAGATTGGGGTGTTTGAAGACCAACCTCCATCTATCTTACCCAACACCTATGACCCTACCGCATGGACCAGACCCAAGACATAAAGCTAGACACTATAGTCTTGGCTTTTAAGTTCTTAGACCCAAGACATAAGGCCTTACACCAGGGTCTAGAACCAACACCAAAGATCCGTGGTCAAGGATATTAGGTTCTTATTCCCAAGACCTAAGACCCTACACCAGAATCTAGGATCAATGCAAGGTCTAGACCTTAGGGTCTGTGGTCTAGACTTTTTGGTTCTTATACCCAAGGACTAAGGAACTACACCAGGGTCTAGAACCAAGAACAAAAGTCCGTGGTCTAGGCTTTTAGGTTCTTATACCCAAGACCTAGGGCCCTACACCAGGGTCTAGAACCAAGACCTAACACCCTACACCAGAGTCTAGGACCAAGGTCTAAGTTCCGTGGTCTAGACTTTTAGGTTCTTATACCCAAGGACTAAGGCCCTACACCAGGGTCTAGAACCAAGAACAAAAGTCCGTGGTCTAGGCTTTTAGGTTCTTATACCCAAGACCTAAGGCCCTACACCAGGGTCAAGAACCAAGACCCAAGTTTCGTGTTCTAGGCTTTTAGTTTCTTATACCCAAGACCTAAGACCCTACACCAAGGTCTAGAACCAAGACCCAAGGTTCGTGGTCTAGGCTTTTAGGTTCTTATTCCCAAGACCTAAACCCTACACCAGAGCCGAGGACCAAGGTCTAAGTTCCGTGGTCTAGACTTTTAGGATCTTATGCCCAAGGGCTAAAGGCCAATACCAGGGTCTAGAACCAAGACCAAAGGTCCGTGGTCTAGGATTTTAGGTTCTTATTCCCAAGACCTAAACCCTACACCAGAGCCGAGGACCAAGGTCTAAGTTCCGTGGTCTAGACTTTTAGGATCTTATGCCCAAGGGCTAAAGGCCAATACCAGGGTCTAGAACCAAGACCAAAGGTCCGTGGTCTAGGATTTTAGGTTCTTATTCCCAAGACCTAAGACCCTACACCAGAGCCTAGGACCAAGGTCTAAGTTCCGTGGTCTAGACTTTTAGGTTCTTATACCCAAGGACTAAGGGCCAACACCAGGGTCTAGAACCAAGGCCAAAGGTCCGTGGTCTAGATTTTTAGGTTCTTATACCCAAGGACTAAGGCCCTACACCAGGGTCTAGAACCAAGACCAACGGTTGGTGGTCTAGGCTTTTAGGTTCTTATACACAAGACCTAAAGCCCTACACCAGGGTCTAGATCCAAGACTTGAGGCCTGTGGGCTAGGCAATTAGGTTCTTAGACTCAAGGACCCACACCCATGGTCTAGACCCAAGCCCTAAGGTCATACACCATAATCCAGACCCTAAGACTAAAGGCCTTACACCATGGTCTAGTACTCGGCTTCAACCGTGTGCAGTTGTATTTGTTTCATCCATACCTAGAGGAAAGTCGGCCAACAAGTTCTTCGGCCCAAGACCTAAGACCCACCAGCATGGTCTAGATCCTCAAGCCCTGAGACCATACACCGTGGTTTAAGTCCTTAGACCCAATTTCTAATCTACCGTGGTTTAGATCCCCAAGACCTAAAGCTATACACGGTGGTCCTCAGGCTATACACCTTAAGGCTATACACATTATTCTTAGACCCAAATTCTAATTCCACAATGGTCTAGATCCCCAAGACCTAAGGCCATACACCGTGTTCCAAGTTCTTAGACCCAAATTCTTATTCCGCCATGGTCTGTATACCCAAGACCTAAGGCCCTACACCATGGTCTAGTGTTAGTCTTAAACCGTGCGCAATTAACTGTGGTTGTTTCGACTAAAGCTAGAGGAAACTCGGCCCTTAAGTCATTAGACATAAGACCTAAGGGCATACACGGCGATCTAGACCTAAAACCTCATACCATACAACATGGCCTACACTCAAGACCTAAGTCCCTACACCGTGGCCTAGTACTCTTCTTAAGCCGTTTGCAGTTATTACTGTTTCGTCTATACCTTGAGGGAAATTGGCCTTTTATGTTCTTAGACCTGAGACCTAAGCTTTTACACCATGGTCTAACACTTGTTTTAAGCCGTGTGCAGTTGTGGTTTTTTCATCCATAGCTAGAGGAAAGTCGGTCCTTAAGCTCTTAGACCCTAGACCTAATGCCCTACACCATGGTCTAGACCCAACCCTTAACCCATCATGGTCTAGTACTTGTCTTAAAGTCGGGTTTTAACTTCTTAGACACAAGATCTAAGACCCTACACCATGGTCTAGTACTCGTATTAAAGTCGGTGATTACGTTCTTAGACCCAAGACCTAAGGTCCTACATCTTGGTTTAGACCCAAGACCTAAGGCCATACACCGTGGTCCAGTATTTGTCTTAATCCGTGTGCAGTTATTACTGTTTCGTCTATACCTAGAGGTAAATCGGCCTTTTATGTTCTTAGACCTGAGAACTAGGTTTTTACATCATGAATTAATTAATACTTGTCTTAAGCCGTGCGCAATCGTGGTTGTTTCATCCACAACTAGAGGAAAGTCGGCCTTTAAGTTCTTAGACCCAAGACCTGAGGCCCTATACCACGGTCCAGACCCAAGGGCATACACCGTGGTCCAGTACTTGTCTTAATCTGTGTGCAGTTATTACTGTTTCGTCTATACCTAGAGGAAAATCGGTTTTATGTTCTTAGACCTGAGAACTAAGTTTCACATTCATCACCCGATTGAAAAAACGTTCGCAGACGTTAATTTAAAAAAAAACATCGTCTACACATCGATTTTCAAAAACGATGTGTACACGTTAATTTTTAAAAACATCGTCTACAGATCGATTTTCAAAAACGATGTGTACACGTTAATTTTTAAAAACATCGTTTACACATCGATTTTAAAAATCGTCGTGACGTTTATTAAAATCGATGTGTAAACGATGTTTTTAAAATTAACGTGTACACATCGTTTTTGAAAATCGATCTGTAGACGATGTTTTTAAAAATTAACGTGTACACATCGTTTTTGAAAATCGATGTGTAGACGATGTTTTTTTTTAAAATTAACGTCTGCGAACGTTTTTTCAATCGGGTGATGAATGTGAAACTTAGTTCTCAGGTCTAAGAACATAAAACCGATTTTCCTCTAGGTATAGACGAAACAGTAATAACTGCACACAGATTAAGACAAGTACTGGACCACGGTGTATGCCCTTGGGTCTGGACCGTGGTATAGGGCCTCAGGTCTTGGGTCTAAGAACTTAAAGGCCGACTTTCCTCTAGTTATGGATGAAACAACCACGATTGCGCACGGCTTAAGACAAGTATTAATTAATTCATGATGTAAAAACCTAGTTCTCAGGTCTAAGAACATAAAAGGCCGATTTACCTCTAGGTATAGACGAAACAGTAATAACTGCACACGGATTAAGACAAATACTGGACCACGGTGTATGGCCTTAGGTCTTGGGTCTAAACCAAGATGTAGGACCTTAGGTCTTGGGTCTAAGAACGTAATCACCGACTTTAATACGAGTACTAGACCATGGTGTAGGGTCTTAGATCTTGTGTCTAAGAAGTTAAAACCCGACTTTAAGACAAGTACTAGACCATGATGGGTTAAGGGTTGGGTCTAGACCATGGTGTAGGGCATTAGGTCTAGGGTCTAAGAGCTTAAGGACCGACTTTCCTCTAGCTATGGATGAAAAAACCACAACTGCACACGGCTTAAAACAAGTGTTAGACCATGGTGTAAAAGCTTAGGTCTCAGGTCTAAGAACATAAAAGGCCAATTTCCCTCAAGGTATAGACGAAACAGTAATAACTGCAAACGGCTTAAGAAGAGTACTAGGCCACGGTGTAGGGACTTAGGTCTTGAGTCTAGGCCATGTTGTATGGTATGAGGTTTTAGGTCTAGATCGCCGTGTATGCCCTTAGGTCTTATGTCTAATGACTTAAGGGCCGAGTTTCCTCTAGCTTTAGTCGAAACAACCACAGTTAATTGCGCACGGTTTAAGACTAACACTAGACCATGGTGTAGGGCCTTAGGTCTTGGGTATACAGACCATGGCGGAATAAGAATTTGGGTCTAAGAACTTGGAACACGGTGTATGGCCTTAGGTCTTGGGGATCTAGACCATTGTGGAATTAGAATTTGGGTCTAAGAATAATGTGTATAGCCTTAAGGTGTATAGCCTGAGGACCACCGTGTATAGCTTTAGGTCTTGGGGATCTAAACCACGGTAGATTAGAAATTGGGTCTAAGGACTTAAACCACGGTGTATGGTCTCAGGGCTTGAGGATCTAGACCATGCTGGTGGGTCTTAGGTCTTGGGCCGAAGAACTTGTTGGCCGACTTTCCTCTAGGTATGGATGAAACAAATACAACTGCACACGGTTGAAGCCGAGTACTAGACCATGGTGTAAGGCCTTTAGTCTTAGGGTCTGGATTATGGTGTATGACCTTAGGGCTTGGGTCTAGACCATGGGTGTGGGTCCTTGAGTCTAAGAACCTAATTGCCTAGCCCACAGGCCTCAAGTCTTGGATCTAGACCCTGGTGTAGGGCTTTAGGTCTTGTGTATAAGAACCTAAAAGCCTAGACCACCAACCGTTGGTCTTGGTTCTAGACCCTGGTGTAGGGCCTTAGTCCTTGGGTATAAGAACCTAAAAATCTAGACCACGGACCTTTGGCCTTGGTTCTAGACCCTGGTGTTGGCCCTTAGTCCTTGGGTATAAGAACCTAAAAGTCTATACCACGGAACTTAGACCTTGGTCCTAGGCTCTGGTGTAGGGTCTTAGGTCTTGGGAATAAGAACCTAAAATCCTAGACCACGGACCTTTGGTCTTGGTTCTAGACCCTGGTATTGGCCTTTAGCCCTTGGGCATAAGATCCTAAAAGTCTAGACCACGGAACTTAGACCTTGGTCCTCGGCTCTGGTGTAGGGTTTAGGTCTTGGGAATAAGAACCTAAAAGCCTAGACCACGAACCTTGGGTCTTGGTTCTAGACCTTGGTGTAGGGTCTTAGGTCTTGGGTATAAGAAACTAAAAGCCTAGAACACGAAACTTGGGTCTTGGTTCTTGACCCTGGTGTAGGGCCTTAGGTCTTGGGTATAAGAACCTAAAAGCCTAGACCACGGACTTTTGTTCTTGGTTCTAGACCCTGGTGTAGGGCCTTAGTCCTTGGGTATAAGAACCTAAAAGTCTAGACCACGGAACTTAGACCTTGGTCCTAGACTCTGGTGTAGGGTGTTAGGTCTTGGTTCTAGACCCTGGGGTAGGGCCCTAGGTCTTGGGTATAAGAACCTAAAAGCCTAGACCACGGACTTTTGTTCTTGGTTCTAGACCCTGGTGTAGTTCCTTAGTCCTTGGGTATAAGAACCAAAAAGTCTAGACCACAGACCCTAAGGTCTAGACCTTGCATTGGTCCTAGATTCTGGTGTAGGGTCTTAGGTCTTGGGAATAAGAACCTAATATCCTTGACCACGGATCTTTGGTGTTGGTTCTAGACCCTGGTGTAAGGCCTTATGTCTTGGGTCTAAGAACTTAAAAGCCAAGACTATAGTGTCTAGCTTTATGTCTTGGGTCTGGTCCATGCGGTAGGGTCTTAGGTGTTGGGTAAGATAGATGGAGGTTGGTCTTCAAACACCCCAATCTGAATCTGACAACCATAGCTGATCATGTTTTTAAAATCAAAGAAATAAGACCTCGTTGCCTAATGTTTGCTCAATACATGAGGGGCTGGCTGTGAATCGCGGCCCCTTGTAGATTTTTAGGTCTCAAGTCTAAGGCCTTGGGTCTTAGGAATTAGATCTTAGGTTTAAGGAATTAGTCTAGTCTAAGGTGTTTGGAGTTTGGACTCAGGTGCAATGTAAGGCCTTAGGTTTGGATCTTAGGTCTAATTAGATCAGGTTTTAGTTCTAGGCTAATGGCTCATAGGTCACTTCAGCTGCTAGGTCTTAGGTCTTAAGTCTAAGGCCTCCTGGTCCTTTTCACAGGTCAAAGCCTTAGCTGCTAGGTTTTAGGGCTTTGGACTCAGGTGCAAGGTCTTAGGCTTACATCTTAGTCCCAACACATTAGGTTTAGGCTGTTGGCTAATAGGTCCCATTCACAGGTCAAATCCATAGCTGATAGGTTGTGGGGCTTTGGACTCGGGTGTAAGGCCTTAGGTTTAGATCATGGGTCCAACACATTAGGTCTAGGCTGTTGGCTTGTAGGCCCTATTCACAGGTCGAATCCTTAGCTGCTAGGTTTTAGGGCTTTGGGCTGAGTTGCAAGGCCTTAGGTTTACATCTTAGTCCCAACACATTAGGTTTAGGCTGTTGGCTAATAGGTCCCATTCACAGGTCAAATCCTTAGATGCTAGGTTTTAGGGCTTTGGACTCAGTTGCAAGGCCTTAGGTTTACATCTTACTCCCAACACATTAGGTTTAGGCTGTTGGCTAATAGGCACTATTCACAGGTCAAATCCTTAGCTGCTAGGTTTTAGGACCTAAGTCTAAGGCCTTGGGTCTATGGAATTAGATCGTTGGTCTAAGGATTAATTTTTGTCCAATGCATTTGATCTTAGGAACCATATGTAAGGCCTTAGGTTTAGGTTTTAGGTCCAACACATTAGGCCTAAGCTGATAGATAATAGGCCATATTCACAGGTCTAGCTGCTAAGTTTTAGGGGTTTGGACTCAGGTGTATGGCCTTAGGTTTAGAACTTAGGTGCAACAAATTAAGTCCTGGCTCGTGGCTAATAGGCCCTATTCACAGGTCAAAGCCTTAGCTGTTAGGTTTTTAGACTTTGTACTCAGGTGTCAGACTTTAGGTTTACATCTTAGTCCCAACACATTAGGTTTAGGCTGTTGGCTACTAGGCCCTATTCACAGGTCAAATCCTTAGCTGCCAGGTTTTAGGGCTTTGGACTCAGGTGCAAGGCCTCAGGTTTACATCTTAGTCCCAACACATTAGGTCTAGGCCGTTGGCTAATAGGGCCTAGTCTCCGGTCAAAGCCTTAGCTGATAGGTTTTAGGGCTTTAGACTTAGGTGTAAGGCCTTATGTTTAGATCTTAGGTTTAACACATTAGGTCTAGGCTGTTGGCTAATAGGCCTCATTCACAGGTCAAATCCTTAGCTGCTAGGTTTTAGGGCTTTGGACTCAGGTGCAAGGCCTTAGGTTTACATCTTAGTCCCAACACATTAGGTTTTGGGCTGTTTGCTAATAGGCCCTATTCACAGGTCAAATCCTTAGCTGCTTGGTTTTAGGACCTAAGACTTGGGTCTATGGAATTAGATCGTTGGTCTAAGGATTTGATTTGGTCAAGGCATTTGGTCTTAGGAACCATGTGTAAGGCCATATGTTTAGATCTTAGGTCTAAGAAATTAGGCCTAAGCTGATGGATAATAGACCCAATTCACAGGTTAAAGGATTAGCTGCTAGGTTTTAGAGCTTTGGACTCAGGTGTCAGACCTTAGGTTTAGATCTTAGGTCCAACACATTAGGTCTATGCGAATGGTTAAAAGGTGTTATTCACAGGCCAAAGCCTTAGCTGCTAAGTTTTAGGGCCTAAGTCAAAGGCCTCTGATCTAAGGAATTAGATCTTCGGTCTAAGGATTTAGTCTAGTCTAAGGTAATTGGGCTTTAGGAACCAAGTGTAAGGCCTTGGGTTTACATCTTAGGTCCAATACATTAGGTCTAGGCAGTTGGCTAATTGGCCCTATTCACAGATCAAAGCCTTAGCTACCTTGTTTTAAGTCCTAAGTCTAAGGCCTCAGGTGTAAGGAATTAGATCTTTAGTCTAAGGATTTAGTCTTGTCTAAGGAATTTGATCTTAGAAACCAGGTGTAAGGTTTTAGGTCAAACAAATTAGGTCTAGGCTGTTGGCTAATTGGTCCTATTCAAAGGTCAAAGCCTTAGCTGCTAATTCTTAGGACTTTGGACTCAGATGTAAGGTTTGGATCTTAGGTCCAACACATTAGGTCTGCTAATGACTAATAGGGCCCATTCACAGGTCAAAGCTTTAGCTGATAGGTTTTATGGTTTTGGATTCAGGCATAAGGCCTTAGGTTTAAATCTTAGGTGCAACACACTAGGTGTAAGCTGGTGGCTAATAGGCACTATTCACATGTCAAAGCCTTAGCTGCTAATTTTTAGGTCTTCAGACTCAGGTGTAAGGCCTTAGGTTTGGATCTTGGGTCCAACACATTAGGTCTAGGATGTTGGCTAATAGGGCCTATTCACGGGTCAAAGCCTTAGCTGATAGGTTTTATGGTTTTTGATTTAGGCATAAGGCCCTAGGTTTAAATCTTAGGTGCACCACACTAGGTGTAAGCTGGTGGCTGATAGGCCCTATTCACAGGTCAAAGCCTTAGCTGATAGGTTTTATGGTTTTGGACTCAGGTATAAGGCCTTGGGTTTAGATCTTAGGTGCAACAGATTAGGTCTAAGCTGGTAGTTAATAGCCTCTATTCTCAGGTTAAAAGCCTTAGCTGCCAGGTTTTAGGGCTTTAGACTCAGGTGTAAGGCCTTAGGTTTATACCTTAGGTACAACACATTAGGTCCAATCTGGTGGCTAATAGGCCCTATTCACAGGTCAAAGCCTTAGCTGCTAGGTTATAGGGCTTTCTACTCAGGTGTGATGCCTTAGGTTTAGACCTTAGGTCCATCACATCTGGTCTACGCTGGTGGCTAATAGGCTCTATTCACAGGTCAAAGCCTTAGCTGTTTCGTTTTAGGGCTCTCTACTCTGGTGCAATGCCTTAGGTTTAGACCTTAGGTCCAACACATTAGGTCTAAGCTGGTGGCTTATAGGCTCTATTCACAGGTCAAAGCCTTAGCTGCTAGGTATTAGGGCTTTGCAGGACCATTTAAATACAATAGTCCCCGGACCATTAAAATACAACAATCCCCACGACGGACTATTTACTTAGGTGCAACACATTAGGTCTAAGCTGGTAGCTAATAGGCCCTATTGACAGGTCAAAGCCTTAGCTGCTTCGTTTTAGGGCTCTCTACTCTGGTGCAATGCCTTAGGTTTTGACCTTAGGTCCAACACATTAGGTCTAAGCTGGTGGCTTATAGGCTCTTTTCACATTTCAAAGCCTTAGCTGCTAGGTATTAGGGCTTTGCAGGACCATTTAAATACAATAGTCCCCGGACCATTAAAATACAATATTCCCCACGCTAGGCCATTTAAATACATTAGCCCCCATGCCGGACTACTTAAATAATAGTGCCCACGCCGGACTATTTAAATTCAACAGTCCTTGCACAGGACTAGTTCTCATGCGGGACCACCTAAATACAATAGCACGCGGGACTAGTCCCCACGCAGGGCCATCTAAATACGATAGCAAACGGACTAGTCCTTGTGTAGGACCATTTAAATACAATAGCAAGCGGGACTAGTCCTTGCGCGGGGCTATCTAAATACAATAGTCCTTACACGGGACTAGTCCTTACGTAGAACTGTTAGGAAATTCGTACCATCTCATGGCGCAGTCACCCTCCTCTATCAGGTTTTTATGCCTCGGAATTCCTGAAAAGTGCTGTAAAATTGCCAAAAAGTAGGCAAAAATCACTGAAAACCGGTTAAAAATGGGTCTGCGGGTCTAGGACTGTTAGGAAATTTGTACCCCCTTATGGCGCAGTCACCCTCCTCTATCAATTTTTATGCCTCGGAATCCCTGAAAAGTGCTGTAAAATTGCCAAAAAGTAGGCAAAAATCACTGAAAACCGGTTAAAATAGGCCTATAGGACTGTTAGGAAATTCGCACTTCTCGCACTTCCTCATGGCCCCGGAGTGACGTCTCTATACTACTCATGGTACATTTTAAGTGATCTTATCGAAATGATGAATTTTATTGAACGAAATATTTTTATTTTAATATAAGTAAAACACATAAAAATGGAATTCAAAAAATATTTGCAAAACAATAGTTTTTTTTAGAATTATTAGTGTAATGATAATGTAAAAAGATTTAAAGATGAATTCAAAGTAATTTCTAATTGTTTCTGTAACGGTTCGGCTTATGATTAGTGTTTTCTCATTCACTTTTTATGGTTATAAAAACAAATTTTCTAAAAAGAAAACTTTGAAAAATATTGAAAAAGTCATTAAAAAAATAATAAATCTATTCCATGTTACGTTTAAAACATGTTATCAGAATGAAACAGTAATTGTAGAGACCCGTTGGGGCATGTCAAAATGTTTTTACTTCAAACACATGTTTTCACAGCAACTTCAACAACATGGCTAGTGAGCTGG
The DNA here is from genome assembly GCA_030545055.2 of Neoaliturus tenellus. Classification (NCBI taxonomy): domain Eukaryota; kingdom Metazoa; phylum Arthropoda; class Insecta; order Hemiptera; family Cicadellidae; genus Neoaliturus; species Neoaliturus tenellus. Next base: position 170,684,343 of record CM061534.1, on the reverse strand, counting down.
GCATTACAAACTCTCAAACCTTTGTGCAGGACTGGTGGGTGAACTGACCTTTTTTTATGAACAATTTGTAATTAAATCACCTATTAAATAAATAAATCCTCCTTTTTGTGCATTTCAAATAACACGAATAGTAAACTATTCGTAATTTTTTATTAGTACATTGGAACGAGTTTTTTTCATGACTTTAGCAATATATTAAAAAGTAAAAAAGATTAAATCTTTAAAACTTTTTTATTTTATTTTAAAAATATATTAGTTTATAATATTAATAAATCATGTAGTCAAACATTTAAGGGATACTCTAAGAAGATGTATGTTTTGTTTTTAAATAAGTATATTAAAATTTTAAGCTAATAACATTTCAATAAAAAAAATACCGAGACGATACCCTAATAATTTCATTTTCACACTGTCATTACACCTGGGAATACGCTAACACCTAGCTTTCTTAAGCTTAACGTTTAGTGATAATAATTTTTTTTATTTATAAAACTGTCAAAAGTAGCCTATTAACACCATCTTAAACAATTGAGTTAATTTGGAATTGCATTTTTTTATTGAAAAAGGGGAAATTAAAAACTATATTTTATTTAGGGTAGGCATTAAAAAAAATTAAAAAGATTGTATTTCACATTTATACTATAAATCTAAAAGAAATCTAAACTTCCTTTTTTATCAAAAGACCTATTAAACAAACAAAAAACTTTAATATCACTTAGTTAAATAAATGTAACAGATTTAGTTTTACATTCATTAAATGTGACGTTGAAGTTAGGCCTAAATCCTTTTTTTAATCAACATACAGGGTCATTTCCTCTGAATTTATCGCTCTTCAATGAACCACCGACATGTGTAACATCCAATACTTTTGCAGAAAACTCATCTCCATTCCAAACCATTTTATATTTTAAGCACACTGTTTTAAGTATTATAATAATCAGTCCATAGTTATTTATCATTTTTAACTTTACAATATTGTTTTTATTTCGATGTGATACAATACACTGTAAAAATTCACCTACATAAACAATTATTTAGTTCACTAAAAATAATATTAAAATATGTATGATTATAGAGATAGCTATGTATTGGTGGTAAAAGTGTATATTTTTAATTCACAATTTAAATGCAAAAATGAAATTGGAGTGTTAAAATCTCTATCGAGGACTGGTGTAATATGCACCGCTTACGATATTACAAATAACAGCAAAAAGAGGAAAATTACTAAACCATAAACAAAAATTACAAAACTCGTATTTAATGAGTTGATTATGGTTAGGAGACACATTAGAAACGTTTTTAAGATAATGAAATTCTGCAATTGTCAAAAGTAGTGTCATTATGAAAACTCCCAGAATTGCAACGAACCAACTTTCGTCAAAAAGGCTCTGCCTCATGGTAAAAGAAATATTCAATGTTAATCTTATGGGAACATTTAATTCTATCATCTTATCTATCCCCTTTTTAAACAGCTGGATTAGACAGTTTTTCATTTTCACCACAGATTGCAACACTTAAAATTTTAAATACAGACTCATTTATGTCTAACCCTTTTACCTTTCACTAGCCAAAATACAGCGATTAATATCAACTAAGTTCTTTGTTCTTGATATGAATATTAAAATAATTTATGCTTAGTATTACAGAACTTGTTTTGTTCCTTAAATCTAAAAATATTTCTTATTATCATTGTAAACTAATTTTAGTTCCCAATTTAGCTTTCATGGCACGTTTAGACAAAAAGAGGTGTATTTCATAAAACAAAATATGTAGTTAAAACCAAACAGATTAATAAATTGCTCGATCTTCCAGATCATCCAAATAATGCGGGTATAGACGGGGCAGTACTAATGTAAAAGATCTAAATAAGTAGGGTCCTTGTGAGGACGCTGCTCACGAAACACTGATAATTTTCATTCCATGCTGATTGATTAAATGGAATTAATTAGATGGATAGCACAATTTTGCAGATGTTTGTTATCGTTTTTATTTTTTGTAAACAAATATGCTCATTTTGACATTAAAAAGGTAGGAAGAGCGATTCACTTGGCAATAAGAAGTAATCCTAGATCAGCGCTTTATTTTCCTATGTTTTCAATGCAAAATATTTTAACATGGGATGTCTCTATTTATTTGGTTCTGTATACATTGGCAATAAATGGGGATGTTTTTAGGTAAGAAGGTAAATCTAAAGCCGCGTCCGCACTGGCCGAATATTCGTGGCGAACTTGTTCGGCGAACACAAAAAATCAAGAAACATTCCTAACACTAAAAATCACAAATATTCCTAGCGATCAATTACTGGCCATATGATTTACATTCTTAAATGTTAGCAACGAACAAACAAAAGTTCGGAAGAATTTTGTTCGGTCAGTGCGGACGCAGCTTACTGTAAAAAAAATTAAGTAGACCTAATATCTACTTAAAAATAAACATATCTACACTGGTGCGGTGCCTTAGTGACAGGCGATGAGTTGTTTTAATTGGGTTGGGTGTTCAGGTTTTAATTTTTAATTTGGATTATATATATATATATATTTGGATTAAAAGTTGTATAGGGCCTATGTCTTTTAAGGGCAGAACAAGAAATAAAGAGGTTGGGTACAGGGATACATTGGATTTAGTACAGCTATTGTCACAAGGTTTTAATATTGTTGACAAGTCTGAGTTTTATTTAATCGTCTATGATTAATGGTAAGGTGTACTTTTAGAACCATTAAGTTAATCACGAATATTAATGGTTAGTAAATCTGCAACAAAAACATTAAAGACATTAAACATTAAAATAAGACATAACTTCTAAGTTCTAACCCAAATGGGAAATGAATATAACAAGATTTTCATAAATTTACCAAGAAGCTATTAGGCATAAAATACGTTATGATATCTAGATACGTTGGAATAAACCAAATGAAGGTGACATATTGAATTTGTGAAAGGATTTTTATATTTCTTTTATTAAACTGCAAATACACCCCGTGCAAATAACGGGTACACAGCTAGTATTTACTATAGTAATAAAAGTATACATTGGGCTGGTTGTAAATGATTTCAATACAAAAATAGTTGTGTGCCTAAAAATTTAATGCAATACAAATATTCAGCAATCAAGATACTTTGAAACTGGTACATTCAAGACTCTACTCATAAGAGAAACGAATTTGGAATATATCAACAACACGTGAAATCTGCCTTGCCAAAAATTACATATTGAATACAAAGCTATCTTTCAAATCATCAAATTATTAACAAACAAAAAAATCGTTTCATACATAGTAATACATTTTTATTTAGGTGAGATTCTATAAGATTACCATAGAAAATATTCTTTTCATAAAAATATTTTAATCACACTATCTCTAGTTTATTATAAATTCGTTAAACTAATACTTTTTAAATAAGCATATAAATAAATATCTTAAATATATTGCTACCTAATTCAACAGTTATTTAAACATATAAATATTTTTAGTTTATTATACTTTATCCAATTAAACATAAAATAGCAAAAATCGTCTGGTGCGCATTCATAAAAAATCACTGTGTATGATTCTCAAAGTCAAAATAATGCTTTCAAAGTTCATGTAATAAAGAATTTCTGGTTCGAACGAAGGTTTAAAATTCTTATTTACACTTTTTCGGAAGATTTTCATTCTATTAATCCAGCATACTTTGAAATACTTTAGCCAATCTAAAAAAGGCTTATGGTAGTATGCTAATATTGTGCTAAAGGGATAATAGTATGCTAAAATAGTTTGAAAACATAAAAATAAAATAAAATAATTTATTTAAATTTAAAATAATGTACATGCAAAAAAAGTACAACAATAATGTACTGAAATTTTGCCAATATAAATCTTCTGCTGGTAAAAATTTTACTCATATCCTAACAAAATTGTGTTACAAGTCTACAAATGTTTAAAAATTATATCCGTGATTGCACAATAGGTGATGTAACATATTTTGAGTTTTATCCATAGATTGTTCAATTTAAGAAGAAAAATGTATTACGCAATCGAGTGGGAATTAAAGTAGATTACTAATTAATAGAAAATGGAAACGTAACTACCACAGTATCTGGAACAGTGCCACTGTATTTGAAAACAGGCAAATTACAATAGCACGCTTTTACCATGAAATTTTTAAGGTGTCACCAACATTCATGATTCTCAGAAACAATGCTAACAGCCAGCAGTCATTAAATTGAGTGGCTACTAAACTTTAAACCATATCCTAAACACACACCAGTCAAGGTTCTGGTTACTGCCCTAACGATTTGTGTTACTCGGTACCTAACTACAGTAGTATTGTTACCTTTTTTGCTCAGTGACCACTCGAAAACATGAAAGTATTTGAGGATTTAATTTCCAATATTCATTATTGCTAATGTTTTTGCACATTGAAAAATAAAAATATTATTATGATGGAGGAAAAGTTGGTTTTATAATTATCAAAGTTTGTATTTTTTTAATAGAAAATATATTTTTTTTTATTAACTAACTAAGTGGAATCTTGTAACGTTTTGCTTGTTTGTACGTCATTTTACCCGAGATGTAATAACAAGAACTGAGTCTACTTATAGTGACCTCAATATTACTCGAATGAGAAACTTGCATGTTCCTTAAAATTGGTCACAGCAAAATAAGCCATCGCTGTGTTTTATCATCAATCAATGAACCTAAATTCCCTAAATTGACAGGTTAATTTCTAATTAATTTATTTAAATATGACATAGTAAAAAATTACAATTATTTAGAAACAAACTAAAAATTACAATTATTTAGAAACAAACTCTGAAGTATTATTTAATAAGTGAATACATGTCATTATCTTAAAGCCCTTGTGGGATCATAAATATTTATATTTTGTAATTTTGTTTCAGGTAAGCATGGCGATAAGAATCTGAATTTACGGTAAGAATCTTTAATGGTTTTATTATTTACTAATAAAGAAATGGAACTAAATCTGTCTTGTATAAAAAGAATAATTTCTTTAAAAGTTTGCAGTGATAGGCATAAAACTGGCGTGTTTTAACTAATAAATCCTTAAAACGTGTAAAGCATTTAGAAGAACCCCCATGTATACAATTTTATTTATAAGTACAGTAATAGCCAAATAAAACATAAATCTAATTTTCAGAGTAAAAACCCGAAATATAAAAAAAAAGTCAGTGAAGTTTAAAATGCAACCTTACCAGTTTTTTTTTTTTTTTTTTTTTTTTTTTAAGCGCTAAAAACGTTATGACTGAAAATATGTAATTCTCATCAACTGTTCTAAAGGTTCATGCACTATAAAATAAATTAAAACGTTATAAAATGTAATTAAATTATGTATTCAATAAATGCTTTCACAAGAAAATAATCAATGTTGGTACATTAAATGTTTTACTAAGTCGGTGTATATGTTACTTGCAAACTGCATAAAAATATAACGATAAACAAACCTTTGCAATTTTGCAGGAAATTAATTCAGAGCAGTTCAGAATAGTAAATTAATAAGTAGATGTCGAACGGAACGCCCAAGATATATGCATCAGCATTATCTCCGTGTATGTTTTCGCAATAAACTGCTACATTCCTGTGTTTACCGAAATCAGTGATGTGTAGGGAGCGTTTCAACATGGCGCGGAGAGGCTTTTTGCATATTTGATGAACCTGCGAACACATCACTGATGTCGACTGGAATGAATATGCTGATGTTTCGATAATATTATTTCATAATCGTGTATCATAGATGGATATTTTTGGCAAATATGTACTCACAAGCCCATTATCTCCATATACGTACTGACATCCTTATAAAAAACACTATTTCACATCTTTATAAACTTTGTTTATGAAATGTTATATGTTATTTTTATACGTCATCCATTCATTTAAGCTATATTAAAAGCCAATAAATAGCTTTTAAATTAATAAAAAAATCTAGCTATAAAACAAATCGTTATTTTTAATTATTAGGAACACTTATTAATTTAATTTTTGTTTGAGAAATATTTAAAAAAATTTAAAGCTGTCAAGGTAACAGTAAATATTGTGTTGGTTCAATTGCTAAATCATGTTTTTTATTATGTAAAAAGTAGTCCGTTAACACTATTATTTGTACTTGAACAATATATTGAATTTAATTTAAAAAAATAATTTTTTTGTAACTTTTATGAATTTCAACAATCAACAACTGCCCCCAATAAAATTAAATCACATTGTGGTATTATACAAGAGCAACCGTCAGCGTGTTTGAAGCCTTAGTTTGCGGTGTAGACGGTTATGTTGATCTATCGGGGGGTTGTGGGGTTCCTTCCGTAACTTTGCGATTGAGTTTGCTAAACTGTTGGCCAAAGTGCAGTGTGCTCTTGGGCTTTATTATTTATCATTTTAGACCTACTATATCAATTCGTTTTAAAATAGGGTTGAAATGTGTTTTCTAGAAGTCTATACCAGTATATATAAAGTAAATAGCAAATCGTCACATAAGAAATAACACCAATAAAGTGACAAAATGCAAACTTTTCAGGAGAGAAAAAAGGGACATTGGCGGTGTTGTATTACATGAAGAGTACGATATAACTCCGCCTTTCTCTAAAAACACTTTAATGTATTAATTTGACTCTTAATATCTTTGTTTGTAACCAAGACCTTAACCAAGACTATCTATCATCTTTAAAAAACAATGGAAATCGAGCAAAATGGGAAATAAGTTTCACCTTATGCACAATGACATCCGTCTCTTGTTGCCTATCATGCTAGATCATAACTGTTGGAGGTGGACATTAGCTGTGTTTTTTTAGTTAGCGAGATAGGCTAAATCTGTTGTATTTTCACTAAACTAGGTCACAAGGGCTGTAAAAAGAATATATGTTTCCATAGAGATACATAAATCTAAATTTTACAAAAAAATGTCACTTGGGCGGTGTTGTTTCTTAATCGACAAAATTGTATTTCTAATTAAATCTCATGTTTAAAATATTCATAAAAGTTCAATTAAAATTAAAAACCTTTTACGTAACTTAAAATTTATACAAAAAATAAAGGAAGCATTTTTTTATGAATATAGTCAGTAAAAAAGGTCTTGTATGGATCAGGATAGGTTCTGTATTACATATTTTTCGTTTATATCAACAATAAACAATGTGCTCATAGTACAAGTCAAACTGAATTATGACTCTCATGATTAGTTTCCATAAACACGGGAGTTTGGCGAATATTCCCTTGTCATTGCTCATTTGTGTTTGGACGTTTTGTTTGCAGTGCTGGACCAATGATTAATTCAAATGATAACAAGTGACAGTGCCATTCAGTGATTTGGCGTCATTTCAGTTTTATGTCACACAAAACCAACATCATCATGTGGTTGTATTGTAAAGGATCTTATATCAACGTAATGAAGGTATTTAATCGTCCTGAATTAATTCACTATGCACAAGAAAATCGTTTACGTAGGCTTAATGTAGGTGGTTATCGTTCATCGACTTTTACCTTATTTTATATCTTTGTTTAGTTATACTGTATATTGTTTTAATTTCGTGAATTACACACTTGAAAAGAAAAACAAGTTTTAGATTTTTGTTCTTTTCTACAAAAGTATTTACACATTTATGATGTGTTACGTATTATATTGAAAATTTTATTTTGATTGTGGGTTGTCGACGATTCTATCAGGCGCAAATAATGTTTTATACTAAAACAATTCATATATAAAAGCATTAATCGCTTAGTAATATTTTCCTTCTGATACTACTCGAGACGGATATTTTTATGTACTAAAATAAATTTCTGAACATATAAAATGATATGTTTAATTTTCTGTTGAGTTACTCCAACTTTATGATATCGGAGAGGACTTTTTACCTTAAGATGGAAGTATAAGGCAAACATCTCAGCCAAAGCCTTTCAGCCACTCGATACAGCCTGAGCGCTTTCATTTTATGAAGCTACGATATTGACACTTCCTTCGGAATATCCGTGAGAACCAGGAGAATCGTTTTCAAAATATAAAAATATTTATTCATGATTTGAAAAGGTTTCTAATATTTAAACTCAACACTGACTTGTTTGTTTTATTTTTGGAAGCATTATTAAGTATTTTGGTAAATTGTTATATAAAATTCTGTTGATGATTTGTGTAATGGTTTTCCTTACAATTTACATGACCTATAGAATAAAAAAAATCAACAATTAAATGGTAGTAAACAATATTACGTTTTAGTTGTCACCATTAATTGATTTTTCTTATTTGTTAAGCATATTCATTGTTTTCATCGATTCTCTATGCTTCCTCCCATCCTATATTCGATTAATCACTTTATTTTCAACATTAAAATGGTTTAATCACTGCTATGTTCTATCACTGATATTTCTTTATATTGAGGAGCATATTTACCTACATTTCTATCCTAAACGAAGCTAATACGTAAAATTTAAAAGAGGCCATTAGCGCTGTAGATATTTAGCGTGTAGCTAAACTACATCACTAGGACCAGGAAGGGAATTAGTGATCGACCTAACGTTAGCTGCAGTTATGTGGGTGGTTCCACTACATTGATCGGGCCTTTGACCCAGAGGAGCCCTTGACCTCCAACACACAATCTTACATGTGGGTAATACGCTACCTTACAGTTATATTAATGGAGGCAGGTTTTACACATTGATCTGGTGTTTTACCCAGACCAGTCGGCCTTTAACAAACTTACATGTTTGATATACGCTACGAAATGTTAGTTACTGTTACGTAAATCACTATAGAATTAACTACTTTAACGTATAAAACACAAACATATAGGTCACTTTTTTAAACTTTATCCTTCTTGAGAATATTTAGAGATTTAAATTAGAGATTTATATTAGAGAGATTTAAACCGTAAAAAATTTAACTTGCGACAAACATGTTCGAATAACCAATTTCCTTATATAACGTTTCCAATTATAATATCTTTCAGACACTCCTATTCATATGCTACATTTTTATGCCAAACCTATGACTTCTTTAAAAGTAACAACTCTAAAGTAAACTGATTGAAAAGCAACTGTTTAAAATAATATAAAAAAACTGATACATAATATGTTATGATTTAATATGTGACGAGCTGGACTGTCACAGTGAAGAATTAAAACAAAATAAAAAAAACACCCAAAGGCTTCAGCCAATGCAATAACAGATAAACAAACTCTTCCCACCACTAGTAATAACCATTCCTACGAAGGATCAAGTTAAAAAAAAGTGCTAGAATTAGGTAATATGATGTTAGATGTCATTTGGTGTTATGTAGCGTTTTCCATTGCTACTGCTAGAGACTTTGATCCAGTCATAATTGATAATAAACGCACAAACTTTCATAATGTAAACTTGTTACTCAATAATAACTACATTTAGATTAGGGGTACAATTCTATTCAATCGATGTGGCCTTTGACCCAGACAATCTGTTGGCCTCTAAGTATAAAAACGTGCTAGAATGTAATACGATGCTTATACATTAGCTGCAATTATGTGGGCGATTCCATTACTCCTGTCCGACATTAACCATGCAGAACTTTATTAACAGGTGGCTAATCACGATATATTGCTATTACATGGTTTGGAGAATTGATATAACATTTACCCTGGATCGAACATTTTATTGGTATCTAACCCAAACCAAAGGGCAGGAAATAATCTACTCTACGTTAAATGCGTTTGGCTTGTCCAGTATATTGGTCATGGTTCTGAATAAAACACGCAAATGGTATCTAACACAAAATCTTACGTGTAATCAAAATTATACCCCAATTCACGTGCACATTAGTAAGAAGTTCAACAAAATTAGTTGAATTTTATTAACGGAATTCTCTCACCATCCAGATTACATGTAGTTAATGAGATACTCGGCATTATCTGCAATTGTATGGGCGCTTGCAGCTTACTGATCTGCTATTCAACCTGTGCATCTTACAAGTAGATACTTGAACTACTGTTGTTGCAGTAAATTACAATAAGTACGCATTATACTGTACAACTATAAATGCTGATTTGTGGTGGATTTCCATAATGAACATTCATCTACTGTTACATTACTTGGTATGTTTCATGTATGAAATACTTTTCTCAGGGTCAGTGCAGTTCCATGGATGATTTGAACACATTTAGTGTGCATTATACCTAAAGAACCTTACGATCTGTAAAAAAATCTTACAAATAGTTCCAATCAAACAAAATGGTACCAAAATGTTAAATGTAAGTAGGTGGCAGAATTGAGACTGCCTTTGAACCATAGATCTTCAGAGCATCTCACACAAAACCCTTACGAGTAATTTTCACACTACTGAAATGTAGGTGTATTTAAGGGAGGGAAACTTGGACCTACACGAATAATAATGTACTCTAAAACACAATCTTACTTGCATCAATGTCAATTTCATTAAATTAATTCATTCAAACAATAAACAGATACAAACCTAATTCAGAATTACTTCTGTTTATACTACACTCATCAATATTTTAATCTTAGCTCTTCACTCGATAGTAAATCTTCTGCACAAAACATTTCCCTTTCATCATTTTTATTTCATTTTAATCTGTTGAATTTCATATAAATAAATTATATTTTACATTGAAAAAAACCTTTTATTTAAATAGTAATTACTTCTAAAATTAATCATGTAGGGGTGGTCAATTTTTACGTTAAATAAATATTTACTTTTCCTTTTCACCACGAAATGTTAGTTTCTTTAAATGGTTTTAAATTCTTATAAAAGATTCCGTGCCAGAGTAGTGACAGTGTTTATTTTGCCAATGTCTTATCTTACAGTCTCATAATACTGAATATATTATGCACGGTTAAACCCCTCATAAAACCTATATATACCTAATAAACGTATTAAACTTATTTCTACTGCGTAAGAAAGCATTAACATCTCAATAAAGCGTTTGATAGTCAGCTAAGGGAGTGGGGTTATAGGTTGGCAATGTACTGTAAAATCGTTTCCACTTTCATTTAAGTTCGCGAAGGCTGATAAGCTTGGCTGGGAATCGTCCAATATCCTCTTTTACACACCCGGCCCTCTCCCACCATTAAATTATACTTATCTTTTGTTCTTCCATTTAAAGGAATTGTGTTCTTATCAAAGACAAAATTAACTCATTTTTTACTTTTATCATAATATTGGGTCTAATCGGTTTATGTATTGTATCATTAGTGAAAATTATGACTGCATACATAACTTTCTACTAGTTGTGGTTTTCCTCAATTACTTAATAAATAATACTTCCTTTTTTATAACTTTTTATAAATTGTGTTTATATAATTTTTTTTATTTTTGCTTGCTGAATAATGTAATGTTTTTGCTTGATGGAAAAGTTTGTAAAGGTTGAAGCTGGACACTTTGCATATTTTAATACATAGTAAAGATATTGAACTAAAAAATATTCACTGTTTTTGTGGCTTTTGTGTAGCATAAGTTAGTTTTTTAAGTTTCATAATGTTTCGAGCTTTATTACGTAGCCTATTTCATATAATATAATAGAATATATTAGATTCTTTTATAATAATCAAGTTATAATAAACTATTAGTTTTAGTTCACATACTATTTATTGCACTGTAAACATGTTGGATATATTAAACATGTAGAACATTCAGGTTATTAAACGTTAAATAAAATGCAATTTTTTACTTTTAAGTATCTTTAAAGTACAAAAAAAAAATAATATGGTGTACAAGTGAAGAGTTAGTAAACACTAAAGCTTAATATTAAGTTTTATATAAAAATTCTACACAAGGGTTATTGATTTTTTAAATGAGCTTAAGCTTGACGAATAATTAATGTTACGTTAAGTGGAAATTAGTCAGAGTTATATTAATGACCGAAAAGGTTTACATTGTTAATTTTGACAGAGTGACTTAGGCCATTAATAGAGGCGTGTTAATTTTATTGATTGTACAGTAAAATAATATTGTATCCAAAGTTTTTATTTTTGAAATTACAATGTATACCCAATTTAAGAAGTTTTAAAATTATATTTGGTATAATACAAATATATGTAACGTTCTTTTTTACAATAATTATCTGACGAGTAATGGTGCAATATTTTTCTGTGATTTTGGCCTTTTTAATTTCAGATTACGAGCTTTAAAGCTTCATAGTTAAACTGGCGAAAAGATTATTAAAAGTCTTTTATATTATTAAAAGAGTACAAAGTTATCCTTTTTAATAACATTCTAAACCACTGTCAAAATTTTTTATATTTAACGAACACATTACTATAAAGTCTCAATCTAAAGTTAAAGCAATTTATGAAGTAGAAACTAGTGTAATACTTTGGTTACATAAATATTAAAATGATTTACTTGCAACTTTTCACTCACCTGAACAAGACTTTGTTAGAATGATGGTAAAGAAACTAAGTGTCAAGTGTAATAACTAGGTCAGGGCGCTAGCGCTGGGGCGGTACTTTAGTTGGGCTTAAAAGTTCAGTATTCTAACGTTACGTGTGCTTAGTGCTCGGAAAACGACTTTGCTATATTACTTTAAGAACGTGAGAGGTGTTAATGCAATAAAAATAATTAAATATCATAATCAAAGACACATTTAAATTGGTGGTTTTACTTAACTTAAAACCATCTGTTTATTAAAGTAACATTCATAATATTTTTATTTTATTTTTATTTTATATAATGTAAGAAATACTTTTACAATAAGTCATGGTTGTATTCTAATAGGTCTAATATCCTAGTCGCCTTCCCAAAGGTCTTATCGTGACAGAACAACATTACACTTTGTGAATATAACCGCACATAATGTTTCTAGGGTTATAGAGGTGTTAAAACTATGTATAATGTTTAACTTTGAATAATTAACTTAAATTCTCTTTTTCATAAGGCAACTAAGTATTCATTCACCTGATGATTTGTATTTTAACCACTCGTCTGATCAGAATTGATACACCTTAATGGCTTTTAGCATAGTTTTTATCCTCTACGTAAATAGTTATATTTAATAAATTTGATTATTCGCTAAAATACATTTCGCTATACTAACTCAATAATTTTAAACTTATTGAATATACTATATTACAATGAAAGGTAAACCTAATCATATTAGTATGAATATTTTGTGAAAAATGCATCTTCCTTATATTCCTTATATGCAGTATTCCTTATGAACTTTCAATTATATATATATATATATATATATATATATATATATATATATATAAAGTATGATAGTGGGCAAATGACAATAGTTTTTGATAAAAAAATTCTCCTTAATTAATATACAAAAACTTTTTAAGTTAGTAATATCTGAAGAATTATTAATATTTAATAACTAAAGATATTCCAATTTGAATATATACAGGGTGTCCCGGAACTCTCTGGAACCCTTTTGTATATTTGTTCCTTGCATCGAGACAAGAAAAAAACATCATACAAATAGGGGTCTAAAATCCATCGTTTAGCCGCTAGCCGCCATTTTGTTTTTTTCACGTAATAATTTTTATTTCCGTAACGGATGGTTGTATTCAGATCATATTTGGTATGAATCTTTATCATACTAATGTACATTTTCAGGGAAAAAATTAATTTATTCCACTTTGTATTTTCAAAATGGCGGCCATTTTAAATTTTCAAACTCAAATATCTCAAATTTGGTAAATTTCAAAAAAATTTTACTTTGTACAAAAAAGTTGCCAAATTTTATTATCTAACCAACGGTACCAAGTTTGTAAGGATCCGATAACAAATAACGGAGTTATTGCGATTTTTCTTCAAAAAAATATTGATTTTGTATTATAATTAATGCAAATTATGGCCATTTTCACAGAAAAATCGCAATAACTCCGTTATTTGTTATCAGATCCTTACAAACTTGGTACCGTTGGTTAGATAATTTAATTTAGCAACTTTTTTGTATAAAGTAAAATTTTTTGGAAATTTACCGAGTTTGAGATATTTTAGTTTGAAAATTTAAAATGGCCGCCATTTTGAAAATACACAGTGGAAAAAATTAACTTTTTTCCTGACAATGTACATTAGTATGATAAAGATTCATACCAAATATGATATGAATACAACCATCCGTTACGGAAATAAAAATTACTATGTGAAAAAACAAAATGGCGGCTAGCAGCTAAACGATGGATTTTAGACCCCTATTTGTAGGATGTTTTTTTCTTGTCTCGATGCAAGGAACAAATATACAAAAGGGTTCCAGAGAGTTCCGGGACACCCTGTATAAGCAAATAAAAGCTACGTTAAACTAGGTTTTCCATTGCGTGCTGAGACGGCACTGCAGAAAACTCCAAACAATGCGGCCTATTTGTGAGGCAGGTTGGACACGGAAGGATTGGTAAACGGTACTATAATTAAGGATTAAATTGACCTTTAAATAGTATACAGGATAATCACATTAGGTTTATTTTTGGTTTCGTAATTTACAAATAAACGAAGAGGTATACTAACATACATAAATTAGTTACTCCATGTGGAGGCGTCACTAGGCTTCATAGAAACACCTTAATCATGAATAACAGCTTATCGGTTTCTGAAACACATAAAAACCTTATGAAAGTTCATAAACTATCAAACCAAACATAGTCTTTAAGGAATTGATGGAATATACATCATATTCGAATTTAAAATGGCTTACATGCGAGCATAATGTGATATCAAATACTGATAGTAAGAGTTGGGTTTGTTAAATAACAGTTTTAACGAATAAAGGTAAAAGTAATTATTGAAATGTCATTTTGAAAATGTTATATGATACCTTTCAGCCAGATAATTCTTTGAAACAATAAAAATTACATAAATTGCTATTATTAATTTTTTTTAAGGAGTAGGTTGTTGTAGTATATATTAAATTATTCAATATAAACTATTAGGCAACGAGTGGCAAAGATAAAATGTTATGATCGCTTAGAAGTCTAGAAAACTTATGTTTATTTTTAATGTTATATAATAATGTATTTTATTGCGTTTACTATACTTAGTATTCAGAGTAGGTCTATAGCCTATGTCATAATTTTCTAAGAAAGCCGCAAAATATTAATATTTTCACAGATTCGTAAGAAACGTAAAACGTATTTACGGTCTACCGCGTTACCACAGTGACAGTATCACGTCACAATATGATGTCTTTGTTGCATCAAACATCACGTCTGGAATCTATTTCATAAATAAAATGCACCAACAGTATGTTTTGTGTTTTAGGCAAGTTAGAATATAATTCGCATATACAATGCTAACAAGTATTGATTCCCTTGAAATCCAAATGTTTTAAAGTTTGATTAAATAAATTGGCATGTATATACGACTGCTATCAATGTTTAAATCAATTATAGACAATTTCCTCATTTTTTATTTTGATATAAATAGACGTATACAATTTTTACAATTTTTAGGTCACCTCCTTGATCAAAGTAAGATCCTGGAGAAAAATAGAGGTATACAAATTTGAATCGCTTCCAAATGCAAGAAAACAAATTTTCCTTGTACAGTAATAAGGGTCTTGTCAAAGTTTCCAATTTTTGTTTGCTCTTTATCCTAATATGATTTCACCTTATGTCGTCGTCCGTATTCAAGGGTTCTGCACTATGGTATACATTGTTAGAAACAAATTTCGCAACTTCGACACGAAGGTTTTACACGTGGGTTGACAGTCATAAGTGAAGTAATTATTTTTATACTTTTTGTTTTTACGTTTGTTGAGCTGTCCTATAAATTACTTTCTTGAGTGTTAAGAGTTGGTTGAATTTTAATATATTATTGGATATCTCCTGAAAGCATAATATTGTCTGCTTATGGAGTTTTATTTCTTTGTAAATTGTTTAAATTTTACCCATAATTATATGGTTCCAAATCCATCTGAAACTATTTCTAGTAATGCTTCGTAATGTCACATTTCAGCTAGTCATTGTTCATATGGAATTATTGTTATAGTTTATTGAGATATAAAACCAATCTACGTATATATCATAAGCCTATCATATATTTGCTGTAATACCACAAACTACACTAGCGTTCCCAGAGTATGAAATGATTAACGTTCATGTGAATCAGCGGATGTTGAGTTAATAGAGAGTTTGGCAGAAACCCACAAGTCATCACTACCCTTTGTTGGTTTTCCATTGTTTCACCCGGCTACATGCCCCTGGTAATAATCCAAACTAATGACAGCAGAATTCATGATTTGCTGTTCAAGTTTAGCATGTTCTAAAGCGGTATTGCGTAATTGGATATTTCAGTTAGAACTACGTAATTATATATTGTAAACCTAATACTGTATTGATGAACTGCATAATAAATTACAAAACGAATGTTCATAGAAAAAAAGAGAAAAAAAACACATATATTAATAGTAAATTAATTACGATATCCGTATTTTTACAGGTATTATTATTCGTTAACTTTCTCATAATTATATACCCAAACAGTTTTGGTTGAATAATGGTGTCCCATCCACTACATATGAAACATAAATACTTGGATACAATGGGGAGTCATTTAACTAATCATGGCACAGGAAGCTTTGTTGCTAATGGACCCAGGCCAGCCAAACATTATGTAATCGGAGATGACATGGAGTATGGGTTATTAAATAGGCTTACTTTTATATTGTATAAACAAAACAACAATAATTTGTTTGAAATATATGTTTACGTGCTTCAGAATGCATTTATGCAACTTCATAAAGCGTTGAATCTGACCAGAATTACTGTCACTAATTTAAATCAAAGTACAGTTATATTAAGACTAAAATACAAATTCTACAATTTATACTACAATTATGGTTCAATTACATATGAATATCACGGTGTATCATAAATCTTATTGTAGTGAGACATCAATTGCTTCAGTGTTTTATTGACTTAAACATTTCAAATAAGGATTTTTTATCGAATACCAATCGACTACACAAATATTGAAAAGGCTCCAAGTGTAACATATTTGTTGGTACAAGATAACGAATCTGAATATGGAATGAACCTCTTCCATAAAATTCCACAAGAAATTTTCACACACGGTGTTGGATGTGGTGGATAGTTATTTAGTTTTCATCAAATGTGATCACATATACGGAAACATGATATACTTAATACATGTAATCTAATTTAAACGCAATCACCTAAATCATCGTATTTCTAAGGGTATTATGAGTGTAAAGCATACTTACTTTAATATTATATATTGACAAATAATCCCAACCTTTCCCTTATTACTGAACCGTTTATCTACGTTTATTGTAAAAACATTACAATGAATGCAATTCACAACTGTTATATATTGAATCAATGTACCGTATCAAATATTTGAATCAATGTGATTGGTTCCGTATCTTCTTCTACGACACAGTTAATGAAATGCTATCTTATAGTACTGTCTCAGATCAAAGTTGTTTATTTTCTTTCAGCAAATCGTCACGTGTGCCCTTGATTGCTGACAGCATGATGAAACAATGTTTTAGATTCAAAAGGAGGAATCATTTTTGTAGCAACTCCACGATAATACTACAAAAAGTCACGTTACTAGATTTATATTCTTTGCGAAAGCAGATTCATTAAGAAAGGATTGTTAATGACAGTGGGCTTATTGAGGAGCTATTTACTTGAATATATTGTTGTCATGGAACATAAAAAATATTTCTGATTGATTTCCCTTTGTGTAGGTTTATGTTCGTGAGTAGTCTGTTGACTATAGAAAATTGAAATATTTTAATTTAAATCGTTATTAACTTAATAATATTGAAAGTTCATTTTGTAAATATCTTTTATGGTAGTTAGTACTAATAGCCGTAGATGATGCACAGAATTATAAATAATAGATCCTATAACATTTGATCCAACGGATCTAACGTATTTCAACATTTATGCTTGCTACTCATCAAAAAATAAATTAAATTACATTACTCTAACAGCAATCCTGAACTAAAACCCATTCAAAAGTTATAAGTATTAGAAGACTATCGATAAAAATACCTAACATTTGAAGAAAGTCTGCTGCACATTTAAATATTAATTATTTACTGTTATTTGTGAGTTTTTTTTACCTAAAATACACTATAAATACAACCAATAAATCAATTACCATTTGATTACAATTTATTGCAATAGCTTGCTTTTAATTTAAATACAAGCAATACAAATAATTAAAATACAACCAATTAATTGTATAAATACCAGTAAAATTACAAATATTTGTAATTCATAAATGTAACCTTTGAATGTAATTTCACGTATAACGCAATTGATTTATTTTCTCAATCTGAAATTAAAAAAATTACTTTAGTATTTATTAATTTAATTTATGGAAGTTAATTTGGTGCAGTAAAACAACAGTGTAATATATTTAAATATTTTTAATAACTATTTAACAACTCAACCTTTTAAGAATAATCATTATAACAACATATATAAAAAACCCTTTGTTTACTTTATTTTCATTTTACTTCCACTAAATAAAGATCATTAAAGAAAGCAAATAAGTTTTTATTTTTAGTTTAGTTACTTATGTTTGGTTTGGTAGTTTCCAAAACATGTAAGAAGTTTACATAGTGTTACAGACGTACTGGTAAATTAATTAAATAAATAATTTATTAAATAAATAAATAATTTTCACATTACAGATCTCCTCAAATAACTAAGTCATATGTACCACATGTTTTATTATTTCATAAAATATCCTAGTACAGCAGGTGTTCATCACCTATTATACTCCTTACATCAGGGGCAAACCATTTTTTGGCTAGTAGAATAAATACATTACTGTTATCATAATAAAACCTTTTATAAAATAAATAAATTTCAATTTAATTTGAAATCTCAGCGAATTTGAAGTGTTTATTTGTAGTTACTAATTAAAATTTAATAAAAACAATTACAATAACTACACATATTGCATAAGAGTCACGAATATCAGAATAAAACAAATCTTTCTGAAAAAATGTGTCAATGAAGATGATACGTGATTTCAAAGTAAAAATTATTAGCATAAATTACGTTGAAGGAAATGTGGTAAATTACAGCTTTTAGAAACTATTAGATTACACTACTATTAAACAAAAAATAATCGCCTTTCGCTTAAAATTTATTTTATACGTATTTGATTTTATTTCTATAATTTTTTTTAACTATAAAGAAAGTTTTAAATCAATTTGGAAAAAATACATGTATTTGATTTAAGTAAAAATATGTAGTTTGTGAAAAAGCTGTATCGCTAAGTACCATGCATAAAGCGTAAATCATTATGCAAATTACTTGACCTGGTTTTAAGTAGTTTGCTAAGTTAAAGTGGATGTGGAGCTATAGTCAAGACTACTTTTGATATACTTTTAGAATGACGTTGTTTTAAGAACTTGTTGTTTTTTTTCGCAGTTAAGATTTATACGTAGGCTACAATATTTTTGTAAGTACTTATAGTAAAATATTAACCTGTCTAAAGTTTAATTTTCTTTCCATACAGTATTAATAACTTAATGTCGTCTTTTTAATTAATATCATGTTCTCGAATGTACTAATTTTGATTTTTTATTAGGTATTTTCTATTTAGTGGGAGTCTCATTAAAATATGGTATTAAATCATAACATAAAGTCACTTTATTACATATAACAATTCTCAGCAAACCCGGCCTCAAATTAGTATTTTAATTATTTTCTTTCGGTACTTGTTGGTTATAGAAACAGAAAATTTTTTCCTGAAGAAAATAATAAGTTTTGACACTTTACTTTAAATAAACGTTCTTAGCACTTTTAGGGAATTTTCAGGGTATTAAGGTTATCCCGTTTATACAACGGGGTTCTATAAGTAGGAAAACCAACACGGGAAATGAAGAGTTCGCTGAAAGTGTGGATTGATTAGGTTAGATCAGATTAGCATACATAATCAATAATGTTTCCAGCACCTTCAATTACTCATCTCAAAAGTAAAGCTACAACAAAATATAATATACATATAAACTAATTAACCAACCACGACCTACGTCTAGTGGTGACAGAGAAAGACCATGACAGTGAACTGACAGTGACTGGACGTCGAGTGACCTCTGTACAATTCCATCAGACGCTCTGTTGTCGAACAAGCTATACCAAAGATAACAAAACCAAGACTGGCATATCTGAGTTAACCAGACCTAACCCAGCTTTACTAATCCACATTAAAAATCACCGACAAGTACCATCTAGTTTTTGGCTTTAATGTTAAGTTTTTTTTAACGGATTATCCATTTAAAGTCTGGTTTGTGGCATTCGTTTTCGTTTTAACATTTTTTTACAAAAAGGGTTGCTAATACAAACTAAGAGACCCCCACTATAAATCCATGAATTAAGCTAAAAAAGGAAGTGTATGCTAAAAGTCTGGAAATTTTCACCACGTTTTTAAGTACGTTAAATTTTAATAACAAGCTATGATAGCCCAGTCAAAATAGGTTAGTGTCGGAAGTAATTCCAAAGGAGATGAATTTTTCACAGTGATACACTATGATATGGTGGGATTTTTTCCCATTAATCTCCCCTGAGCTTTCCGTCCTCCACCCCTTTAAAGTTAAAGTTGCAGTATGTTAGAAAATCAACTACAGCTTTGTAAGGAGAAAAGCAATCGCAAAGTATTGCTTTTATCTTGTTCCCGATAAAATTAGCTATCAAAAATTGTCATTAACACTTGTCACAAAAACCTTTAAGTTTTGTAGCAAAATCGACACAAACATATTTTTTTCATCACATCATTTACAAAACATTCCCATACAACTCCTTTTTTTGAAGATTATATGTAAAACCATACATTTGAAGTTTGTAGAGAATTATTTTCGTTTTACAATGATACGAGTATATAATATCACTATTTTCGATATGAGGATAACGAGTAATATTGTATAGTTTAAAAATAATAGCTTAATATTGTATACGAGCAAAAACATAGCTCATTAATTAGCTATGTTTTTATGTGTATACAAATGTATTTTAAACAACAATGTAATTTTTCAATTCGACACATCCGTCATAAATACAATGTGGTAATTTAATCCTTAGCCAAATCCATTATTACAATGGCGGTCCGTGTAGCACATGTGGAGCTACGTCATAAATATCGCACAACAATGGGGAGTCATTTAACTAATCATGAGCCAGGAAGCTTTGTTGCTAATGAGCCCCGGGTTGGCCAAACATTGCGTCACTGGAGATGCCAGGGTGTATCGGGCTACATGCGATAACGGCTGTCACTACTGTTGATGACGTCATCGGTGCCAACCTAATCATTTGTTATCTAATCAACAGAAACATACTATCAAATTTGATTGTGTTTGATAATAATTACAAGCCAACTGCTTATTAAATCAAGATTTACAATAAGTATAGACTACTTATACATTAAAACTATTTATTTTATTTGGTATAAATACCAACACTTCATATATATATTTTTTTTATTTTGAAAATGTTGGCAAGTCCACTATAAAATAACATAATAAATTTTCAAAATAACTCGCCATTTTAGCGAATTTCCCATAGGGAATAAGCTATTACCGTAGGTCTCATGGTAAGACCTAAGCCCGGGACCATGTTACTTTTTCGTTTTTAGGTGCCCAGAGACCAAAAATAATAGTCATTAAAATTTTTATATATATATATATATGTATATATATATGTATATATATATGTATATATGTATATATATATATGTATGTATGTGTCCCTAGACACGATAACTCTCGTAAAAAAGGTCCGATCGACACCAAATTTGGTAGAGATGTGTAATCCTACGTTTATTCGGATGAGTTCGTAAACCAGACATATCGACCTACCGGAAGGGGTAGTTTTTGGGGGTTTTGTATCCCAAAAATGGGTTTTTTGAATTTTTCATATGTAATTTTTGAAAATTTTAAATTTTTATTTTGACCATTGGATTCAGCTTAAAAAAACACACAATTTAGTATTTTGAAGCTTTGCTCTATCTCCAATGGTTACCGAGATATTACAAAGTCTAAAGACAGTACATTGTAATTTGGGGCTCCTATGTTAATCTTATGGAGAATAAGGATGTGCTAATATTTCAATTATTAACCAATATTTTTGGTTGAAACTTGGTATTCAGCTTCATTTGGTTGAGATTAATCCATTTATTGTAAAAAAATCTTGGTTTTTGTGCTTATCATAGCAGCAAACCTGCATACTCCTTTCCCATGTTAATCATATGGAGAATAGGCAAACTCCTTTAGCAATGGACAGATATTGATGAAACTTAGTATATGGCTTCATATGGTCGAGATAATTATGTTTTTAAGCTAAAAACCTACTTTTAGTGTTCCCCATGGCAGCATACCTGCATACTCTTTCCCTATTTATCATAAGGAGAATAGACATTTATTTCCCTATTTATGGGCATGTGAAGATACTTTGTTTACAGGTTTATCTGATTAAAATTAATATTACTAATTTGGAAATTCGCTGAGTACGCAGGTCTGCTGCGACGGGGGTATTTTAAAAACATGTCCTTAATGTGATGGAAAAAACTTAAAGGGTTAACCAAAGTTTGTGAATTTGGCTTTACTAGGTGTTGTATAACTTGATTAAAGAATGCAATAGTTAGTGTCTTAAAATTACAAAAAAAGATTTTTTTTTCTTACTTTGTCCCAACCACATAGTCTTTTGAACTGCGCAAAAATCGCATACTTAAAATATGAGTTGTTACAGTACAGGGGAATGGCACTGAGTAGAACTGGAGACGGGTTCGAATGCACTATATCGCTGCAACGGTTCCGATGCCAGGCGGGCTACCGATTACGTCACCGACTCACCAAAAGAAATTGAAACCAAACAATTTTATGTTGAGTAAAACAATTTTTCAGTTATACATAATCACTTGGTTGAGTGTTTGCTTCCCTTTTGAAATATAATATCATCTTTGAGTTTATAATTGAAATATAATCGCTGTCTTGATTTTATTGAGTGCTGTAACACAACCAACGCAAATCATTTCTTTATTATACGTTATTAAACTTACAAAAGGAAATAAATGATAATATATTTTTTATTTTCAAAACTAATACATTCAACTTTGTTATTAGATTTACTTTACCGAAAAGCATGTCTGCTTAGGTAAACCGTTCGATGATACAAATATCGTTAAAGCGAAGCTTCCAAGTGCAACTTGTTTGTTGATAAAAGGGAACGAATTTGAATATTGAATGAACCACCTGCATGAAATTCCACTGAAACGCCGCCGTCACGCTGCGCATGTTTGCTTTGGATCACAAAGTGTTTTCTATTCATAAATTTGGTCGAAATAGCGGCATTAAATTTGCAATGATTATGAAAACGTATATTAAAAATAAACTTAAGTTAAATTTTCTTCCGTGGATAACTGGCTACTGAAATATCTCAAACTATTTTTCGCGAATTTATAAGTATTAAATAAACCACCTAAGCAATTTAATACGCTTGCTAGAATTAACAAAAGATTACACAGTGTAAATTGGAGTTTCAAATTTATTACATCAAACTAAGAAGCATCTTCTGATTGAATAATTGTTTTCCTATAAGTTTGATATACTCTATATCAAAGCTACAAATATTGCAATAATAATAAATAATAGATACGGTTCACTTATAACATTTTTAATTGGATCTACTTTTTACTAAAAACCCCATTAAAGATTCCTGGAATGGTAAGTAGGACTGAGAAATTCCCCAAGAGGACATTCAGACTGATCTCCTCTTCTCGGGTAAAATAATTGTTTTGATGTGAAAGTAAGTTTGGCAAGTACCAATTACTGTTACAGTTTTACCAAGTAACTATAATTGATTTTGACTCTATCTCACACCTATTATATCATTCATTACCGAAGAATCTGCAGTTATAACAGCAAAATATAACAAAGCGATTTTTCAATGTATTGTTATTTGGCGGTTGGAAAAAATAACTTATAGCTATCAAGTAAAAAAGTAAATATTTTTCAAAGTATTATTTTTTATAATTACGGGTTTTACTAATACTTACTATCCCTGGATATTATAAATTTCCATTTTTAAGCTTTGATATGTTTCACGTTTTTTTACAACATCGTACAATTCAAAATTTACTTGGGAATTTCATATGGATTTAATTTATTTTTACCACTGAGTAGAAGAAAATATTTATTTAAAAATAACCTTAAATATACTAATGGGCAGTGCCTATGTCAACCGTGAGTCAATGAATTCCACTAGGCATCAAGGGCACATTCAAAATATTTTACTTCTGAGTGTAGTTGTGCGTTACTTAAGCGACGTTAACGGTCGAGTCACTAGGGAATGGATTTTTTTTTGTACTTTTGTGTTGTCTCATGGAATTCTGGTCATAGCCCACCGAGTCACCGGGACTCGCATAAAAGTCCGGTGAAAAATATGAGCAATCACGAAAGAACAAAAACAATTTAGCTTCTTCGTGAGCTTGATCTAAATGAGGTCAGTGAAGTCATCAAAGGTGACGTCAAAATTTTTGTTGTCATAACGTAATAAATGTGACGTCATGATGTTATAAATGACGTATTCATGACGTCATTTAACGTCACATACTCATTCCTCAGAGGATATTGAACTGAGCCAGTTCCAGCCTTTAGTCACTACTATCGCCTTCATAATTTTGACCACTAAATGCAATTTCAATAGGTACATAAAGCATTTTACCTATCGGATAAAGTGAATATTTTACTTTTGCGTGGTGGGACGGTTGCATCAAAAGGGATTTGAGGATCATCAAACGACAGTTTTGAGGGCAGCCGCTAACCAGAGATAAATCGAATGGACCCTCTATATAATTCACAATGATGCTTTCAGCACAAATATGGGTCTACCTCAAATTCAACCATTACGTAATCAAACGAGATTTTGTACGCTACTTTATTTTTTTCTGCTTCTGCTCTGTCATTCAATTGAAAAGTTATAAATTTAATCACACTTCACTTCAAATTGATATAGTTCATCTTTAGAAGTCCGTTGAAATATTTTTAAAATATAACCTTAAATTTAAAAATAATTATTTACAGAAATTTATTTTTACTGTAACCCTAGTAGGATTTTTAATTTCTTTCTTATTAAGTTCTAAATCGTTTGAATTAAAAGCAGTTAATTATTACGTAATTTCTAAAAATAGCATATTATTTTTGCACTTTTCAAAAGAAGATGTGTACCAAGTATACGCTCTGTTTTCACTAGGGACTAAGATTGGGCGACTAGATTGTTATGACAAATGGTCCCTTATCGATTTGATGTCCTTAGAAATATCGATTTGTTATCGTTTAAATAATAATTTGTCAAAATCAATTTTATTACACATTTCAACTCATTTTCAATTCTTAACAATAATTAAGTATATTTTATTAAATCTGTATTACTGTTCATTTAACATTGTTCGTTTATAATTTACCGTTTTTTTTTTTTATTTTTTTTTTATTAACTAGTATTTTTTAACATGCACTAATTACTACTAGTCATTTGTTTTGTTTGAGTAAGAAAGTGCTTATTTAACTTAAGTAACTTATCACTAGACGGCACAAATTAAGAGGTAAAACGACATTATTTTGTAAACTAAGATATCTAACCATACACTAAAATAATCGAACCCAAGTACTCATTTTTAACCTTTATAATTTGATTAAGATAGCATATTATGAACGTCATTTTACTCTAAAAGTAGCAGGGACTATAAAGTTATTGAGTAATTCATATAAAAAAAGGAATGAAAATTAAATATATAGAATTGGAATCAGAATCATCATTTATCATCAATTGGCATTTTACAATGCATGTGATATGGTCATACGAAAGTCCATGTCTTTCCTTTTTGCACTTCATAAATTATGTATTATGCTAAATAATAGATTGCAAAAAAGTAATTAGAATGATGTTGATTCTCTGTAGAGTGACTGTTGATACTATACGTATGTCCTTTGATGTATGAATGTACAAATTGTTGCGTAACTCTATGAACAAGCAAGTTTTTAATGTAGTTATACTGAGTTCACCTGAAACGGAAGTACACCATTGAAAGAAAAAGTTTGATTTCCTTTTGTAGTAAAATGAAATGTATGAAATAGATATGAAATTGTGATATGAAAGTGATATGAAATTAAAATTCATTCAACATAGTTGATAAAACAAAGGGTTAATTAAAAACAACAATATTTAAACTTAAATTAAAAAAAAATGGCAGTTCAATGAAATTGCAGATCAATGAGATGAAGACGGAATTTTACGGGCATTAAATTTTTCAGGAGAAAATGTTAAGTATTAGGATTATAATATAAGTAGTTGTCAAAATATAATATTTTGTGGGATGGGTTTATATAAATGTAAGTAAAGTTAAACATTTTTCCAGCCTATTAAAAAACATTTTTTATATTCTTTTATGGCGACTCACATACAACTTGTGTACAAGTTTAATATTAGTATATTTTAAATAGTATTTTTTGGCACAATATATTCATTACTACACGTCAAAGATGGAGATAAAAAATCTAAAAGAACGTTTTAATCTAAGTAATTTATTTGAGATGTGTGATTAAAAAGCTCCAAACATCCTACATCAAATTATTTATTTTCAATAAAATGTTCATAATATAACCAATCTTTGTTTTTCAATTGAACTGTCATTGCTACAATAATACATATTTCAATTATAAACATTTTTCTAAATATGTTTTAAGTTCTATGAACAAACCATTCAGGGAAAATGTCCTATTTATAATCAGTAATATCTGTGTTGAGTTTTGGAGTCTTTGTAAACGTCTATAACATATATTTGCGTTAAAAGTTTCGATGATTTATTCTCTCATCCATAAAATTTTAAGCATAAAACACTTTAAATAAAAACATTTTACGTCTACAAAGCTAAAAACTTAAGTTATTGTTTTTATTTTACCTAAGTGACATCTTAAAGGAAATTTTGGATGGAATACTTACATTAATTTGCAAGTATAGCAATACCTTGCTATAGCAATACCTTACGCATGGTCTAAATTCTACCAGAAGTTTAATTGATCTGGACCCTGTTAGTTAAAACTATTTAATATCTAAAACATCTGTTCTTCCTGATTGCCAGAATGTGTTACTGCAGCAGCTGTCTAAAGATTCAATAAATTAACACATTGTACCCACTATTACCCTAGTTACATAGGATGAACATTGCCACCTAGAAAGACTGTAGAGCTCAGCCCTGAGGGCAGAAGAGAATAAAAGTGGGATTATGATAATCTGAAAGACTCATAACTTATGTTTCTAAGTTATGCGGAGCTTTATCCTACAATGAATACAAGGTAAGAAAAATTAAGGAAAAGGATCATGCCTATCTACAAAGACATTTGTCAATTATTATTTTTAATTATAAATTTTTTTTACTAAAGCACAAGTCACATATTTTTCTATCTAAATTGTTTCGACAATCTATCTGCTTTTGATCTCAATCACCGAAGAGGAAGGGTGGCCATTTCTTGTTGTTCTGAGCTCTGAACCGGTGAACATCTTTATCACTACGATCAATCTCCTCCCCAAATTGTTGTTCTTGTTTTTCTGCATACGAGTGATACTTTTTTCAAATGTTCTATATTTTATATTACTCTTATGATTGTTGATTTTCAGAACTGGGAATTTTGTTTGCTTTAAAGTAGGTAACCGAGGTATATATATGTACCATTTAACCAATTATGTACTAATAATGTATTCTAAATATGCATGTTTTCCTATTTAAAATCGCAGATTTCTGAAAAATTTTAATATCACTTGGAAAGTTTTATATACAGTGTAATACTAGCATCAGAGTGCGTTGTGGTTGAATAAAATGATCTCTAGAATCGTAGTTAATTATTTAATTACTATAAAATACCTGAAACATAATTTGATTTATATTAAAAAATGAAATTTTAAAAATTTTAATACAGTAAGATAGTAAAAACATGTAATGTAACGTATTTATTTACAATATCATTATAAACAACATGCTTTGTAAATATTTCAAATGAGTTTTTCAGTAATTTCCCAAAATCTTTGCAAGTGGTTGTTTTAATTTTTACTTTTTGAGTAAAATTATTTATTTTCAAACTATTAAAAAATATCTTCTCTATTAATAATTTACAGTTGGGTATAGTTACAGTTTGTTGTTGTAAAGTTCATACAGTACATTACTCCCTAATAATTTATTAATGTCATAATAAGCACATAACTTAAAAAGAAAAAGAAAAAAAACACACACACATCAAGAACACGAAAACTGTAGGAAATAATAATACAACAATTAGCTGTTAAATTAAATTAATAATACATGTTCCAAATGATCAGATTATGAATAGGCATACAATCACACCCATTACACGACTGTTTTAAAGATAAAAATTCACTTTCAGTGGGCAGTTCAAACCAGTAGAAAAAAATCCTACATATGTTTCAGAACATAAGGTTCCATCATTCGTAGTGATAATATAACAATGTTATTCATTAAGTCTTCTAATTTCGTCAAAATTAAAAATACAAATTAATAATTTAACATTACGACACATAAACACACACTGAACATTTTTACACATGTATTGTTTGGATGGCCAGACGTTGCTTACGTTTTTTGCAAATAACATTTTAATAGTAATGAAATTGACCAAATTGGAATGTTAAACATAAATTCTGAAAGATAATTAAATTTCCTGAAACTTGTTATTATGCATTTCTTGAAATAAATAAATAAATAAATAAAAATGCCTTTTTTTATCGGTTCTCAGTACATATACTGTTTTACAGAATAACTCTTGTCATCTAACATTAACTAAAATTACACTAATATGTACAAACAATATTTACAATAATACAGAAGATTTACATTTAAGTAAAAAAGTCCTTAAATCTTTTTTTAAAGGCATGGACTCCCAACTCTTTGAGGTCCCAGGGGAGGTCATTATACAAATTAGGCCCAAAATAGGCAAAACTTCTTTGCCCGATTAACTGATTCGACTAAAATTTCACTTTTGGGAAGTGAAGTTGCTTGTCCTGTCGGGTGTGGCTTTGAGACATCCAATCACGGGTAACAAGCCTCTCTAGCAGGTAAATTGGCTCATTTGAAACCAATACCCTATGAACAAGAGAGCATGTTTGCATACGGCTTACGAGTGCTGATGGCATAAGTCCGGCAGCACTCGCAAAAGCAGATATGTGGTCTCGTTTCCGAAGGCCATAGATATATCGCACAGCGGTATTCTGTAGCCTTTGGATTCTGCACATTTCTGCACTGGATATGCCGTTTCCGTATGCAGGGAAGCAATAGTAAAGCACTGAAAGGACAATAGACTGAACCAGCTTCAATTTGGCTGCCTGAGGTATAATTGACCGGCATCTGTAAAGATCCCAAAGTCTGTCTACCCAAAGCCAGCTGAGAAACGTGAGTGATATGATCAGTGAAAGTGAGACAACTGTCAAGAATGACGCCCAAAGTCTTAGCAGTGTTGCTCACCCTCAAGTCTATGTCGTCAAGTTTAACTTGCACGTCTCCATCAAGGATTCTTTGGAGAATAGTGGGCAGGGCAATGTGGAGAACTGTGCATTTATCAATATTCAACTTGAGACCATGTTTCATCGAACACTCACTAATAGCTTCCAAATCAGAGTTCACTCTTCTAATCGCTTGGTCCATTGAATTTATGTCGTAAGATATCTGCAACTGACAATCATCAGCATAGGCGTGCACATTGGAGAAGCGCACGCAGCTCGATAGATCGGCAGTGTAGAGGGTGAATAAAATGGGCCCAAGACAAGTCCCCTGTGGCAGTCCCCTAACTTTTTTAAGGGATGGAGAAACATCGGCACCAACTCTAGTCACCTGTAGTCTTTCTTCTAAGCAGTACGACTGGAACCAAGCGATTGCGCTACCTTGAAAACCAAAATGTTTCAGTTTGGCGAGGAGTAAAGTGTGGCTTATGGAGTCAAAGGCCTGCGAATAGTCCAGCATGATGATAGAGCTACACCTGCCCTGATCCCATGCCCCAAACAAATCTGCAAACATATTGACTAATGCAGTGCATGTACTGTGATTTTTTCTAAATCCTGACTGTAGTTTTGGAAGCAAGTTTTCTTTGTATATGAACTCTAAGATTTGGCGTATAAGTAGTTTCTCAAGTACTTTAGAAATGGCCGGCAAGACTGAAATCGGTCTAATATCATTAAAATTTGAAGGATTGGTCTTTTTTGGAATAGGCCGAGCAATATTTTTCTTCCATGTTTCAGGGAACCATCCTGTTTGTAGTGATTCATTCATTAAACGTGTTATAGCACCTATACCCTATAGCGTAAGGACTTACGGCTTTTATCATAAATATACTTATGTCATCTTCTCCGACTGCTCTGGAGGTAATCTCATTCATTGCCGATTTAACATCTTGTTCTGAAACCTTATTGAACCTAAATAAATCTTTTATTCCATATTTACTTTCTCGTTTGTATATATTTATCACTTCATCATCTATGTCAACAAATGATCCCATTCTTACAAAGTAATCATTCATATCACTGACCTCATTATCACTGACCACGTTTTTGGGAGTTCAGACATATTATTTTTTCCAACTATATCACTATGCTTTATACATTTCCAGAAAGGACTCGTATCTTTACAGTCTGTCAGCTTTTCTGCAAAAATTCTTTTTTTTGCTCTCCATATTGCACTATTTAGTCTATTTCTAACTCTTTTATACTCCGTCCAATCAGATTCATTACTTGTCTTAATGTACTTTTTCTAAATCTATTTTTTAATTTGGTTAAATTTTTCACTTCATCATTTCTCTAGGGAAATAATAAAATAATAAAAGCAGTTAAAACTTGAAAACAAATATAATAAATTTCTAAAATAAAGCTGTTTTTTATATATTTAAATAAAAACAATTGTTTTCATTTTTCATAAACGTTAAAAAAATTAAACTTTGTTAATTATTTGCACATTTAAATATAGATGAAGCTTTAGAACGACCCATTAATCAACAAAATGGGTCTTGTAGAACTATATTTTATTTAGTTAGAGAAAGTTTAATAAAGATATCTAATACTCACCAATATAAATTCGGAGCTTGCTTAGGTTTGTTTAGCAAGTAACTTTTAAATGACGTGGAAATTAGCAAACGTGGAAGGTGTTATTCTGAAGGAAAATAAAATTTCCTAAAAATTACCATCATGCATTTTTTTTAAATACTCAATAAATGCACCCAAAAATTGCCTCTAAGTAAAAGTGCTGAGCACTTCAAAAGTGGCCTCTATAAATTCAAGACCTATTGACTCCACTATATATACTGATAGTCAGACCTTTTCAAAAATAAATTCGTGGACTTTTCATTAAATATTCATTTGTCATTGAGAGAAATTTTGAAGTCAGAACAGGGAATTTAATTTCAAATTGAAAGTTTTTCAAATTAATGTCAATGTTGGCCACAGGATCTTTGGTTACACCTTGACATCCGATGCATAAGTGGGTCACCTTTTCAGTTTTCTCTGCTCAGAGACCATTGTACAGTTACTTCTTTTTTTAATCAACCTAGGCTGAAAAATAATTCCCAAACTCCAAAATCATTTATTATCTATTAGTTGATAGCGCATGATTGGCGATGAATACTCAACGGTGTGATTAAAGAAAATCAACAAACACGAATTAAATTTACAAAGCAACAATGACAGCGGTAAGACCGGTCTTGTAGCGGTAATTTTTATTTGATTTTAAGCGCAAGGCGTCCCTACTAACCTCCGAGACTGACAGATAGGTTCTTAAACGGTATATGTAACCAACGCTAGAACTCGCTTGCCTCTACTTCAATATTGAGTGAATCTGTCATTTAAAACAGACCTTACTTGTGAGCAGCCTTACAAACAATTTACAACAACTTACTTGCTACACTTTGGTTACTAATAAAGCTCACCATTATATAGAAATCGCCTTACTGAAACTTTCCTAATCAGTGGAAAGTAGTATCAAGACATAAAAGTATAACCTAAAGAAACTTTACCTTTAAAAAGAAAATAATTAACAATTGAATATTACTATGCTGTAGTCAGGCACAAACTTAGCTATAAACGCTTCGCTTACAAACACTGACTTTGCAAGTTTCAAACTTTCAGTACTTGGTCAGCAGAACGGCCTCGCTTGTTAAACATAGAGCTTATCTCTAAAGTTGGAATTAAATAACATTTGAAACCCTTAAATCTTATTTTATTCAGTTGCCTCTATAGAATTATTTTTTATACTCGTCGTTATTTTTTATAGTGGTTTTTCTAAGCACCTTTGACTATTATTATTTAGAACATATTATGATTAAGTTATGATAGAGGTATTCCGATATTAAAAAATTTTAGGACGTTTTCTAATTAAAAATAAAACACCTAATCGACAAAATTAATAAAAAGGAATAAAAGTTGCGATACGTTGAAAAAGATAGAAAATATGTTAGTGTAATTGTAGTATTTTAAATCCTTTGAAATTTGTGCTAACATAATCAGTACGGAAAGTAATCCGTTTTGATTATGTTCTGTTTTTTTTTTTTTTTTTTTTTTTTTTTTTTTTTTTTTTTTTTTTTTTTTTTTTTTTTTTTTTTAAAAAAAAAGGTCGAATTTATCGTTATAGTTTTAACTATAACAGGAAACACCACCTAAGTGGTTTTAATATGTAATTGTATAATATCCGTGAAATCAATAACGGCGACGCGAGGATTATTCCAATTACCACAAATGCTGTATTTATCAGAGTTGAACAGTCAACTAGCAGCCGGTCGACAATTATTATAGCTCAGTTCTCACTAATGACAACTCTGCAATACTTCATTATCCGTAATAGTGGCCGATGGATAATAAGGCAATCGCGTAAGGTTCCAATTACGTTCGATGCAATGCGTAACAATCATTCTTAACAATTCTACTTTACCTTATTGAACACAATGATTGTAGTTCATTGTTTTGTTCATGATCACCATGTCTACTTTGTTAACAAATTATTGTTAAAATATTTGAGAATTTTGTATAGTCTTAAGCAAATCTTTGTGAATCTGCGTTTGCCATGCGAATAAATAAATAAAATAAAGAAATCAATGAGTATTGTTTTTAAGTTTTTTAAATAATTTAAATAACTTTGTTAATTAATTTATGCCGTAATGTACTCTAATAAATACCTAAACTTTTAAAACAAAGTAGATTATTTTACTATTGTTCACGTTCATTTTACTTTCAAAAAAGTCACCCTATTTATATTTTTTATATAATATACAAGTTATCAGAGCACTAAACGTCATTGAAGTGTAAGGTTTCTTAGAGATATTATATAGGAAAAAAATAAAGGATACACAGTTAGCTTTTATTATTACTTAACCCATTTTGTACACTAGAAACAAAGTCAAAAATTGTTGGTTTATATTAAATTATATGTTATTAAATTACTTTTATCTTCAATGATTACATTTTAAGTTACAGGTAGATCAAAAAAGAACTGGCATTTTAACAGTAATTTTTATGGAAAGTATTTGAACTATAAAGTATATTTTATCTATGTACAGATAAAAATCCAAAAAGTTTGTTGGTACTCGATATATCTCACTCAATATGGTCACACTTAAAGGTTCTTCAGGCGTTAAATCAAAATGCATTACATAGCGCACATAGGATGGGTTTTTTATGGAACTAACCGGAACAGCTCATCTCGGTATGATGTAACTTTTTTTTCTTCCCTAAATAGACGAAATTGAAATTGAGTTATGGTAGATTTAAGATGGAGTTGGCTTAACCAAAGGAAGAGTAAATAAATACAAAAAACCAAGGTTGATTAAGTATGTAGTGAAAAAGATATTTGTAATTTTATTTAGCAAGGTCGTCCAGATTGGAATAATCTGTTGGGTATTTAAAATACTTTATAACAATAAGGTTTTAGTGTCCTTATTTATTCTGGAGATAGCTTTAGGTACGTGAATGAATTCTAAACACAAACACACTGATTGGAGAGCAATGAGATCACATTAGTTCTAACCAGAACCTTTCTTAGGACAAGGGAAGGTAACTAAAAGGGCTTATGTAATTAATTTTATTTTCATAATGCTTATAAAAAGAAAATTTAAGAAAATAGAAAATGTAAGTGTTCAGAAAACAATTACTTGGCGTTTCCAATTTGATTTATTTTCATATTTCATCTGCAATCTTTAGTATGAATTTTTAATTTAACTTTATATTTATATTGAAAAATATAAATATCTTCGAATTTATATCCTTTATAATAACTGCTATTACATTTTAATATACAAACATATTCTACATATCGCAGACTGTCATGCGATAAAATAAAAATTATTTGACATTTCCCCTTCTGTAAAGGTGTATTATCTTTTTATTCAAAACTATTTCAAATTGAACTTTTTATAATCAAGTTGACATTTTGAAGATAATATTATCTAATATATATTAGAAACAGCTTTTATGATTGAGTTTTGGTATTGATAATTATGTAGACGCTTCACATTTTAAATTTAAAAACTATTTAGTATAATTGAGCACTTGCTCATTAGTGAAAATATATTAATTAAAACATTTAGAAGAATGCAAACACTTTTAATTCTAGGTAACAAGAGGTTTCTTTGTTTCTGGAAGGATTTTAGATTGGTTCTCAAGATTGCTTTGACAAATGATGGCCGACTTATTTTTCTTTACAACAGAAAATAGGAACATCAGTTGCTGTCAGACGTTTTCTCGTAGGGATTTCCAAACTTTTTACAACTAACTTACACCTCGAAAATTAAAATTAATATCAATTCTATAAATTTAATATATTATTTGTAATGGTTGGTTGTTTATTAACGTTCTATGTATTCAAAATTTAACCCACAGACATTATTTAAGCATAAATAGTGGCTAATCAGGAGTAAATTATAACGTTGTAAATCTTAATCAATGACAAGTAAATTAATAAGATAGTATGGTTCTATGCAAAAAGAACCATGTAAAAACCATCATAAACCATAATAAAAGGAGTATTAGAGTAGCCTTCTATAGTAAAAAATATGGTATCCATTAGTTTTTATTTATTATTTTTTTACGTAGCCTATTACCATTTAGAATTTTTAAAGTAATGAAATCAAAGTAAGTAAATTTATAATCAATATATTCCTGTTAATATATTATCAGAATGATTTATTGATGAAAAAGTTACATCTTCTTTTTTTAAATTTTCATTATTATTGGGTAACAAACGAATACGGTGTCCCGCATGACGGGAGATATGGAATAGAAGATAAAAAACAGGCTTGGCATTTGAAATCGATCTAATCACCGACATTTTATATATTTTACAAGTATTTTACAAAGATGATAGAAATATTGTATCTGATAAATATGTCTCTTAAAATTTTTACCTAAAAATTCTCACAAATAGTCTCGCCTCTTTGTCAATGAAATTGTCAAACCAGTTATGAAAAAGTAAGTATCATAAATAAAGCCAGCCACTTTATCACTGTATTAAGGCGATCGGTTGACAAGGGGAGAGCAGTTTATAGATCCTGATATCCCCATTCATCAATGTCCACGGGTGCGATGTGTTCACTACATCGGCCCTGTTGCTTCCATCACATAAAAACACTCTTAAAGTAGGCCTAATACATTTAACCATGGACGTCGCTATTTACAGGATGTAATGATCCATTTCATAAAACTATTTTTTATATTTTTAATTTAATTTTACAGCAGACTATTCAGGATTTTTTTGTTCATATTTGCGTAAAAATATACTAAATGTCGAGAGGGTCTTTGTATACCCTTAAATATATTTTAAGATTAAAATGTTCATCTATTATTGAATATAAATTTAACTTGTAAAAGAGGTTTCGAAGTTAAAACAAAATGTTAACGTACGTGATTACTAAGTTCTGGGTTAAAGATTCACCGGGGAGTGAGTATGAGTATGAAAGTGTATCTCATAACATTTAAATAATCCAGCAATAACTGAGATGCCGAGTAAGCCTGCCCGCATCCACGCACCCAAAACTGGCGCTGCAAACTTACTTTCATTAACTCTTAGACTTAAAATCGCTTTATGAAAACGAGTTAAGTCCTCCTTATGAATTACATAAATTATTCTGTTCTTTAAAATTTTTGCACTATTATGTAATTTCTTTAAATAACATTCGGTTTGAATGCTTAAATATACTTAAATGTGAATGAAACTGCTATTGAAAATATTTCCCTGGAAGAACAATTGTAATATAATTGTTCTTATATATATATATATATATATATATATATATATATATATACTACACTATATATAATATACTCTTATTGTATATTATACAATTATAATTTTAAAGCAATATTGATATTTAATTCTATTTTAGTGCTATTTTCGCTTGTTAACAGTTGTGGTTCTTTATGCTCGAATATAATAGGTTTACTAAAATTATAACGAAACTATTCCTGCAACAGTTCTTGATGCATAAAAGAATAAATAAATCAAGATGTTACGGTATGAAAGTTAACTTAAATTATAAATATACTTTTGGTACAAAAGGAAACAGAAAAATAAACACAACTTTTGTAGTAGTAATAACGAAACCGTTTGAAAAATCTAGTACAATACAAAATAATTTTTTTATTCTATTATACC
This sequence comes from Neoaliturus tenellus, assembly GCA_030545055.2. Lineage (NCBI taxonomy): Eukaryota > Metazoa > Arthropoda > Insecta > Hemiptera > Cicadellidae > Neoaliturus > Neoaliturus tenellus. The sequence goes on along the minus strand of CM061534.1, from coordinate 170,647,754 downwards.
TTTTTCCCACTTCTTCGCTCGCGTTACTCGCCGTCATTTTTAGCTTGTTCGCTACGCTCACTCGCTGTCATGCTCGACCTTTATTAGAAAATCACTGTAATACCTAAAATTAAATTTGTTTCTTAGTAAAAATAAATCAATAATAAAATACATTTTCAGATTTTTTACAAACATTTTTTTTCTTTTGTAGTAAACGTATCCTATGTTACTATACATCCAAGATATGTGTAAAAAAATGTATGATTATCGTTTGAGTAGATTTCGCATGAATATTTAGCATACAAACGGACATTCACATGCATATTAATATTACGGATTAAATTTTTTTATTTAGTGTTATTTTTTAATATTTTCAAAATATAAGACGTTTTATTCATAAAATAAAAATTAAAAATATTTATATTATTGCAGATTTGTATCTCTATCTTGCTTATAATCAGGTAGCTTCCTTTTGAATTAAAATATTAATTTTGTTTAGTGCTTTAATTTTTTTAAGGGCATGTCTGGGTATTTAATTAATTAGCGTAAAAGATTATACATTTCAAATTCCTCTCCAACCGATGATATTTTTTAATTATAAAATTATAATGTAATTTTTTATATTTTTAGAACTATAAATAGGAAAATGTTTAAATCTTATAATTAAACCATATTGATCGTTGTCTGAATAATTCTTATATAAACTTTTTTTATCACTGTAAAATAATGTTATATAAAAAGTATTATTTTAATGTAAAACAAAATTCAATAAAACTTTGTAAACCATTTAAAAATGCTAAAGACCATGAGACCGGTTTACTTACTAGTGTAAATGAAGCCAGGTCCGTTTTCGTATGTTTGCAGTCGCCTTATAAACATAACTTGTATAGTCCAAGGAAGGCAAATAAAGTTACTGCTAGGTCGGTTAGAAAAGACCAACTGGGCAAGCTACTCAATACTGGCATTCACATATTGAGGAACATTTAATTAGCAAAGTAACTATGTATTTTCATACTTTGATTTATTTGTTGAAGAAATTATTTTTTAATCTGTGTTGCCAAAGAGTTTATTAGTTGTAAACTTTTCTTAAATATTAAAGCAAGAAATAAGTATACTTATGTATAAAACACTCTAAAAGAAGTACATAATTTACATTATATAAATATAAACTGACTTAAATAAATGTTTATTAATATTATTATTACAAATTTACTTTTTACAAATTCCGATTTGTTTCAATTTTCCATATATTTATCGCGAGTTTTCAATTAAAAAAAAAGTAATAATACAAAATAGTTGGATTAAGGAATTTTACTAAACTTTATTTTGAATAGATTGTATTGAACTTCCCTTCTACTTTACCCTACAATGGTTAACTGTGTTTTTGGTGCATACAATATTTCTCCAATCGTCCTGTCACTGATCCAAAACATATGAATCTCAAACAATATTAGCTATTTAATTCTTGAATTTAAAAATGTTCAACCGAAATTATTTCAAATTGTAGGCTGTAGCTACACATTATATTGTACTTTAAATAAAACGCCGTTATTATCTTACAAGAGCGACATATCCTCGAGATTCTCGTATCACAAGTCTCAGATCGGTTGTCTAGATTGTTTTGACAAATTATCCCACATCGATCGCGACGCCACCAGGGAAGGCGGCCATTTCTTGTACTTGACATAGCTGAGAAAAACCTATCTGTGCTAGGGGTTACCTTTTTCATCCAGGATTTACATTGCTACTTTAATTTATTAGAAGTTTTAAATAACTTACTAAAATTACTAGCAAAGTTTTCCCATCAGATTGCTTATAAGAAAATTTGTATGAATACAAATTTTACTTAGGCCTATATTGTATTTTAAAAGCTTTGTTTGTTTTAAACTATAAATATTATACCTTCACTAATTGTTTATCAATATCTTCGGTTTTATTTATAAAAGAATAAGTTTAAATCCTGAGATAAACATGAAATACTTAAATTTAAAGACAAAATTAAAAAAAAATTATAAAATATATTTCAAAAGACATTTGCCCTAATAGTTTCCTCTTTAAGAAAAGAAAATTGTGAATCTTAAAAATAAACAAGTCAGCAGTTTTCTTTATCTATTAAAAGTTCATGGAGTATGGTGTTATAGTTAAGGTAAGACTAAGTTTTGCATCTTATGTTTAACGCTGACTTGGGTGGAAGTTTGCAACTAACGTTGCCTGGTCAGCACGCTACCTGGCTTGTAAAATACCCTAGGAGATTCTAAAGCGTTTTCCTAAAACAATAATAGTAGACATCTTTAGATTACTGTTAGAATTATTAGACTATTGTTAGATGGCATTTATTTTCTTATAAATTATTGCTGTTGATTGTTTTGGTAATTATTGTTAATTTATTTGTTATGCCTGTTAGATTATTTATGCATTTGATACTTACTATTTATTTTAATAATTTTGTCTCTTAAATTTTTAATTAAATTTTTTTTTGTATTCATACAATGAAAATATGGTGGTTACTGGTTGAGCAATAAGTAAACAAATTATATATATAATTATATATATTACATATATTACGTATTCTCTAGTAAGATTTCATCGTTATTCACACTTATATACCGGGTAACCCAGACCATATGTACAACCCTTTAAATCAAAAATTTTATATTAATTAAAAAAAAATATTCTTTTATAGGTAAACCGCTTACGCCCTATCGATCGATACTAATTTTAATGTCTAGGCTTGACCAGAAGTAACCTATCAAGAACGGAAGTCACTTATTTTAAGTAAAGCCCCTTTTTATGATTTTTTTGATCCTACATGTAATTTTTAGACAACTATACGATATAGTTTGAACCCCGAATCCTAACAGCTTAGGAGATAATAGCGGTTGAAATTTAGTATTTCTCCATGAGAACAGCATGGTAAAATTTCACATCCATTATCTATGAACGTTGTACGGAAGCCCTCAAGGGCCAAAGAGAAAGCATACATTTTTTACACCGCCGTGTTTGAAACACGGCGAGCCGTGTTTATAAGTCGGTGAGCCGTGTTTCAAAGACGGCGAGCCGTGTTTCAAAGACGGCGAGCCGTGTTTCAAAGACGGCGAGCCGTGTTTATAAGACGGCAAGCCGTGTTTGAAAGTCGGCGAGCCGTCGCCGACTTATAAACACAGCTCGCCGACTTTCTAACACTGCTCGCAGCATTTTGTTCTATGATTTTTCTTTAAGGGAAAAATATTAATCTGACGGGCTATTATATCATAAACTGTTCGGATCAAGGGTACAAATTAAATTGTAAAGTCGTCTTAAAATTGCGTGTAAAATCCAAAAATGTCATTAAAAGTGTGGGTTGTATTTAAAATTACTGACTTATAGTCATGATAGGTTACTTACCTTGTATTTAAATTAGTGTCAATAAATAGAGCTTAACTTGTTTACTTATATAATAAACAATTTGTTTTTGTTACAAATTAAATCTGTACATTTTATAAGGGGTATCTGGGTGGTGTGTGGCATCCGATAACTCGCTAAAAATTGAGGTGGTTTGAACATTTATTTTAATATGTATTACAATATCAACTCGATTAAAATGAGTTTACGATTTTTTCAAATGCGGTTTTATTACAGAAATTACAATTAAGAAAAGTCCAAATGCAATCAGACTTAATTCATTATTATATTTATCTGTTTAAGTTTAGTGTCATAACAAGATCTACAAACTTGAAAAAGAAGTTGGGTCAAAATGAACGATATTGATCAACAGTGTTGAAGAAAAACAACGTGTCTTCTGGTGATGTCATTCGATCATCCCGAACTCCCGTCTCCTTTACCACAAAAACCCCTCACATCAGTTAATGTTTGAAAAAGTCGGCCAAAACAAGACATTTCTAGTTAAGGCTCCTTCACTCTATTTTTCTGATTTCTCATAGATATAAAACTCTTCCTCCAGTGTACTCATTATTTGTACTACTTCAATGTTAAGGAGTACATTGAGCTTTTAATTATAAAATTATATTAATTTTAATGGTTCTTAGTTTGTAATTTTACACAGGGTGTTTTTTTCTTCTTAATCTATTAAAAAATGAAATAAAATGTTACTGTACAGTTTGCTGGAAAAGTCTATATACGTTGAGGGAAGAAAATGTAATGTGAAAATGTCATCCCTTCATAATCCCTCAACTCACCCCAACCCCTAACTCCTAAATTTCAAATACAAACACCCATTTTTTGGCATTTTTGGATTCTATTTGCAATTTAATGACTTGCCTTATATTTGTAAATGTTCTCTAAATTAAACGTTTATTGAGCTAAAGGTAATTGAAGTTCAATTTTAGTCAAATATGAATAACATGGGACAAAGTTTAATTGCATATATATCCGAAAGCATTAAGTAAATAAAAATGCTCATAATAAAAAATGTCTTAAACATTTTTTAAGACATTAATTTCATGACAACGTCCATTTATAAAAACTGTATTATCTTCCGTAATTCTATAAAAAAGTTCATTTATGTGTAAATTATATTTTTCTTAGTGAAATGTTCTTAAAATACCGTTTTACAATATTTTTATTCTTGAGAATTTTTTATTTCCCTGAATAGTTTTGGAGAAATAGGCGTTAAAATGTAGCTCTATGTTATTCTTATGAGACTAAAAATAAACTTAAGTTTTCTGCTGCTCCTTACCTTAAGGTAAGGGAAATGTCATTTTAATAAAAAAATCCTGAAAATCAGTTTACAATCGAAAAATGACATAATATTTAGGGGTAAGTATTTGAAATTTTTTTGTTGAGATGAAAAGGGGTTAAAGAAGGGATAAAATTATCATGTAAAATTTTTCTCCCCTGCCAACCATTGATAGACGTTCCCTGCAAACTTGATAGTAATGTTAATTTCAACTTTCGAATAGATAAACGTGCAATTAAAAAAGAAAACCCTGTATAAATGTACTTTGCATTGTTATAAAAAAATACCTTACATTTACTCTAAATACTTGTATTCGACTACATTAAACCAGTCAGTTGTAAATAAAATATAATCTTAAATGAGTTAAAGTATTAACAATATTATATACCATTTGTCCCCAACCTACCCGTTGTCCGTACAACCTTTTTTAATTTTCAGAGTATTTTTTTAACAAAAACTAATTGTGTCAGTAAGGTAAACCAGTTATGTTTTATCGATAGAAAGTAATTTCAATTAACAGGGTGATTTATAAGTCACCTTTCTAGACCAGAAGTCACTAAATTTAAATTTACACCCTACATTTAATGACGATTTTGGATTGTACACGTAATTTTAAGACAAATTTACAATTTAAATTCAACCCATAATCGTAAGGGTTTAAAAGATAATGGTGGTTGAAAAATCGCTAATTTTTTATGGCTGTTATAAACTTACTGTACCTGGTCAGCGGACTCTAAAGTTTGTAAAATTTTATAAACTTATATTGGAACTTTGGTGATTCAACTAACTTTTCACAGTTGAGTTGTTTGCATTTTCACATCAGTAATAATGATGTGAAAATGTAATACTGCTTTTTGGTATTGCTATTTTCCTCCCAATCATCAATTGTTAATTTTTTAATTTAACTGATTAGAATTTTCTGAAATTCGTATTTCAAAATTTTATTTAATTATTTATTTTGTTCTGTTGATTCAACTGCCCACAATGAATAAGTTTCGCATAAAAAAAACTTGTTAATTGTGAAACTTTTAAGTATAAAAAATTAAGTCTCATAGTAAAAAAAAATTAAATAAATAAATTGATATAAATTGCAGAAAAATGTTAATGAGCCATACCTAAAGTGCAATAAAAATATTATTAAAACAAACTTACATTATTTTTTTATAACCAGTAAGAAGAACGTCCGTATACAGTGTTCCTTACAAAATATATTTAATAGTTTTTCATGTATAATTTTTACATGACCTTTGATGATTGCATGAATATTATTCCAAGTAGCATCAATGCTGTATTTATCAAAGCTAAATACTTCACTAGCAGCCAACAGACAAATCTAACTTATCTCTCAGTAATTAGAAATGTGCAAATGTTTATTGGAAGTAATGTGTATTGAAGGGTTATGAAAAGTTTTCGAATTTGTAAATTGTGTTCATCTTGATTGATTTAGTTATAAATTTACTATATTCATTTATAAGAACTTAAATTATCTGTTTGTAGCTTACTGAGCGTTAGTAAATTCAGTTTCAAAAGGGAGAAATTAATAGTTTGTTATCAAAATTAAAACCTAAAACCAATCAAAACACAAGGCGCAAAAAATATTAATGAGTTCTAAACCAAAACACAATTAAATTATGTACTGTAATATTTGTTATTATACAAAGAAAAATATTACTAAAAATATTATTTACGATTAAGGATGTAAAAAAAAAAAAACTTAATTGAAAATATTTTTAACGAGATTTTACTGTTAAAAAAGTTGGGAATATTTCCCAATGGTATAACTGATTAGAGAGACCCTGCAGTTGGTAATCCGTAGTGTACGTCTGTCATTATTTAGTCTGGAGGTATCATTAAGTCCGTGACTGAACTCCGTACACAACCACCTTGATTAGATAGCAATGAAGAGACATTAGGGCTAATCAGAACGCGCACGGTTTTCTTTTAACGACGAGAAAACGTGACGAATCAACTTTGATACCGTCTCAAATTCAGCTTCTCATTTAAACGGTTGTTTTATACAATGTCTACAGAACCCCAAAGTTAGCATATGAAATTAATGTAAAAAACTTAACTGAGTAGAATAAGCCCTTTTTTGTGTTATTTACTTCTAATTTAAGCAAGTTAGAAGTCAAAGAATAAACAAGTTAGATTTATTTTCTATCAAAACAAGGTCAATACGAATATATTTGTTTTTAATAATGAAATCTACATTTAAGTTCTGCAAAATTATTATATGCAACTTTTCCATTCTACAAATCGGCATACACCGTAAATATAAATTATATTATGCATGTCTTATATGATTTCATTGGTAAAGTTTTTACTTTTTCTTTATGCCCACACATGTTTGGTTCAGTAATATCTGTTTTAGCCCATTATGGTAGATCAGATTTTTTAAGAATTAACTACCCCGTAATTTTGAAGTCACTTGTTACGTAATTCCCCCCCCCCCCCCCCTTTATCTACAACTATCTTGTAGGATTTACATACACGAAAAAATAAAAATTTTATTTGGAATAGAGCTTTAATAATGTGAATCTTGGAGTCAATTTATATTCCTAGTGTTTGGATAATTAAAATCATAGTACCTTTAAATGATGAAATAGAAACGACAAATGAAAAATATCAATATTGTATATTGTATATAGGTTGTTTCATTATTGTCTCATATATTTTAAAACTTTTATTTGCACTATTAACATGAAATCTCAAAGGAGAGTGGAACTGGTTCGTTTACATAGAGTCCAATAAACTCTAATTCATTTTTACATAAAAAGTGTATTTAAAATCGTCGACAACGCTTTAAACTTCTATCGCAAATCGCAAATGAAAAAAAAATATTTTCTTGATTTAACTATTAAAAATGATGTTAATTATATAAATTTTCACTATCATACATTAGGATAGATTATACTCGCTAATAAATATGTATATGTAATTAATAATTGATTTTACCATAGTGAAATAATAGTCTCTCAAAACATATTATCACTTACTTAAAAATTAATTTTGAACAAACATTTTGCGTATTTGTTTGTACAAATAAACACAGCTATTGATCTTGATAAAGGCTGTTAGAGCAAGACAATTCTGAACAAGATTAGATTTAACTAGTGATTTTAATTACAAGGAGGCGTGGCTCGTGTGGGAGTAGTGATTAAAATTGAGCAGGAACTTTAGGTACACGAGGAGATATCCGGTAGCAGGCACGGCACGACACGTAGCGGACATGAGCGGAAGCACAGAATGTCCGTCGGGGATTGTAGTCTCTCTAAATAATATTCCATGTGGTGAAAAATCCATATATTGTCGATTACATCATTATGTGTTCCCGAAATGAAAGCGATGAATAAATTTTAGTTCGTAGGGGGATTCTGAAATTTAGAATTTTAGAAATTCTTTGAATTTTGATAGTGGTCAGAATCTAATATTTAATATCCAAACTTGATTCGTGCATTGTTCAATATTTTAATTTTAATTTTTATATCATGTATTATAATTATACAGGATGTAACATAACTTTCTGGAATCCTTTTGAATGATGATTCTTTACATCAAGACAAACATATTGTACTGTTTTAACCATGGGTGTCGGGTGCTTTTTTTCTGTCTGTACTGCAATTTTGGCTTGAGATCTTAAAAACCACTCATATAACTCATGAGAGTTTTAAAACCACTTGAGATATTGATTTGAAACTTGGTATGCCTATTGTGTACCTAAAGACTGTTTTTATTATAAATTTGGACTTTTCTACATTTTTGTGTCAAATTGGGGGACTTTAAAAATTTCAAAGTTATATACATAAACAATTTGAAATTTTATAAAAATTGTATAATCTACTACAATGCGTAACATTTAAGTGTCTAATTAATTCTAAGTTTTAAGCATCTGACCATAAATAACGGAGAATTTGAGATTTTTTAAAGACAACGAGCTTTACATAATAGTTTCTTAAAAAAATGATGCTTATGTTTAGAAAAATCTCAATTTCTCATTATTTATTGTCAGATTACTGTAAACTTGGTGTTTGTAAAAAATATTCAATTTTACACATTTAAGGGCTTTATACTATTGGTATTGTATTTCACATTAAAAAAAAAATGTAATTTGAAATTTTGAAATGGCCGCGATTTTGAAACAGAAAAAAGGTTGAATGCCAATTTTATAAGAAAAATAGTATTGGAGTACGTAATAGTCATGCTGAATTTCAAATCAGAAGTATTTTTAAATTCTAAAAAATTAAGCCAAAATGACATATGCTTACAGACGATTCTGTCTATAAGTCCTATAGACAGAAAACTAGGCACGGGAACACATGATTACAATATCAAATATGTTGTTTGGCAAAGCAAGAAACAAATATACAAAAGGGTTACAGAGAGCTCCGGGACACTGTATAGTACCTGGGGTCCGAATTTCGCTAGATAAACTTAAGCAATTTGTCGTAGTAATAATATCAATCACAGGTGGTGAGCTTAAATTTCAAGGGAAAAATTAATTCAATACAAGCTCGTCCGCTCCGCTTACACACTTAAAAAATGACATCGTTTACTTCTTTCACTCGCCGTTTCTAAATATTAAAGGCATCTAAGGGTGCTGCATTGACATGCATTTTGTACAAATCATTCTCATTCTAACCCCATGTAGAATATGTAACATATCGATTATTCTTTTACGTTTGACAGCTCATTTCATAATTTTCACTAATTCTTTTTGTTACTGTACTGATGATTCAGTTGTAATGATTCAGTTGCAATTCTGCAAATTGATAAGTTTTTTTTTGTATTCTTTTACTATAATTTTGTTCAACTAAGCATTCATAATCACAACTAAAAAAACTAAATCTGATGAATTGTTTTGATTACAGAACCACCCAGTAGTTATGTAACTGGTTACAATGGAAAATCTATACTAGAGCACGTGATTCGTGAATTGACAATTAGTTTTAAGCGACCTTTATTTAACTCTACTAGACCAATGATAAATCTACCATGATTTAATTTACTTTTTAACTAAATCCAATATTGGAACTAAACAAGATTTTTTCCAGCATAGAAACCTATATAAATTATTATTATTCTCCCAGATCTAAGTTATTTGCAAAGTTTTAAGACGCTGTTAGAGCAGTTTTCAAGTTTTGTGTGCATACATACTAAAAATAAACCTTACTCTTATTACATCATACGATTAAGTATAGGTAAGTCTAATATTTTGTAGTTTCATATATTAAATATGAAACTACAAAATATTAGAATAATACCTTTGTAAGACGTCGAAGATACTAGGACGTGTGTAAAGGGAAATATGAATGAATGTAAGGGTTTAAATAGGTTTGATGCGTTATCACTGTCTAAGACAAAAATTCTTATATAGGATCATTAATAAGAAGAAGCCTAGAAAACGAATAGTAGTTGGTGCCAATTTAGGATATTTAAGAAGCTAAACACGTTTTTATCTTTAGAACCTAAATTAGTGTGATTAATGCAAACAGAAGCTAATGGGACTAATGCCACAAGATATTACAATGATTGGCACTGTAATCCGTAGTTAATAAAGCATAAATAGACACTCAACTCTAGAACATCACTTACCGCAATATATTCATGTACATGTCTCTTTAAACACCTTCTAAATTATAACACCCAATTTACTGAATCGACAGTTGGACCTACCCATTGGTGGTCATTATGTTACAGCGTCACGGTATGGTCGTTCTAATAGTTTAATTATACAACGAAACTATGCTGTGAATTTCAATGTAATGACAAAACAATGCGTCTAGTTTCCGTCATTATCAAATGCAGGATTTGAAAACACTTCCAATTACAATTTGTAAGTCAAATAAAAAGTAATAAATTTATACTATGTGTATATCAGCCAGTGTTACTTAGTTATAATATGTTTAATATTTTAATGAAATAAAATTACCTTATCCAATCACTGGTTATAAAAAGACAACATGTTTCGTTCCTTAGAACATCTTCAGGTCTAAAGTATGCAACTACCACATAATCCAATGTATTATTACATTGTGGTTTGTTAAATGATTAAATAAAAGGTTGTCCCAGTCACTAAAACTAAAAGTTGTCATAGTGGTAAAATTAGTAAAACAGATTAAAACTGATTAAAATTGTACTTGGGCTGCCCATCACCTCACTCTTATCACAAACTAGATAAAACTGATTCATTGAAGGTGTTGTCTTATTATTATTATTATTATTATTATTATTATTATTATTTTCTCCAATGCTGTCTATGTTGATGTTCTTCTTACTTTCACTTTAGATTTTTTTGTGTTTGTCTATGTATGTATCAAATATAATATTTGATTTGAAAGAAGTTTGATCGTTGAGGATGTTGTTGGGATCAGTCTTTTTTGCTTTGTAGATGGTGAATTCTTCTTTTACATCAAGTTTAAAGCTTTTTGGTAAAATCTCAATTATTTACATGTTTTTCTCGATTGATGTATAGCTGTGGCGTTCTGATACTAAATGTTCTGCATACGAGGATTATTGATGGTGAAGTCTCTTTGGTATGTGTTCTTTAAATCTTTGGTTAAAGGATCTTCCAGTTTGACCAATGTAATATTTTGGACAGTCGTCACATTTAATTTTGTAGATGCCTGATTTTTAGTAGTTGTTAGTGGTGGCTCGTTTGGTATGGAAAAACTTTTGTAAGGTGTTGTTGACCGAATGAGCAACTGTTGTGTGATTTAGTTTGAAAATTTTGGTGAGAGGATTGTTAATTTTTCCATAATACTGTATTTTTATATTTTTTCTCAGGTTTTTCTTTGTTTTTGTTTTCATTTTGTTTTTCCTTTTTTATTATGGAGTCTATCATTTGTGGTCTGTATCCGTTTACTCTTGCAATATGCTTAATAGTGATGTACTCCTTATTGTATGCTTCTGGGCTCAAGGGATATGTTAGTAATCTATGGACCATGGAGTTATAACCTGCGATTTTGTGTGACCAAGGATGATTAGATGTCTTATGAATTGTGTGGTCTGTGGTTGTTTAAGCCTCTTATATATTTTCAACTGTATCAATTTATTTTAAATGAGGAAAATATTAGTTAGACATTATTTCAAATATTATTGTAACTCACTTTTATTTAAGAAGTTTTATTTTATTGTAAATAGTCACACATAAAAAAATAGTAAGACACTCATTTTAAATGGAATGTAGAACAATACAAGACAACTGTTTAGTTATCTAGAGTCTTTAGTTTGTATTACAAAGGGCTGCCAGGTGAGGGTCAACGGTCAAGTTGGTCAAACGTCTGGTGCTTTCCCCGTGCACCCAGTCTGCAGTGAGTTCACAGACAGAGTGATGGTGACATGTACTTTCTTGTGACAAAGTGGTGCAGAATTAATTCATCATGTAGCGTGAGTTGGACATGGTTTCATAAAGGGTCTTCAGTATCCCTAATGTTCAAATATTTTTATTATTGACATTTATTTTGTGGGTCATCAGAATCCCATTACAATTCATTTAAATTGCCAAATTCAACTAGTTTTCACATGAACTGTCACAGCTGTTGAAGCTGTCTCCATACCATTCAATACAACTAATTTCAACTGTTCCTGTAGACCAGTGGCTAGAGCTTGGGACTTGTAATCTGAAGGTTCCTGGATCAAATCCTCCTGGCAGTCATACTTTTTGATGGACTTTTTCAACTGAAAATTATTTTAATATTATTCTTTGCTGTAAATCTTTGAGAAATAATTTGTTTATTTGTTTTTTAATGCTGAATTTTGTTTAATTATATTAATATTGTCACAAACTCTGGTTTATTTATTAATACTCACAAATTCATCTATCCTTTAGAATCAGCAATTTAGTTTTATTCTATTGAGGTTGAAAATCAGAAGTTTATTTAAATAGCTTTTATAAATTTCTCTTTTGCCCAAACATAGTGGTCCTTCGAGCCGGATAGATGACTTGTGATTGTTAATAAAATATTTTAACTGATCAATAAAATATTTTAAGGTTTCAATTTTTAATTCATCAATTAACAAAATATTTTTATATTGTAAGTTGCTGTCTTAGAGGGATATTTCAATAATTTCTATTTGTAATTATTGCGTTGATTCAAATCAAGTTAAATTATCTTACTTCATATTGTGAATTACTGGAAACTTCAAGTATGTCTCAACAGAATTAACTTGTCATTTCTTTCATAGGCCTTGCCTTTTGATATTGTACATTGGTACGGTTCATAAAATACTTTTATGGATTAATAATTATTTGTTCTTTGTTGTACATTTAAGCTATTAATTTGTCATTTCAGTGAATAACTGCTCTCTTGTGTACATTAGTCACAACTTGTTACAATTTCAACATTTTTATTTTCTAAACACTCTGTTACCATTCAAAAATCTTGCCCCGCCCCGTCCCTTCCATCATGGATGCGGAAACATTCAAACGAAAGTCCAGAGCCTTGAAGCGAAAGCTGTTGGAGAGTTTTAAGGAAATACAAACAATTAATGAGAAGGGTAGACTAGCTGTAAAAGAAAAGGATCATCATAATGCCTTTAAAGGAATGTTTAAGGTTCTTGAAAAGTATTTTTCACGGTTCGAGGAGGTTTGGGATGAACTCGTAGAACTTTATGAAAATGAGGAGCATGCTACCAAACCAGCCTTTCCTCAAGATGATGATACAACAATGCAAGCCTCTGCTAAGCGTTACTACTATGAGGCGCACACCAATCATGAGATAATTCTTTCACAGCAACAACCTGCCTTTACTACCTCAAGACAAAGCATCAACCCCAATGAATCTTTAACAGTGCCAGAGGTCAGAAACAATAAAAATTTGCCTCGAATCAATCTTCCACATTTCAATGGCCAGATAACTAATTGGCCCAAATTTCGAGATGCCTTTACTTCTATCATCCACAATGATGCCTTACTTTCCAAAATGGAGAAATTTCACTATCTAGTCTCCTCTTTGGTTGGAACTGCTTCTGCTGTAATAAGTAACCTTCCGTTAATTGAAGACAATTATGATCTCGCCTGGATGGCTTTAAATGAAACTTTCAACAACAAACGCATGCTTGCATCCAACTACCTCAATCAGTTGATGGGATTTAAGCCGCAACAAGGAAAGGCCACTGTGGATTCACTCCAATCTTTTCTCTCTCAAGTTTCAGACAATATTGCTGCCTTTAAACTTCTGAAAATTCCTGATGAAGCTGACTTTATTTTATTTCACATCGCTGTTCGACTTCTGGATCACCCAACCAGAGAACAGTTTGAGCTTCAGTACAAAGGAAAGGACTTTCCTGTTTTTAATGATTTAACCAAATTTCTACGTGAACGCTGCTTAGCACTTCAACTGGCAAGTGGAAACCTACAACATGTGGAGAATAAATCTTCTCTTCCTTCGAAGAATAATAATAATGGGAAATCATTATCTAATCGGAGTATGAAGACTTCACTCTTATCCAGTTCAATGACTAAATCTTCAAAGCTGGATAATTCTGGGGATTCTTGCTGGTTGTGTCAAAATGGCTCTCATAGCCTAATGAAATGCAACAAATTCATTGAAGCATCAGTCGATGATAGGCAAAAATTGTTAAAATCCTGGCGTGGATGCAGAAACTGCTTATCATCTGGTCACTCTACTAGCAGATATCTCTCCAAGTGGAATTGCAAAGTATGCAAGAAAAGACATAACTCCCTTCTACATATACCTTCTTCAAATGATAACAGCCCCCCTTCAAAAGCCAATGAAGAAGCTAACCAAAATCAGGATGTGGCTGCGGGCTCATCTGGGTCTTCGTTAACGGCAACTCTTCCTGAGCAAAGTCAAGTATTATTAGGAACCGTTGTTGCAGAAATTCAAGATGTGCATGGACATTATAGCCAAATACGATTGGTGGTGGATTCTGGAAGTCAACATTCTTTCATAACAAAAAAATGTGCTGACAAACTGGGGTTAATCGTTAAATCATTCCCCCATAAGATCAGTGCAATTGGTCAGACAGTGTTTGATGGTACCAGAGGCAAGGTACACTGCTGCCTAAAACCACGCAATTCGTGCTCCCCTGTCATTGAAACTGAGGCAATAGTTGTGAATAACATAACTTCTCATCTTCCAAACTTCACTATGCCTGTTGACGTTTGGACAAATTACACAAGTTTTGAGTTAGCCGACCCGAAGTTTTGGCAACCAGGTCCTGTAGACTTCTTGCTTGGTTCCGACTTATTTTCAGACATCTGGAATGGATCTACAGTTACAGTTCAAGAAAACCAACCAAAACTTTTCTCCTCTGTATTTGGGTATATAGTCGTTGGACGAGTATCTGGTACTTGTTTAATTTCATGTGGTAATAGTAGCTCTTTCTTCACCACTGTCAATGAAGCTGAAGACTTGCACACACAGATTCAACGATTCTGGGAATTGGAGGAACCTCCTTCTGCTGTTGCTAGCTCTAACCCCGAGGATGAAGCTTGTGAATAGCACTTCAAGGATACACATTTTAGGACAAAGGATGGCCGGTACGTCGTACGCTTGCCATTCAAGAGTACTCACGTTACATTGGGTAACTTTGAAGAAACATCACTCAAGAGATTTTACAATTTGGAAAGAAGACTGATGAATGACAAACGATTAATGTCAGAGTATCATGACTTCATGGAAGAATATTTAAACTTGGGCCATATGAATGCAACAAGTTCACCGTCTAAGTACATAATTCCTCACCATTGTGTGGTAAAGGAAGATCGATCAAAATTAAAGCTGAGAGTTGTGTTTGACGCATCAGCTCGGTCTTCACACTTCCAATCTTTGAACAGCCATCTAATGGTTGGCGAGAAACTGCAACAAGATATCAGAGACATTCTTTTGAGGTTCAGACTACATCCTGTTGTCTTTGTAGCTGACATTGTCAAAATGTATAGACAGATTTTAGTCCATCCAGAAGACAGGCCCTACCAACACATTTATTGGAGGTTTAATCCAGTTGACCCCATCAACAAGTATGAGCTAAACACCGTAACTTATGGATTGACTTCTGCTCCATTCTTGGCTCTTAGAGTCATAAAACAACTTGCCCTGGATGAAGGAAAAAATTACCCTAGAGCTGCTGAAGCCATTTCTCAGGATATGTATGTCGATGATATAGTAACTGGGACATCTTCTCTAAGCGAAGCTTTGAAACTTCAGGAGGAAACCATCAACTTGCTAAAAAGGGGACAATTTAGCCTTAGCAAATGGGCTAGCAACCGTGATGAACTTCTGGAAGTTGTCAGCTCTGACAGACAGACAGAGTCAGTGAACTTTTCTTCAAATGAAGACTCCAGCGTGAAGATTTTAGGACTTCATTGGGATCCAGTTAATGATGTCTTCATGTACAAGGTTCAAAGTTTTGATCTAGTATATACTAAAAGATCTATTCTTTCAGCTGTTGCTAAAATTTATGACCCCTTAGGATTTTTGGCACCGATCACTTTTGTAGCAAAGGGATTAATCCAAGACTTGTGGAAACTGGGATTAGGTTGGGACCAAGAAATTCCATCCCATCTGAAATCTATTTGGGAAGGTTTTGTAGGACAGCTCAGTAGCCTATCAAGACTCAGTGTACCAAGACTTGTGGTACCCAACAAACCACTTTGTTATCAACTAGTGGGATTTTCTGATGCATCCGCTCAAGGATATTGTGCCGCTCTTTATCTGAGAACAATCAATGAGCAATCAATAACATCACACCTTATTATCGCTAAGACAAAACTGGCACCGATTAAAACAGTAACGATACCTCGTCTTGAGCTGTGCGGTGCACACCTTTTGGCTAAGCTCTATTTTTCTGTCTCCAAGATGTTTTCTAAGTCTACAACAATCAGATTTGAGGAGCCAGTCTTTTTCACAGATGCCTCTATTGTTTTAGGATGGCTTCATACTCCTCCTTACAAACTAAAGGTCTTTGTCTCAAATAGAGTGTCCCACATCACAGACATCACTCCCTTATCATGCTGGCGGCATGTGAGCACTCATGAGAACCCCAGTGATTTTGGTTCAAGAGGATCATCAGTAGACAAACTTAAGGAAAACTCGCTATGGTGGTGTGGGCCAGACTGGTTGTGTGAACACATTGACTCATGGCCAAGGTCAGCGGTAGATCTGTCTTTACAAAGTTTACCTGAACTAAAGGTTGAAACTCAGTCTTTGGTGACCACTCTCTCTGAGCCATTCATAATCTCTTTCATCTCTTCCCACTCATCCTACCACAAGGTTTTGGACACAGTTGCTTGGATAAGGAGATTTATCCAAAATATTAAGGCTAGATTGGAGAAAGGAAAACTCACCAGTGGTCCTCTTCATTCTTATGAAATCAACGAAGCACTGGTGTACATATTGAGGGAACTTCAATCGTTTTATCTATTTCACAATGAATCTTCAGTATCAACTAAGGAAACTATTGTAGCGAACCCCAAACTTGGTCCGTCTACCACTTTAGGGAGCGTAGCTAATTAATTCTAAAGTAATCAGGGATAATGTGGGTTTCTACTTAATAACAGATACACGTGTTTGAGCGGACCTTTCTTTTAATCAAATCAAAACCCTATCTATACACAATACAAAACATAAACTGGACTCTAATAATTTCTTATACAAAATGTCTTCTCAAACAAAACAAAACAATAATATTCTTTCTTAAAACATTTACTCTGGACGGCAAACCCGCTCTGGAGGTTATGCAATCTGGTCAACTGAGACTTTAATTTAAACTCAAACAAACTTATTTCTTCTTAAATCTGCTACAGAAATTAAACCCTCTTTCCTTAAAAAAACTCAACTACAATAAAACTCAATGACTCAACCCCAAAACAACTTTAACTAACTCTTTAACTCGAAAACCCCAAGAACTACTACCAGGGCCTATTTTCCCAAAATCAACCAATACGGTACTCACCTGACCACCCCGGGTCCAGGCACCGCTCTCCCCAACTACAAGCAAGTTGACCTATATATTAGATCGCACCTCGCCTCTGACCTTCAGTTCGACGAACCCAGTGTTTACCTCCACAAGCGCCTTGCCATCCAGCGGGACCTTGACTCTAGTCATCTGACCGTTGCGGCCTCCTACTAAAGTACACAATGTTCATAGTCTTTTATCTAATAAAAAATCCCTAAATACATCTCTCCTTCACATACCCCTTATCCCGCGAGACGATGTCCTCAGCGTCTCCTATCATAAAAAGGTAAAAGAAAAAAAAAAACAAAACTAGTCTCCCCTTATCATGTCAATTTTGACACTCACAATATACATTTTAAACCCAATATACCCCAAAAGGGCCGATAATACTCCTAACCATGCAAAAATCGCAATATATTTTAATGAAGTTAAATCTTGGACAACCCACCATGATTCTGGTAAAACCACAGGATCGAACAGAGATGGCGGAATGTCCTGGTGGACCATGAACGACGGCGAAGATACTGTCCAATTTGAATTTAAAATACGCGAAAAATTTTGATAAATATACTTAGAATCGGACATTAAAGGATCAAAAGTTAAATTTGACAAAGAGGTCCACGCCGCAGGCAGTATATGAATAATTGAGGGACTACCGGTCATCGCGAAACAAGGATACTGCCTGGAAATTAACTCTACATCCCCATCGGTCAAAACACAGTCGCATGTTACAGTAATTTCAAAGGCCCCTGGCACATCAAAAGGTAAGTTTTGGGAGAAATTTTTACAGGATAAGGTTAGGTTAGGAGTTGGATTTGTGATGACGTAGGAGTCGGAAGCCACCTGTGTCAGCAGAACACCACCATGCGAAGGGCTGCAGTAAAATGGACACGAACCTCGCAGATCCTCCACGGTGCGTTGTCCCAGCATCTTCTCCGCACACTCCGTGGAGAAAACAGACCCCCTCTGTTGTCGTGGGAGCCTGCACATCCGTGTCGCTCCTGGTCTGCAGTCCTCCAGTTGGTAGCCGGTGATCGTAGTTGATCTGGATCCTGACGTAGCCACGTAGATGGTTTCCGACGCCATGGAACACGTAAATCCATTCCACGCCATCGGAGAAGGGATGTATTCGTAAAGGTCCCAGTTGTGTTGTGATCTACGCACTGGGACCTTAACTGTTTAAAACAAATTTTGTAGGTGATATCTTACACGTTGTGACCGGCAGGGCGTAAAATACGCTGACGTCAGTCAACGGCAGGGCAATCTCGTATCCGTCTCTTGAGATGTTTTGGGCAAGCCCCCGAAGATCCTTCCCCAGCACATCCTCTGGCACGAGCGAAGCCGGAAGTCTGTTTGCCCTGCAATCCGCCTGAGCGTCGTTCCGTAAACCAATAGCCTGAGAATAATAGAACTGGGCCTGGACATGGACAATGTGTGACATAATAAAACCGAATGCCTCTTCAGTAGGCACCCGCTGCTTCATATCTGTCTTCAGAAGATCCATCGCAGCGTGAACCTTCCCCAAAACCCTCGTGACGTCCGCAGAAAAATTTTTCATCTCCCCAACTGACTTCACCAGGTCCAAATGATCATTCTTGATTATCTCTTGCATTGAATTCATATGTCTGTTAACGGTCTCTTCGTTTTTTGAGAGTGTATGTAATTCAGTGTCCGTTGCCGTCCCACAGCACCAGTTCAAAATGTTCCCAATTGTCTCAATTGCCCGCCGGCCTCTCGTGTCCTCCGAAGATCGATGGAGAGCAGTCGACCGCCGCTGAAGATCCCTGACGAGTTGGTTCAGCTCGAGCGCCGCCGCTGCCATCTTCTGTATCCGGACGTTTGGGAAGGGGCCAGGTAATGGGAAAGAATCAAGGCTGGGTAAATTAAAATCTCCATTAGGGAAAACATATGTCAAAGGAATCGATGATTCATAGATAGCCAGGGGTTCTAATTTACGGAAATGGCTCCCGGAAAACACCGAAACCGGAATGCAAAACCTATCCTCCGGGAACAACAAAATAATCAAATTAATGTATCCCCAAATTTGGAAAATCCTACAGCCAAGCATTATCAGACCTTTTGTTACAAAAGTGAAATTGAAAATGTTAAATGTCTGGCAAAAATTACTCAAAATTATTTCAAAGTATGACTTTTAAATACAATATCAACAATAATTAATAAATGGGTATATTGGCAATAATGAAATACAATTTAAACTTTGTCTCTTATTCTTGAAGAAAAAACCCTAAACTGAAAAATTACTATTACTTTCCCTACTCTAAACGTTTTTTTATCTACCACAAACCCCAAAACTAGTTTCTTAAAAAAAACTTGTAAAACAAATAAATTGTAACAAAATTGTAAAAAAAAAAGAATTGAAAAAGAATACAAAATATTGTTGTACAGGCAGCGTTGTTTTTAGCCCGCTACAATCACGGCCAGCAGTGTGTGGTAGTAGACTGCTGAGTCGGCAAGGCCGTCCAATGTCGTGCGTAAACAGAGCTCGACAATCTGCAAGATCAGTTGGATGTTCGTCTACTATGTGCCTCTAAGTACAGCAAACTCTTTCAATCGTTCAGAAATATCTGGAAAAGACTAAAAAGTAAAATTACAAACAATTCGAAAAACTAATAAATCAATTTCTCTCCTCATCTCTCATTTTACGAGTAACCATATTGGTTGTTAAAGGAATTCAGGCACTGTCTTTTACATTTAACCCCCCCCAAATTTAACACGACACCTCCAGCACGTTTTGTCCGATTCCCTATTTCCAATTGACTACATTGATAAAACAAATTTCTAAAAATAAAACTAACTTCGTTCAAAATCCCTACACTTTACACGCTATCTTTAAAACAAAACAAAGTAAAATAAAACAAATCCTACAGGTTATGGAAGAAACAATATAATATCTAGGCAAAAAATAAATAATTTCATCCTAAAATACCTACATATCTTTCCATATCTAACTAATATACACTTTTATGCTTCAAAATTATATACTGTACATCAATTGAAAAATTTACGTCATGCCTAATAAATCACAGTAATACTAAAATTATTTATCAAAATATCAACAACAACAACAAAAAATTTAAATATATTTATATACATACATATTATTATTATTTAAGAAAACATTTAAAAAGGCAACTCAACAATAAATTTGTAAAAAAAAATTAAATTCCCAGCTACGAATTCAGGTTAGAAAGGAAATCATGTTACTCAGGTTTTCCCGATGACATAGGCATTCTGCCTATTGGATTTATTTTGCCATATGAATGTCTTACTCGCCCAGCCACGATATCCCTACTTGGTTCAGAATATCGTCACTGAATCAAAAGCGACACCTCAGCGTCTACGTAGCATCCTGAGCAACATTAAAGGAAAGGTATCAAAAATAAAAAGGTCTCCCCTCCCAGGAGGAAAAAAAAAAATAAAACCCTAATAAAACTGAACCTATTTATACAATGCTAAATAAAACCTAACTGAAAATTATCGACCTACACATATAAATCCTCAACTTACTTAATCCTATTTATACATCGTCTGCCTAACATATATACATATTCCTACACACACACTTTATTTTCCTAAATCTAATTCCTGGATTCTCCTAATCTTCGTCTCTTGAACTCCCCCTGTTGTATTTCTTCAATCTGCTGACGTGTACCACATCACGCGCCCATTTCCCTGATTTTACCATTTCCAACTCATAGTTTAAAGGACTGATGACCTTTGTCACTCGGTACGGCCCACTGTACAAAGGAGCGAGTTTTCGAGTCCCAGCTTTTCCTGTGAATGGTGTTTCCAGTAAAACCTCATCTCCTACACAATAATTTACCTCCCTTCTTCTCGAATCGTAGTGTTTACTCTGTTTTTCCTGTGCCTTTGCAAAAACCTCCGGTAACTTCGCTCTGATTTCGTGCAGCGCAGTAATTGCACCCAAAACATCGTGGTCCGGGATTTTAGGCAAAATCGCCAGATCAATAGGCTGAGTCGCTTCAAAACCATGCAAGAGATAAAAAGGAGAAAAACCCGTAGATGCCTGAATACTGGTGTTGTATACAAACGTCACCAACTCCACAAATTTCGACCAGTTATTGTGGTTTTCGTTGACATAGAATTTGAGCATTGTTAACAATGTTGAATTGTACCGCTCAACTATCCCCTGGGTCTGAGGATGATATGCAGAGCTAGTCCTCATTTCAATCCCTAATGCAGAATAAAGCTGTTGTAACATATCCGCTATCAGGTGCCCTCCACGGTCACTTCTTATCACTGCCGGTACTCCAAACCTTGGAACGATACACTCTAAAACAAACCGTGCCGTAGCATGTGAATCAGCCTTTTCAGTGGCCCTTACCACTGCGTATCGGGTCGTACTGTCCATGCAAACCAAAATATATTGCTTTTTGTTTGACTTAGGCAAAGGCCCCAAATAATCGAAAACCAGTATACTGAAAGGTTTTGTAGGTGGGATTATTGGCTGTAAAAAACCTGCGGGTTTCTGTCTATCAGGTTTGTTTACTTGGCATTGTAAACAAGAGGTTACATACTTCCTAATGTCCGTGACCATATTAGGCCAAAAATATTTTTCCCTGATTTTTCCAATTGTTTTTGAAATCCCGCTATGGCAACCTGAAGTAAGTGATTCATGATAAGCCTTCAAAACATCGTTTTTCAAAACTTCCGGCAAAGCAAGAACGTGTCTAGTTTGATACGGAGTGTATTGTTTATAAAACAAAATGTCGTCCGTCAGTACAAACAATCTAGCCGCTCTCCTCACCTTGTGGTCGGCACTTTCCGGGTCTAGAATTGCTGACCTGATTTTAAACAAGTAAGCGTCCTCGAGTTGCAACTGGCGAATGTTTATTGTTTTGACAACATTGATTGAAAATTCCTCTTTCGCTGCCTCCTGGTCGACTTCCTTGTCTACTGGATACCTACTGAGTAAATCAGCTATTCTCATGCTAGCACCAGTTTTATGTACAATACGGAAATCATAGTCGGTTAACTTCAATGCAAGTCTGTTTAACCTAGAACTTAGACACTTCACATTTTTATAAAATTGAAGCGAACTGTGGTCACTTTGTACTTCAAAATATTTTCCGTACAATAAGCTGCGGAAGTGATTCACTGCAAATACAATCGCTAACAACTCTAATTCGGACACACTCCACTTATTTTCCGTCCCCGAAATTTTGCGGCTCACATACGCCACTGGCCTTAGAGTTCCATCTTCTTGATACTGCAGAAGCTCACCACTAATCCCCTTCCGACTCGCATCCGTTCTCAAAATCGTTTCTTTCTGGTCTGAGAAAAAAGCCAACACCGGAGGATTAGATAACGCGTCTTTTAAAGCGTTAAAAGCTGTTTCGTGTTCCTTTTCCCACGTAAAACCAACATTTCCCGATTTGTTCTTTTTAATTAATTCTGTCAATGGATGAGCAATGGTCGAGTAAGATTTTAGGAATTTTCGGTAATATGATGTAGCCCCTATGAAACTCCTTACGTCCTTTAAGCTCTTAGGTGTCGGTATTTGCAACATAGCTTCTACTCTTGATGCTAAAGGTTGAATTCCGTTCTGGCAAATTTTATGGCCTAACAGTTGAACCTCCTCATAGAAAAAATGACACTTTTCTGTTTTGATTTTTAATCTAGATTCTCTCAATCTTTCAAAAACTGATTCGAGCCGTTGTAGAGCATTCTGAAAATCTGGAGCATAAGAGCACACGTCGTCAACGTAAACAACTACACCGTGATACAGAAGGTCAGAGAAAACCTGATTAATTACTCTTGAAAAACATTGTGTTGCAATATTTATGCCCATCGGTAGCCTTTTCCCATTGGTACAAACCTTTGTGGGTACAAAAAGCCGTATATTTCCGACACCTCTCTTTTAATGGAATTTGAAAAAAAGCCTGATTAATATCCATTGTACAAAAATATTTGGATGACTCCAGTGAATCTAAAATTGAGTCAATTCTAGCTAAAGGAAATCTATCAGGAACTATTGCCCGTGTTCGTTTTTGAGTAGTTTTACTAGCCTAAATTTATTTCCTGGTTTCTTAACGAGAAACGCTGGTGCAGAAAAAATCTGACCGTGATTTTTCAATCACGCCTGCTTTTTTCCAATTCATTTATCTGACGATCCATTTCCTCCCGTTCGATCTTGCTTAGCTTATAAGGCGGCAAAGCTATAGGTTCGTCTGAACGCATTTCAAACGAACAAGGAGGGACTCTCGCTTCCTCTAAATCCTCCGCATCTTTCGCAAAAACATCCAAATAGCGTGAAATGAGTGCCCTGGCCGCGCTATATTGCTCGGGTGACAATTTAGGGTTTAAATCAATTTTGTTACCCGCCAAATCCTTTAATTCCTCTCCTGATCCAATGCCAGTCCGCAAACCGTCCTTCAATTTATTAACATTAGTAACGCAAAAATTTTCACTCTGAACATTTATTGGCGATTTGTTGATCTCTATCGTTCCTATGCACGTATCGTTCCATAACGTAGTCGTTACGTTTTTTACATTTGTTATGTATATAATTGGTGGAGTCGTAGAACTGGCCGCAGTACAATATAGGTTTTTTCTTATCAACATATCCTTATCTCTAAACATATAAGGGAGATCTTCCTCAACACACTCAGTCGATTTTACTGGAATTGCTACCCTACCATGTGGAGGAATTCTAATGTCCGTTACAGTAAAAATGTCTACTTTTTTGGAAAAATTTTTCTCAAAACTCAACACCCATTCCTTGTCCATTGGTAATACAAACTCAATGGTTCCCTTTCGAAATTTCATGACATGGTGAGCGTAATCCAATACAACGCTGTTTCCCAAAAGAAAATCGTTTCCTAACAAAACTTCACAACTTAGGTTTGACACAACATAAACTCGTTGCTTGAAAACAACATCTTGAATTGAAAACAATATGTCGGTCATTCCCAAGACGTTTAAAGGCGACTTGTTTGCAGATGTTAATATTACGTTTCCATCGTATAGCCGATCATTATCACTTAGAAGACTACTATCTATTATTGAAACATTAGCCCCAGAATCAAGAGAAATTTTTACTCTAGTCTCATTAAGTGAGCCATTGACATGTAGAGCCAGTTTGACAACAGCACTATTTACAAACTCAGCGGGAGTGTCGTGCGTACGCGCCGAGTCGACCGTGGTGTCAAACGGTGCCGCGTCAGCATTACTCTCGGCCTCCGAGCACCTGACCTCCCGTGAAAGGTCGTTATTTGTTTTGACTGGTTTGTTTTGATTGAACATATACATCTCGGTGATGCAGATTTTCTGGAGCCTTCGTTGTTCATTGACACTTGGCTTATATGTTTTTGAAATATTATTTACAAATCCCTCCTCCTCATTTCCATGTTCCTGATAATTTGTATACTGGGAGGGGAAATAATTCCCTCCCAGCGAATCTAGTTTTTTGCCCTACATTCTCTGGCAAAATGGCCCTCCTTGCCGCAATTATAACAGTTATTGCCCTTATTTTCCTCGAATCGTACCTGCCTGTCATGGCTGTTACGTCCATATTGGTACCGTTCCCTGCTAATGTCTCGTCTATTTCCCTCGCCATATCGGTCCCCAAAATTTCTCCTATCCTGCCACCCTCTTCTCTCCGAGCTAAAATCCCGTGGGCGGTAGCCATTCCTATCACCCCTACTATTACTTCTATCGAATCTTTGGCGCCGGCCGTAACCTGCGTCGAATCTGTCAGGCGTCCTGCCTCTCCCACGGGACCAATCTCTTTCCCTGTAACGCCCCTCCTCAGAGAAACGTCCCCTCTCTCTCTCATTCCTTAAAGAACGACCATTTGACCTTTCATCCCTCTCATCCCCATTTTCATTTTTTTTAGTTCCGCTTGATACCTGCAACTGCTGTACGAGCAACTGAGTTAGAGAATCGAGTTTTTTCTCTATGCCCGAATTACTAGGAGAGCTAGCATTTGCAACCCCTTCAAGTCCCAATCGTTGCCTCATTAAAAATGATGACATCTCGTATCGGGAAATATTCTCTCGTAGTTTTTCTAATGTGGAGTTATCCAGCATTGCAATTTGCTGTAACAGTGCCGGATTTAGTCCCTTCAGTACATGACCGCAAATTCTGGCTTCTGGCATGTTGCCGTCCACCTCAGCACATAATTTTTCCACGTCCGCCAAATATTGAATGACTGATTCCGTCGGCAACTGTACACGTGTATTTAATTTTGCTAAAGTGATTTCTTTTGACTCGACTGGGGAAAAAAATCTTTTTAAATTCCTCTTTAACCTGTTCCCAGGTTATTGCGGGATTTTTACGTTCTAAATTTTCAAAAATATCCAAGGCAGCATCCGTCAAATAAATCGGAAAATACGTTTTAAGTTTCTCGTTTTCCCAAGCATTCACATTTGCCGCCCTCTCAAAACGTTTTAGAAACGAAACTACGGACTCCCGTTTGAAGTCCAGCAAAGCTACCTGGATGAAAAAAAGGAAGTTTGCCTTTGGGCCTATTGTTATCCATGATGTGGCTTTCCAGATGAAAATCTTCCTGATTGTCTAGATTGTCTGATTGATTCTCGTTTTCTGAAACCCCAGAAGAAAAATCGTCGATATATTCGTACTCGTGGTCGTTTGCGTAAACGATATCTTTTAAGTCAGGTTTGTGGTCTTTGTTTTCATTAATAACACCGTCTTGTTGCGAACTAGTACCGCCTAAGCTTTCTTGAATGAAACTTGCCCGTCGATTCCAATTCGCTATGTCGTCGTAGAATTTGTTTTCCTTTCCAGCCTGTACCCCTAATTTGATAAGCCTTAAAGAAGATCTTAAGAATTCTAAATCCGCCCCTTTTGGTATGGGCAAGTTTAGTTTGTGGAACCACTCAGTAGCCTTTTCTTTATTTAAATTTTTAATATCTGTTAAACTTAAATCCATTATCTAATATACTGCAAAAACGCATCTTACTATAGAAATTTTAAAACCTAGCAAAACTCTGCAAACAAAAAAATGATTACCCTAATGGAATTTAAAGCATTCAGGGCATTGGAACGCTGGCCTAGCGTGTATTGCCTAACGGAAGCTACTTGTTATGGTCTATTCAACAATATCGCACAGTCTTAAGACACTACCGAGAACAAGGTACAACTGAACACCTCGGATTACACTGCTAAACAAAGCGCTAACCTAAGCATCTATACTAGCAGAAACCCACAACCGCTGACCTCATTGAACGGTTAAACACTTAAATGTTTTGGAAAACAAAATTTTGACAAAACAAACAAAACTAAAACCAATTATCCCCGAGGTACTAGGATCGAAATCTTGTAAAAAAAAATACAAGACACCGCGCCTCCACCACCTGTAGCGAACCCCAAACTTGGTCCGTCTACCACTTTAGGGAGCGTAGCTAATTAATTCTAAAGTAATCAGGGATAATGTGGGTTTCTACTTAATAACAGATACACGTGTTTGAGCGGACCTTTCTTTTAATCAAATCAAAACCCTATCTATACACAATACAAAACATAAACTGGACTCTAATAATTTCTTATACAAAATGTCTTCTCAAACAAAACAAAACAATAATATTCGACCTGTCGAATATTATTGTTTTATTATTGTTTAATGTCGACGCCAAGTCGAAGTTTTCAAAACTCTTGCCATTTTTTGATGAAAAAGGCATACTAAGGGTCGGAGGAAGACTGAATAGATCTTCTATACCTTATGGTCAGAAGCATCCGATCTTACTTCCAAAATGTCACTTTACTACATTGCTGGTGGACTACTATCACAAACTCTACCTACATCCAGGTCCTGGACTTTTACAGGCATTAATACAGCTTAAATTTTGGATACCTGCCATGAGAAGTCTAGTTCGTCACCGTACATTTAAATGTTTGATTTGCTTCAAGGACAGAGCCAAGCCCTTCACTCCCAAGATGGCTGACCTGCCTCCAGCGCGGGGTAAACATGAACCGTGCCTTTCTTCATGTGGGCATTGACTTTGCAGGACCATTTCCTCTGAGAGAATCCCTTAGAAGAAAGGCGGCAATCAGCAAGGCATACCTTTGCCTCTTCGTGTGTATGGGGACTAAGGCAGTTCATCTGGAGATTGTTACTGCACTCAGTACAGACGCATTCATCGCTGCCCTTCATCGATTTATAGCCCGTAGAGGACTACCTTAACAATGCTATTCAGATTGTGGCACAAACTTTCAAGGAGCAGCTAACAAGCTCAGAGAGTTTGCTTCTTGGTACTGCAAGGAAACCACTCAAAATGAAATTCTTGAGAAGGCCACGAAATTGGAAATAAAGTGGAACTTTAATCCTCCATATGCTCCCCACTTCGGAGGACTTTGGGAAGCGGCCGTTAAGTCCGCCAAGACACTTTTCAGAAGAGTAGCAGGTGAAACACCATTGACCTTTGAAGAATTGACTACTTGGTTCACTCAAATTGAGGCTGTCCTCAACTCTAGGCCGTTGTGCCCATTATCTTCTGCCCCTGAAGAAACTGAATTTTTGTCACCCGGACATTTCCTGATAGGAGGCACCCTGTTGACGACTCCAGAACCGTCACTTCTAGATGATAAGGTTCCAGCTCTTTCTCGGTGGCAGTTGCTTCAGAGGATGACACAGCACTTTTGGCAAAGGTGGAGAGTTGAGTACCTGACTTCCTTACAAAAACAGAATAAATGGACAAAAGATAGTGAAAACCCCAAGGTTGGAGACTTGGTCCTGTTGAGAGACCCAAATGTTCCTGTTCTGCAGTGGCCCATGGCCAGAATTGTTCAAGTTCATCCAGGTGAGGATGGAGTAGTCAGAGTTTTGACAGTCAAGTGTGGAAATTCGAAATTAGAAGACCTGCTGTAAAGTTGGTTCCGCTCCGTCCTCTCCAAACCGACCACTTTGCCTAACACCCTTTTCTCTACCCATGAACCTTTTCTTTCACCTTGTTAGGAAATTTCTTTGGAAATTTCGGTGGGGAGAATGTTTAAGCCTCCCATATATTTTCAACTGTATCAATTTATTTTAAATGAGGAAAATATTAGTTAGACATTATTTCAAATATTATTGTAACTCACTTTTATTTAAGAAGTTTTATTTTATTGTAAATAGTCACACATAAAAAAAAATAGTAAGACACTCATTTTAAATGGAATGTAGAACAATACAAGACAACTGTTTAGTTATCTAGAGTCTTTAGTTTGTATTACAAAGGGCTGCCAGGTGAGGGTCAACGGTCAAGTTGGTCAAACGTCTGGTGCTTTCCCCGTGCACCCAGTCTGCAGTGAGTTCACAGACAGAGTGATGGTGACATGTACTTTCTTGTGACAAAGTGGTGCAGAATTAATTCATCATGTAGCGTGAGTTGGACATGGTTTCATAAAGGGTCTTCAGTATCCCTAATGTTCAAATATTTTTATTATTGACATTTATTTTGTGGGTCATCAGAATCCCATTACAATTCATTTAAATTGCCAAAATTCAACTAGTTTTCACATGAACTGTCACAGCTGTTGAAGCTGTCTCCATACCATTCAATACAACTAATTTCAACTGTTCCTGTAGACCAGTGGCTAGAGCTTGGGACTTGTAATCTGAAGGTTCCTGGATCAAATCCTCCTGGCAGTCATACTTTTTGATGGACTTTTTCAACTGAAAATTATTTTAATATTATTCTTTGCTGTAAATCTTTGAGAAATAATTTGTTTATTTGTTTTTTAATGCTGAATTTTGTTTAATTATATTAATATTGTCACAAACTCTGGTTTATTTATTAATACTCACAAATTCATCTATCCTTTAGAATCAGCAATTTAGTTTTATTCTATTGAGGTTGAAAATCAGAAGTTTATTTAAATAGCTTTTATAAATTTCTCTTTTGCCCAAACATAGTGGTCCTTCGAGCCGGATAGATGACTTGTGATTGTTAATAAAATATTTTAACTGATCAATAAAATATTTTAAGGTTTCAATTTTTAATTCATCAATTAACAAAATATTTTTATATTGTAAGTTGCTGTCTTAGAGGGATATTTCAATAATTTCTATTTGTAATTATTGCGTTGATTCAAATCAAGTTAAATTATCTTACTTCATATTGTGAATTACTGGAAACTTCAAGTATGTCTCAACAGAATTAAACTTGTCATTTCTTTCATAGGCCTTGCCTTTTGATATTGTACATTGGTACGGTTCATAAAATACTTTTATGGATTAATAATTATTTGTTCTTTGTTGTACATTTAAGCTATTAATTTGTCATTTCAGTGAATAACTGCTCTCTTGTGTACATTAGTCACAACTTGTTACAATTTCAACATTTTTATTTTCTAAACACTCTGTTACCATTCCAAAATCTTGCCCCGCCCCGTCCCTTCCATCATGGATGCGGAAACATTCAAACGAAAGTCCAGAGCCTTGAAGCGAAAGCTGTTGGAGAGTTTTAAGGAAATACAAACAATTAATGAGAAGGGTAGACTAGCTGTAAAAGAAAAGGATCATCATAATGCCTTTAAAGGAATGTTTAAGGTTCTTGAAAAGTATTTTCACGGTTCGAGGAGGTTTGGGATGAACTCGTAGAACTTTATGAAAATGAGGAGCATGCTACCAAACCAGCCTTTCCTCAAGATGATGATACAACAATGCAAGCCTCTGCTAAGCGTTACTACTATGAGGCGCACACCAATCATGAGATAATTCTTTCACAGCAACAACCTGCCTTTACTACCTCAAGACAAAGCATCAACCCCACATGAATCTTTAACAGTGCCAGAGGTCAGAAACAATAAAAATTTGCCTCGAATCAATCTTCCACATTTCAATGGCCAGATAACTAATTGGCCCAAATTTCGAGATGCCTTTACTTCTATCATCCACAATGATGCCTTACTTTCCAAAATGGAGAAAATTTCACTATCTAGTCTCCTCTTTGGTTGGAACTGCTTCTGCTGTAATAAGTAACCTTCCGTTAATTGAAGACAATTATGATCTCGCCTGGAAGGCTTTAAATGAAACTTTCAACAACAAACGCATGCTTGCATCCAACTACCTCAATCAGTTGATGGGATTTAAGCCGCAACAAGGAAAGGCCACTGTGGATTCACTCCAATCTTTTCTCTCTCAAGTTTCAGACAATATTGCTGCCTTTAAACTTCTGAAAATTCCTGATGAAGCTGACTTTATTTTATTTCACATCGCTGTTCGACTTCTGGATCACCCAACCAGAGAACAGTTTGAGCTTCAGTACAAAGGAAAGGACTTTCCTGTTTTTAATGATTTAACCAAATTTCTACGTGAACGCTGCTTAGCACTTCAACTGGCAAGTGGAAACCTACAACATGTGGAGAATAAATCTTCTCTTCCTTCGAAGAATAATAATAATGGGAAATCATTATCTAATCGGAGTATGAAGACTTCACTCTTATCCAGTTCAATGACTAAATCTTCAAAGCTGGATAATTCTGGGGATTCTTGCTGGTTGTGTCAAAATGGCTCTCATAGCCTAATGAAATGCAACAAATTCATTGAAGCATCAGTCGATGATAGGCAAAAATTGTTAAAATCCTGGCGTGGATGCAGAAACTGCTTATCATCTGGTCACTCTACTAGCAGATGTCTCTCCAAGTGGAATTGCAAAGTATGCAAGAAAAGACATAACTCCCTTCTACATATACCTTCTTCAAATGATAACAGCCCCCCCTTCAAAAGCCAATGAAGAA
>CM061534.1:170434905-170616357 GCA_030545055.2 Neoaliturus tenellus | reverse complement strand
TTTCTCAGCCTACGGATTGGATCCTTTACACTCGTATACATCCCCTGGATTAGCATGGGGATGCTAATCCAAGTCATCCAAGTCATCCAAGGGGATGCTATGCTCAAGTCAACTAACTGTCGATTGGAGCTTCTCACAGACATTGATATGGTCCTCATGATCGAATAAGGTGTACGAGGTGGTTTGACTCAAGCTGTGACCAGACATGTTAAGGCCAACAACAAGTATATCCCCAACTTCGACGAGCAACAACCATCACTCTACCTTGGATATTTTGATGCGAACAACCTCTATGGTTGGGCGATGTCAAATCCACTTCCCTACGCAGACTTCAAGTGGATTGACCCGACCACCATCGGTGACATATCACGGATTCCAAAAGATGGCCAAACAGGCTATATTTTGGACTGTGATTTTGAATATCCGGAGCACCTTCACGACCATCATTACGACCTGCCTCTCCTAGCCAAGACTGAAGTTTCACCGACAGGAAGGTGGCCCAAGCTGATGATGACCTTGGAGAATAAGAGTCGATATGTGGCACACTATTGGGTAGTTCAACAAGCACTTGAATTGGGTCTACGTATAGTGAAAATTCACAGAGCAATTGAATTCACCCAGTCTTGTTGGTTGAAACCATATATCGATTCCAACACGACAAGAAGAGCTGCAGCGACAACAGCATTTGAAAAGGACTTCTACAAATTAATGAACAACGCCATCTTTGGGAAGACCTTGGAGAACAAGAGAAAACACAAAATTGTAAAATTAGTAAGTGATCCTAGGAAATTGGAAAAATTAGTGCAAAAACCAAATTTTGGAACATCAATGATTATAAACGAAAATCTAGTTGCTGTCAGTATGAATAAAACAACAATAGTGATGGATCGTCCGTTATACATTGGAATGTCGATTTTGGATATAAGTAAAACTCTGATGTATGATTTCCATTACAACAAAATGGTTAAACACTACGGAAGAGACAACATTGGAGTTGCATACATGGATACCGACGCGTTTATCTACTGGATAAAGACTTTGGACATGTATGAAGATCTAAGGAGTTTCCCATACAAAGACGACTTTGACTTCTCTGACTATCCGAAGAACCATCCAAATTACAATGAAAAGAATAAAAAAGTAATCGGAAAATTTAAAGATGAAGCAAATGGAATACCTTTGGAGGAAATAGTTGCGCTGATGTCCAAATTATATTCCTTCAAGATGTATGTAGAAAATGACATACCGACAGTGAAGAAAGCTAAAGGAGTCAAAACATCGTACTTGAAGAAACATGTGACATTTGACCATTACAAGACCTGCTTGTTTGAAGATTCTACAATGTCTGCAACGTTCTACACTATCAGAAGCTTTAAACATGAGGTCTACAGTGTCACTGAAGTTAAAAGCACTATCAGCTCAAGATGATAAAAGGCATATTATGCCGGATAAGATTCATACTCTTCCTTTCGGCCACTACTCTCTAAACCCTATCAACTAGTAACCTATTCTTCGTCCTTCTACAACTTCGACCTTATTCCTTCCTCCTTCCGTAAAAAAATGGGGAACACGGCAAGTCCAACGCCGTGTTCCCCATTTTTTTTACACAAGTTTGGATGACCTTGACCTATATAAATGATGTGAATATTTAAGACAACATTCATTGTGATTATACATGTGATACATGAAACATTCAAACCTGCAATATGAAGAACTCGAAGCAAGAAATTGTCAACGAGCTTCATAAACCTGCAAGAAGAAAGTTTCCACGAAGAAATACAGTGATAAAAGGAATAAATGATTTATATCAAGCGGATTTAATCGAAATGATTCCTTATAGTAAACAAAATAGAGGATTTAAATACATATTGACTATTATTAATTGTTTTTCAAAAATGGCAGATGCTTTACCACTAAAAGATAAAAGTGGCAAAAGTGTTACAAAAGCAATGGAAACAGCTATACAAAGAGACAAACATACTATAAAACATTTACAAACTGATGATGGAAAAGAATATTTTAATAAGGAATTTGCAAATTTAATGAAAAAACACAACATTAACCATTACTCAACCAATTCAGAGGTAAAAGCATCAATAATTGAAAGATTCAACAGAACTTTAAAAGGTGCGATGTATAAGATGTTTTCTAACAGAGGATCGCACGTATGGATTGATGTGTTACCAAAACTTATAAGCGATTACAATAATAAGTTTCATAGAACTATCGGTATGAAACCAAGCCAGGTGACTAATAAAAATGAAAAACTTGTATTAAAACGTATAAAAATGAATACTAAACCAAGAGTTGAAAAACTAAAGCCTAAAAGGTTTAATGTTGGTGATAAAGTGCGAATAAGCAAATACAAAGGTGTATTCAGTAAAAGATATCTTCCAAACTGGACAAATGAGGTATTTACTGTATTTAAGGTGCAACCTACAATACCAGAAACTTACATTTTAAAAGATAATAAAGGACAATTGCTGGAAGGAGGGTTTTATGGACATGAAATGTTAAAATCAACAGTAGGTGATGTATATTTAGTCGAAAAGGTGTTGCAACGAAAAAAGGATAAGGTTAAAGTACGATGGTTAGGATTTAATAAGACGGAAGATTCTTGGATACCTAAAAAGGATCTAATATAATGATAGAGCATCATTTTGGGTTGAACCATTACAAAGGATGGAGATAATACCGCAAAAAGACAATTTTACTATTAATAATATAGATGAACTCACAGTGGATGGTTCTCAATTCAATACTGGGAAACACGGTGTTTTGTTACCAAACACGGTGCGTTGTCTGGTTACCGGTCCTTCCAATTGTGGAAAAACAAATGTAGTATTCAATTTGATTACAAATCCTAAAGGATTACGTTTTAATAATTTATATGTATTTTCAAAGTCACTACAACAACCAAAATATCGGTTATTGGAACAAATACTCAATAATGTGCCTGAAGTTAAATATTTTAAATTCAACGCGAGCGAGAGTGTCATGCAACCGCAAGAGGCTAAACCATTCTCAGTATTCATATTTGACGATGTATCTTGTGAAAATCAAAATACAATAAGAAATTACTTCGCCATGGGTCGACATAACAACATAGATAGCATTTATATTGGTCAAACTTACAGCAAAATACCGAAACAGCTCATTAGAGACAATGCAAACATGTTAATTGTATTTAAACAGGATGAAACCAACCTAAAACACATATATTATGACCATGTAAGTGCGGATATGCCATTTGAACGATTTAAAGAGTTGTGTGGAAAGGCTTGGGCTGAAAAGTACGGGTTTTTAACAATTATGAAGGAACAACCGCTAAACAATGGTCGATACAGGATAGGATTTGATAAATTTATACTAATACACTGATCATGATGTAAAACATTCATTGTTGTACAACACGTCTTGCTACAAACATGGTTAACCAAGAAAAGTTAATAAAGGAAATAAAATCACTTAGTGATTCTATTCGAGATAAAAACAGAGCATTAAAATTAGGTATTAGCGAAAGGGAGAAATTTCTTGAATCTACTTTTAAACCTATTACTGAACCCTTGAAACAATTAAACAAAAAATTTGCTAAACCTGTTTTGGAAGGAGATGCAATTGCACCTATTACAAAGTTTGAAAGAGAAAATGTAAAATCAGAAGATTTTAGTGATGAAGACCTGGAATCCTCTACATATAGTGGTTTTACCGGTGGAGAACCTGAAAGAGAGCTAGAATCACCAGACTATAGTGGTATAAGAGAATTATATGAAGTAAAAGCTAAAAGAGGACATGAAGATGTATCAACTGCTAGTGAAGAGGAAAAAGAAGAAGAAGCAAGGGAAGGTCCGTCAAACATAAGCTTGTTGGGTGAAAATATTCATAACAAAGGACCTTTAGGAAGGAAATACATGATAAAAATGTTAGCTGGAATAAATCCTAATAAAAACTACCATAGTTATGGAGTAAGATTAACAGAAGAAGGTTTAATGGTTGGTAATAGCCCGGTAAACATTGATGAAGATGATAATATTATTGTTGGTAATCAAAGATATAAGGGCACAAGAGGATTATTTGAATTATTATTTGAAAAAAAGCCTTTAGAATTGTTAGTTAAAGAAGAAGACATGGAAGCATATAAACAGATTTTGGAACACACCAATGCATACAGGAGGAAGTATTTAGCTGACCAACCAGTTTTTAGATCTAGGTCTTTAAAATATAGAGAATTTGTATCCAAGTTAATACCAACAACGAGAAGACAACCAATGCCGATAATGCCAAGAAAACCTGTAAAACGAAGGTTTGTGTCATCCACTTTGGATATAAGTGCTCCAGAACCAAGAAAAAGAAACAAATCTGTTACAGGTACAGGTTTAATGAAGAAACTATATAACACAAATGTGATTTATTACAATAATATCAATAAATTGGTGGATAGAATGAAACTAATACATGAAGCTAAAGAAGCGGGTCATACTGGATTGGAAAACGAATGGGTGGCTTTAGTGGATGAACTCCGAAACCGTGGGGTAATCTCATAAAAATGCGTTACTCCCTAGATTACTATTCAGTTGCACCATGAGTGTCGACAAGTTCGGACGTTACTCCTCGGATGGGTTATATTACGCAAATAATTTAAAAGAGGTGCTGGTTTACCACAAACACCTGATGGGGATTATGATATAACTAATAAAAGGTTAAAAAACATAAAAGATCCCACAGATGAAAACGATGCAATAAATTTAAAAGTATTAAAAGAAAAGATATCACCAACATTAAGACTACAGAAAAACACATATGACGCAGGTAATCATAGAATTGTCAATGTTGGTAAGCCAAATCAAAACGCTGATGCAATAAACAAAGGCTATTTATCATCAGAATTAAAAAATACGTTAAAATTCAATGGAAAAACGTATACTGCTGAAAATAAACGTATATCCAACGTAGATGACCCTAAAGATGCAAAAGACAGCGTAAATAGACGCTATTTACATTCATTAATACCTGAAAAGACAAAAGATGGTTTTTCTTTTTATAAATTTGTTATTAACGATATAGGTTATCCGAAAAATGAAAATGATGCTGTAAATTTAAAATATATAAAAGATCATTGTATTACACGTGATGTAGGAGTTATTGATTGTCTAGGTAATTGTTTAGCGAATGTTAAAGATGGTTCGGCACCATGAGATGGTGCAACAGTGGGTCAAATGAAGGAAACTTTAAAGCAAGAAACATCTGGATTTGTAAAACAGGATCAAGTAGTATCACGGTCGGGTGATGTGTTTGTACAAGGAAATGAAAAGTTTATTTTACTTGAACAAAAAAATAATGTTTGGGATTGCAAAGACATGAAATTTTCAAATGCGCAATTAGCTACAGATGCTCATGATGTTCCGATTTTATCACAAGTTTTACATACTAATCGAAACAATTATCATAGAAGTTGGTTGGGTACAAATAGAAGAATAATTAACATATTTCCAGGTATCGATGATTACGATTGTGTTGTAGTAAAACAATCTTTAATATTAGACAAACCAGGAGGTAGTACTTTCAATGCGAAAAATAAGAAAATAGGTAATTTGGCACAAGGAACAGATCCAAAGGATGCTGCAACTGTAGGACAAACATTACAATATGATAGTGCAAATCAAGAGTTTATTTATAATACCAAAAGATTTAAATTAATGGATGTAAATGATTATCAAAATATATTAATTGCAGATCCAAATTCATTTAGTGGATTTAGAAAATTGTCTGGTGAGGAATTTATTCATAAAAATCATGTATTTAGAAATGAAGCAGACAGATCATTAATTAGTGCAGATTTAAAATATTTTAAATGTCCCGGGAATGATGCAAATGTAACTGATGAAGACTAAGAATTTTGTATAAAAACTGATATGGGTTAGAAATCGGGACTAATATTATAAAAATGGGTTACACTCTAGAATGTTATTCAGTTGCACCATGAGTGTTGACAAGTTCGGACGGTATTCATCGGATGGATTATATTACTTTAATACTTTAAAAAGAGGTGTCTGATTACCACAAACACCTGATGGAGATTATGATATTAGTAACAAACGGTTAAAAAACATTAATGATCCCACAGATGAAAATGATGCAATAAATTTAAAAGTATTAAAAAAAGAGATATTACCAACACTGAAATTAGACAAAAACACATATAACGCGGGTAATCATAGAATTTCCAACGTTGGTAAGCCAAATCAAAACGCTGATGCAATAAACAGAGGTTATTTATCATCGGAATTAAAGAATACGTTAAAATTTAATGGAAAAACGTATAATGCTGAAAATCGGCGTATATCCAACGTAGCAGACCCTGTAGATGAAAAAGACAGCATAAATAGACGCTATTTACATTCTATAATACCTGAAAAGACAAAAGATGGGTTTTCTTTTTATAAATTTGTTATTAACGATATAGGTTATCCAAAAAATGAAAATGATGCTGTAAATTTAAAATACATCAAAGATCATTGTATTACACGTGATGTAGGAGTTATTGACTGTCTTGGTAATTGTTTAGCGAATGTAAAAGATGGTTTTGCACCATCAGATGGTGCAACGGTGGGTCAAATGAAGGAAACTTTAAAACAAGAAACCTCCGGTTTTGTGAAACAAAACCAAGTAGTAACACGTCAAGGAGATGTATTTGTACAAGGAAATAAAAAGTTTACTTTACTTGAAGAAAACAATTATGTTTGGGATGGTAAAGGAAAGTTATTGACAAATTTAGGTATTGGTGAAAAGCCTGGTGATGCTGTTACTTATGAACAGATAATACAATTAGAGCCAACTGGAAAAAAATGGTGGAATTGTGATAACAAACGATTAACAAATGTTGCAGACCCTGATTATGCCGATAACGCTGTAACTGTTAATTTTCTTGTTAAAGTAATAGGTAATTTATTATTTGATATGCATAATTATATTGTAGCAGGACAACATAAACCTATTGACGAAAAAATGAGAAATACATGGATTAAACAAGAAATTCTTTATAAATATTTTTTTGATCATAACACACAAAAGTTTAGATCATCAGATTGGGGTACTTTTGATATTTAATTAAATAACACCATATATTACATCATTTATGTGCAACCTGTCATAGAGGTAACACATGGGTTACGCTTTTCGAATATAAAAGACAATCATGGCGTTTCATTACACCAGTCCATATCGAGACACTATACGGAAAGGAGGCGGTATCACGTCCACAGCGGTTTCTCTGTTAAGTAAAGCTTTAAATCGTATTCCAGTAGGATCTATCGTAAACAGAGCAATAGACGCTTTACCATACGAATTTCACATACCGGGAGGTTATCAGTATTGCGGACCAGGAACTAAATTGCAAAAACGACTGGAAAGAGGTGATCCAGGCATAAATAAGTTAGATCAGGCTTGTAAAGAACACGATATCGCATATTCCACATTTACCGATTCAAAAAATAGGTCAATCGCTGATAAAAAGCTAGCAAATATAGCTTGGCAACGAGTAAAGTCTAGTGACGCTAGTATTGCGGAAAAAGCAGGAGCTTTAGCGGTAACAGCAGGTATGA
Source organism: Neoaliturus tenellus (assembly GCA_030545055.2). Taxonomy (NCBI): domain Eukaryota; kingdom Metazoa; phylum Arthropoda; class Insecta; order Hemiptera; family Cicadellidae; genus Neoaliturus; species Neoaliturus tenellus. Next base: position 170,608,756 of record CM061534.1, on the reverse strand, counting down.
AGGCTAAAACAGCGGTAGGAGGTGGAAAAAGGAGGGGTAGGAATAAAAAAGGATCAACCATGAAGAAACATGGTGGTAATATTAGACTAAAAAGACGTTCTACGAAGAAAAATAATAAAAAACCAACAATATGGTCAATGGTAAAAAACGGGGCAGGTCTATACCTAAGACCGTATCGTGCATATTAAATAAAAGAAATCAATTAGTTATACCACATAAAGCGTTGACTAATGTTGAATTATTCAAATATATTTCCTGTTTAAAAATACCATTTTTTCGCGGAGTATTCATGAAGGACAGTTTACCAAAGAAAATATGGAAAAATGAGACTGGAATCGTAAATTTGGATAATACTGAAGGGTCCGGCACCCATTGGGTGTGTTATAAGAAACTGAATAGCAATGTATATTATTTTGATAGTTTTGGAAATTTGCCACCACCTAAAGAACTTGAACATTACTTTAAATCTGCTAAAAACATATATTACAACTATAAAAGAGAACAACCTGATAATACTTCAATATGCGGCCATTTATGTTTGGAATTCCTAGCTAAAAGTATCAGTCACTATTGAGATGTCTTCCTATACGGTATCATTAACAGGAAAATCGTCCACTTTACGAAGTATCCTTTTTCCAGCGTTACGCTTGCAAAAAGGAAGATTTTGGGAGGCAGCACTGTTAGATTTTACAACTTACAACTCTATTCCCAATGTTACGGAAGGTAAAAATAACTTATTGCATTATTATAAAGGAAAAGATGCCAGTGGTAAGTTTACAGACTTAGAAGAGTGCAGTTTACCCACAGGTTCTTATGAAATTGATCATATTAATGAATTTTTGCAAAATAAAATGGGAAAAGACAATATATCGCTAAAAGGTAATAACAATACAATGAAAGCTGAGCTTACTTCAAAATATTATATAGATTTCACTAAGCCAAACTCAATTGGTGATTTATTAGGGTTTCCCAAAGATGGAGCAATTTTAGAACCAAATAAAACACATTCCGGTAAACAAACTGTAACAATATTAAAAGTCAATAGTATAGACATAACTTGTAACATTATACAAGGAGCTTACAGAGATGGAGCAAATACTCATATAATACATACTTTTTACCCCAGTGTACCGCCTGGATTTAAAATTGTTGAAAAGCCACAAAACCTGGTATATCTACCGTTGAACACCACTTTCATTTCAGACATCGTGTTGAACGTATTGGATCAAGACGGTAACTTGATAGATTTCCGAGAAGAGCCTATTACGGTTAGACTACATTTAAAATCGACACTTTAATACAAAACCATGGGTTTAACATTTAAAAGCGAACAACCTACGGGAAACCGCATTAGTAGCTCTTCAGCTGTGGAGGAGTTAACACGCGAGAACATTCGTTTCTTAGAGAGAATTGGATTAAAATTAACCGATTATGGATATACTGGATATAGCGCAGGGTCCGACATTCGACGAAACCCTATGGGAAAAAGAATATCACACCCACAACCCTTACACTTCATCAAAATTAAACAATAACGATGAAATTCGTATTCCCATACAAAATCAAGACATTTACACACTACCATGTGAAAGTTACTTGTATATTGAAGGAAAAGTTACTAAAAAGGATGGTACTACTACTGGTACAACAGTTCCATTTATAAATAATCCTATGGCTATCCTGTTTGATGAAATTAGATATGAAATATCAGGTGTAACAGTTGATTCCACTAAAAAAGTAGGTATTACAACAACTTTAAAGGGATTAACATCTATATCACCTAATGAAACCAATTTAATACAACCTGCAGGATGGGTTTTACCTGCAAAAGACACAATCACTCCAGATACAAATGGAAATTTTGATTTTCATATTCCATTACGTTTGTTGCTTGGTTTTGCAGAAGATTATAGAAAGATTATATTAAATGTTAAACAAGAATTAGTTTTGTTGAGATCTTCTAACGATAAAGACATTATTAAAGCTCCAGATGGTACAACAGATGCAACTTTAGAATGGAAATTAACATTAGACAAAGTTGTATGGAGAGTTCCGCATGTTAAATTAGCTGATGAGCATAGAATGCTACTATTAAGAAAGTTAAAGGCTGATCGTGATATTGTAATTCCTTTTAGAAGTTGGGAATTTCATGAACATCCCAGCTTGCCAGCTACGGATCGTCACACTTGGACTGTTAAAACATCTAATTATGTGGAACGAGCCAGGTATATTATATTTGGTTTACAAACAGGCAGAAGAGACACCATCACCAAACATGCAGGCCAATTTGATCATTGCAACTTGAAAAATATTAAGGTTTATTTAAATTCACAATTTTTTCCATACGATAATTTAAATGTGTCATTCGCTAATAAAAAGTACAGCATATTGTACGATATGTATGCAAGATTCCAAAGTTCATATTACGGTAAAACAAATGCACCTTTACTATCACCAGAAAAGTACTTAGATGGTTACCCGATAGTTGTAATCGATTGTTCTAAACAGAATGAATCGGTAAAATCATCAAGTGTGGATATAAAAATAGAAATGGAATTCAACGCGGCTATACCAGCTAATACAACTGCATACTGTTTAATTCTACATGATAAAATCGTAACATACACACCTTTAACTGGAATTGTTAAAAATGTATTGTAAAAAACCGGTTTTGTTACATTCCAATGCATTCCGCGAGTATAAAAGCAGAGCGTTCAGGTCGCTCCTCATCAGTTTGTTGCCTGTTCTTGTATGGGTAGCATCTTATTCAATATGGCTTCTCCTAGTGGTACACAAGAAAATGTAGTCGATATTGAGAAGGAGATATCCGACTTTTTAGATCTTCAAGGTCAACCGGAGGGAGATGAACACAACGCTTGCGGACAACTCCACGCCAGTAATGATGTTGAGGAAAAAGGTAAAAGAAGAAAGAATGCACAGAAGAAGAAAAGGGATATTGAAGATAATATTTCTCCTAACATATTGAGTGAGGTATTCTTGCGAATATTTTATCCAATCTCATCCAGTTTGGACAAAAGTGTTTTAATCGGTGTTATGAAATCGACGGATTATTCACCTACTGTAATTTTAACTCATGGACCCAAAATGATTTTGTTCACCGATAGTGCTTGGGAATCTTTTATGAAGCACTTGCATCTGCTAGAATGCTATTTAACTAGTAACATGTATGGAAGAAAGACAAGAGTAGGACTTTTGGATTCAAATGTGGAAATTGATATTATAAAGAATCGTGGTGACCATCAGTTGCGGTTTAGAGACACAACAAGACATGATAACAAGATTCAACTTAATCGAGAAGAGTTTTTTATTCTAACCTGTGCAACTGAACCAATAACAAGATACTTGAGACAACTAGTGTTTTCAAGTTCTATTATTAAAGATTATTTGGAAGACACTTTGGACAAACAACCGGACGCACCTATATTGTACGGACCTGTGGATACTTCTATATTTAATAGAGTTCCTCATGAAGTACAAATGTGGAGACAATTGGAAAAATACGCTCAACTACATAAAAAATCAGTAAAACAGGAAGAAGAGGAAGAAGGAGGAGAAGAATAAAGTGTTAGTGATGAAAATGAAAACAAGGAGAATGTAAAGATGGAAACTTAGATGACAATGGTTGGTTTTTAAAACAATATCAAACGCTTTGTGGGGTTAGGCCTACCGGGGACGGTGCCCACGTTAAATATACACCAACGCGCCGACAACTGTACGGCCTGGTATAAAAGTCGTACCTACCGTGGTGTGGAAATCAGTTGATCTTTGGACTTCGTCATGAGCAGACGAGTGGCCTTCGCAATGGACAAGGAAGAAGAACAAGTAAAGTCCAAACCTGGTATAATTGAGTTCCAAGCGTTTCGGGGTAATGACGATAGACTTATCATAAAAGAACTTGTGTTTTTCGACATCAATACAAGTGTTCCATATACATTTTTGTTCAAACCACCATGTTCTTATTCATCATTAACTAGCAAAGCCGCTACTACTACTAACAGGTGGATTTCAAAATATTTCCATCATATCGATTGGTATGATGGTTTTGCAAGTTACACAGACTTGTATCACATCATGCATCAGTTTTCAAACAGGTTTACCAATATTTATACAAAAGGACTGGAAAAGAAGAGATGGATCGAAGAATTTACTCATGTTCCGGTTAATGATGTGGACTTGGATAAAAACTACAAGTATACAATGGAAAATGTTTGTATTTGTACTAAAAGTCCAGAACATGAAAAAGATAGACATTGCGCTTTAAAAAACGCCTATAAACTCGCATCTTACCTTCAAAATGGGGAAGTGGGGAGTGGTGGGGGTGACGGGGGTTATATAAGTGAGGAGCAGACCGGGACCTGGCATGAGTATTACTCGAGATTCCGAGACGACAACATCTCCCAGCAAGAAGACGAAGAAGAAGACAATCTTTAACTCAACCATGGCATCTCACCAGTTCCTGCAAACTTTGGTTGAGCAGTTCAATGCTCACTCCAAATCTACCATACTACCTGTCAAGAAGTGTTCCGAACTTAAAGATGAGAAGCACTACATTATCCACGCCATGAAGAAGATGGAGACTACAGTTGGAGAGGCCATCTGCTGCAGTCTTAGCGAGGCACCGTTCACTCCGGGGGATGAGCCCAAGTTCCAAGTCTACCTGCCGAAACGATTCGTCCATCTCCTCCAGAACGAGGATCTGCGCTCCATCCAACCCGGCTGTCTCTACCTGGTTTCCCACGGTTGCACGGGTAGCAATTCCACCGAGTTGACCATCCACATCGTCGACAAGCAGCAGTGTTAGATTTAAGTTTTACTGTTGTACATATGTTATTGTAATGTTTTATAAATAAACCATAAAAGACAAAAAATACAAAAGACAAAAAATGCAACATATCAATATGTGAGGTTTGTCACATATTGATATGTTGCATTTTTTTTAAACTTCGCGGGTGACCTTGACCTTTGACCTTTGCATTTCACAGTTACCCCCACCACCAAGCTAAAGGTCAAACCTGCTTCGATGCAAACACCCCCACCACTTTTTCATAGTACCCCCAAGCGCTGTGCCTCAGCTTCATTTCAACTCCGACAGTCAACCGTACAACATCAAGATGTCTCTCAATGTAAGTTGTGCTAGTTACGAGGAGGTAACCATTAAGACTCAGCAGGAGCTGAACGACTTGTACAAGGAGTTGCAGCTGATGGTGGCGCGAGGCTACCGTATAAATGTGCAAGTCTACGCTTGCAATATACGCAATCTCCGACACCCAAAAGAAGAGTCTGAACATTACTCTTCTCCAGCGACTTCATCACCGGCGTCCATGAAGACTGAAGCGAGCCAGACTTTGGATTATTTCAGCTGACTAGCAGTTGTCTTTCTTCTTCTTACCATTGTAGAATATGTTTATTTCTTTATTATATTAACGATGTAAAAGAGAAAAAACACCTATCTTGTTACTGACATATGTGCTCAGTAACAAGATAGGATTTTTTAAAACACAATTTGGATGACCTTGAAACTTCCCCCACCACTTTTTCCCACTTTTTATAGTACCCCCAAGCGCTGTGCCTCAGCTTCATTTCAACTCCAACGGTCAACCGTACAACATCAAGATGTCTCTCAATGTAAGTTGTGCTAGTTACGAGGAGGTAACCATTAAGACTCAGCAGGAGCTGAACAATTTGTACAAGGAGTCTGAAAATGAGGTTGTCAACAAAACCGATGATCAACAATTGTGGGACTCCTCTATTACAGAAAAGGAATTACATGCAGCCGTCGAAGCTGTCGAGGAAAAGGAAAAGAACCTCAGGCAGCTCTGGTTGGCTCAGATGGATATTTGCGGATCTGTGCCGCGTGATGATTTTGAACTTCAATGTCAGATGGCGATTACCCAGCAACTAGAAGAAGCCGAAAAGGAGCTAAAGAGTGGAGGTACTATCCGGGCGGAGGTGAAAACTGAGAAACATGAAGAATATAACGAATATGATGATTAAACGTACTGTTGATCCCAATCCTTTTAGTTTTAGTGGTTATGTTATAAGTAAATAGACAAAGTTTCCTTTTTTAAAACTCCATTTGGATGACATTGAAATTTCCCCACTACTCTGTAATACCAGCATTGCTCGCTGCAACAAGCATCATTCCTCCTCCAACAACCATGGCGGACACACCTGCTTGCAATGCCATGTCTTCCACCGAAGATGTACCCACTACGAATTGGAAATTGACAATCGACAACGTGCATTATTTAGAAACCATCTGCGATTGGATGAAGTCTATTCTCCTCGACAACCCGGGAATAAAGCTCAAGGTCACTTTAGATTATGATTGGTCTGAAGTTATACTGCAGCAAGACGATCAACAATCACCGGAGTATTTGTCAAATTTACCATTGTCAACCATATATCCTACAAATGAGGTGGAAAGGGAAGAAGAGGAGCGTGGGGTTTAGAGTTTCTTATTTTTTAAAACCCAATTTGGATGACCTTGAGATTTCCCCCACCACTTCCCATATACCTAGAGTGCGCGGGGCCGAACAGTCAGTCGCTCGGTGTCTGTCGTAGGGTGCGCATCGCGGTTGCAGTAATGGTCGAATGGGGGCTTCTGGGCCAGTTCGAGGTCACCCGAGCGGTGTCACATGACGGTTTAGGCAGAGTAACGTTGCAAACTTCAAATTTCCTCGGCACTTTTGCTGTTTCTCATCGCAAATTCGCTCCAAGTCGTCAAGGTCGTGGTAACTGTGACTGAAACTCGGAGCGTAGTGCGAGAAACAGCAAAAGTGCCGAAAAATTTTAGGTTTCAGCGTGACCTTGACCTTTTGTGACATCGATGACGTCATCTTGGTGGCGTAAGGGGTGATGACGTCATCAGCACGTCATTTCTGTGATGTCATGGGTGTGACCTCATGGATGTGACGTCATTGGTGATGACGTCATCGATGATGCAATCGATGACGTCATCGATGAGGTCATTGACCTCGATGACGTCATCCCTCAGGTGACCTTGAACTGTTCCAAAAGCCCCCATTCCCCACTACTTATTTGCAATATAATAATAATAGGATTCACGAAAATAGTCAGATGAGAGTCGATACATTGTTGCCAAATTTATTATGAAACAAAGTTTTATACTGTATTACACATGGTAAACACAACCACAAATGACAACATTGCAGGGCGAGTGGTGGTGAGGGGAACACAGCTGTTAAAATTTCCATCGGACTATTAATTGCTATTATCGTGCATCTCACTATAGTTCCATTTAATCACATTTGTACAGCCAAGGTGGAAGATACAGTCGTCACACTTCAACTTAGAAGAAGTATTCTTCAGCTTTTTAGAGCAATTGTCACACTTGCCAATTTTAGGTTAGGTTTATGTTAATTCTGTAAAAATGAACTGCATTAAGTTTATTGGGTTTATTACTCACAGAATAGTAAATTAAAAATCGTAGTTTAGTTCTACAGGTAGCTACGCATGTACTTAGAAAATTAACTAAGGTTATAAGGACAGGAGACTATCACTGAACATCCGAGAGGATTGGGCTCCAACCATAGAACAAAATTGATGGCAAATTCTAACAATAGGTCATAGAAAGTTTCTTAACACTAATTAAAAGTGTTAGGAGTTTCTGTGAAGGGACATTTTTAGGCATATATCCTAGAGGGGTCAGGTAACTAATCCCCCCTTCATTCGAACCTAATTACATTATTAAGTCTACCCCCGAGTTTTCAATGGCATTTTGGACATATATTGTCCAGCCTAATAATGAATCGCGATTGTTATGGCGCAAGTTTAGTGAGATATACCATAATATGAAACAGATACTCCAAATTCAATCGCCATGTCAGATTGATTCCTGTTTGAAATTTCCTGCCTTATGTGGGGTTTCAACCCACACATTTATAGAGTTTACTACTATAGTGTTAACATTGTATGCCATGTTAATTTGGTCGAACTTGGGAATAGAATAAAAACAAAACAGAGTTAGTAAGAAAGTAATGCCACTTTAAGAGAACTCCAGAAGAAGCCAAGCCAAGGGTTTTCTTCACTCCCTATTGTTAAAGCTTATTAATTTTTACTCAACCCATGACTATTGCCATGTAACGAGCTTCCTTCATTTTTATTTTTATACCATTCAATCATTTATTATTCAATCACTTATTATCATTACATGCTAAGGAGGTCATGTACAATCTGTGAAAATGAACTAATTATAATCGTACATGTAATTACTGTACTGAACTGTTTAAAGAGGGTAAAGGGCTTCAAAAACTTGTTAAAAAACAATTATTTGTAAAAACGTAAAAAAATATATATTTAAACTTTTTATACCCCCACCTTGGAATTCCATCACGTCTTCTGAGCAGGCAGCAGTTGGCATCAAGATCTTTGATCGTTATTCGATCACTCAGTGGTTCTGAGACCTTTATTTGCCATATCTAGTCATAACATCTTACTATAATGTATTGGTTATTACTTCTTCTTATAAAATAGATAAGTACACTTATAAAAGCTTCACCTAACGCTATTGAGGTAGTAATATACTTTGTAGCTCATGCAAATAGTGACATATCACGCAACTAACAAGAGTTATGAATTCTCATAATTCATAGCCTATGAAAAAGTTAATAATTTACTATGTATTTTTATAGTTTAATGGTGTTGTCAAATATCTGTATACGCCACTATCCTGGTACCCCGCTGATTTGCAAGGGAAGGTGAAATGCCATCTTGGCAAGTACGATGGTATGGGCCTCGCCAGAGAAATGATATTTTACGAAGATTGGAAGTGGTCTTTTGCCAGGTGATGCACATTTTTATTTGGGTTAAATTTAAGAGTTAATAAATAACTTTATTTTCTAGGTCATAATATATTCCCTAGGCAGGTATTATTTCCCAATAGTATGATGATGTCGATATCACTTTTAAAACGATTCATTTTAACTGTCATTTTTTATTTCATTAAGTTTTGATAAAACAGTTGCCCAACCTATTTTGTTGAAATATTCAAATCTTCAAACTTCTTAAATTTTAAGGGTTATTAGGTGTCGTTAAAAAAATACGATACTAGCCCAGTGGGGTTTAAAGCAGTGCATTGTGCGTAAGGCGGCATTTTTACAGTATTCGAAATAGTCGCTAGTAGTGTAGTTTGGTGATTCTGGCGCAAACTAGGTCAAGTGACATCGGTTTCAATGTCCGTATGAAGTCAGCACGACCACCTGTAAACAGCAAGACCTGGTTTCCCGGGTGTTGACAGCAACCTGATGTCCCGGGTGTAAACATCAAGACCTGATGTCCCGGGTGTAAACAGCAAGACCTGATGTCCCGGGGTGTTGACAGCAACCTGATGTCCCGGGTGTAAACATCAAGACCTGATGTCCCGGGTGTTGACAGCAAGACCTGATGTCCCGGGTGTTGACAGCGACCGGATGTCCCGGGTGTAAACATCAAGACCTGATGTCCTGGGTGTAAATAGCAAAACCTGATGTCCCGGGTGTTCACAGCGAGGCCTGATGTCCCGGGTGTTGAGAGAGACCGGATGTCCCGAGTGTAAACATCAAGACCTGATGTCCTGGGTGTAAACAGCAAGACCTGATGTCTCGGGTGTAAACATCAAGACCTGATGTCCTGGGTGTAAACAGCGAGGCCTGATGTCACGGGTGTTGACAGCGACCGGATATCCCGGGTGTAAACATCAAGACCTGATGTCTTGGGTGTAAACAGCAAGACCTGGTTTCCAAGGTGTTGATAGCAACCTGATGTCCCGGGTGTAAACATCAAGACCTTATGTCCCGGGTGTAAACAGCAAGACTTTATGTCCCGGGTGTTGACAGAAACCTGATATCCCGGGTGTAAACATCAAGACCTGCTGTCCCGGGTGTTGACAGCAAGACCTGGTTTCCCGGGTGTTGACAGCAACCTGATGTCCCGGGTGTAAACATCAAGACCTGATGTCCCGGGTGTAAACATCAAGACCTGATGTCCCGGGTGTAAACATCAAGACCTGATATCCCGGGTGTTGACAGCAAGACCTGGTTTCCCGGGTGTTGACAGCAACCTGATGTCCCGGGTGTAAACATCAAGACCTGATGTCCCGGGTGTAAACATCAAGACCTGATGTCCCGGGTGTAAACATCAAGACCTGATGTCCCGGGTGTAAACATCAAGACTTGATGTCCCGGGTGTAAACAGCAAGACCTGATGTCCCGGGTGTAAACATCAAGACCTGATGTCCCGGGTGTAAACAGCAAGACCTGGTTTCCCGGGTGTTGACAGCAACCTGATGTCCCGGGTGTAAACATCTAGACCTGATGTGCCGGGTGTAAACAGCAAGACCTGATGTCCCGGGTGTTGACAGCGACCGGATGTCCCGGGTGTAAACATCAAGACCTGATGCCCTGGGTGTAAAAGGCAAGACCTGATGTCCCGGGTGTAAACATCAAGACCTGATGTCCCGGGTGTAAAGAGCAAGACCTGGTTTCCCGGGTGTTGACAGCAACCTGATGTCCCGGTTGTAAACATCTAGACCTGATGTCCCGGGTGTAAACAGCAAGACCTGATGTCCTGGGTGTTGACAGCGACCGGATGTCCCGGGTGTAAACATCAAGACCTGATGTCCCGGGTGTAAAAAGCAAGACCTGATGTCCCGGGTGTTGACAGCGAGACCTGATGTCCCGTGTGTTGACAGCAACCAGATGTCCCGGGTGTAAACATCAAGACCTGATGTCCCGGGTGTAAACAGCAAGACCTGATGTCCCGGGTGTAAACAGCAAGACCTGGTTTCCCGGGGTGTTGACAGCAACCTGATGTCCCGGGTGTAAACATCAAGACCTGATGTCCCGGGTGTTGACAGCAAGACCTGATGTCCCGGGTGTTGACAGCGACCGGATGTCCCGGGTGTAAACATCAAGACCTGATGTCCTGGGTGTAAATAGCAAGACCTGATGTCCTGCTTCTAAAAAGCAAGACCTGATGTCCCGGGTGTACAAAGCAAGACCTGATGTCCCGGGTGTTGACAGCGAGACCTGATGTCCCGGGTGTTGACAGCGAGACCTGATGTCCCGAGTGTAAACAGCAAGACCTCATGTCCCGGGTGTTGACAGCAAGACCTGGTTTCCCGGGTGTTGACAGCAACCTGATGTCCCGGGTGTAAACATCAAGACCTGATGTCCCGGGTGTAAACATCAAGACCTGATATCCCGGGTGTTGACAGCAAGACCTGGTTTCCCGGGTGTTGACAGCAACCTGATGTCCCGGGTGTAAACATCAAGACCTGATGTCCCGGGTGTAAACATCAAGACCTGATGTCCCGGGTGTAAACATCAAGACCTGATGTCCCGGGTGTAAACATCAAGACTTGATGTCCCGGGTGTAAACAGCAAGACCTGATGTCCCGGGTGTTGACAGCGAGACCTGATGTAACGTGTGTTGACAGCAACCTGATGTCCCGGGTGTAAACATCAAGACCTGATGTCCCGGGTGTAAACAGCAAGACCTGGTTTCCCGGGTGTTGACAGCAACCTGATGTCCCGGGTGTAAACATCTAGACCTGATGTGCCGGGTGTAAACAGCAAGACCTGATGTCCCGGGTGTTGACAGCGACCGGATGTCCCGGGTGTAAACATCAAGACCTGATGTCCTGGGTGTAAAAGGCAAGACCTGATGTCCCGGTTGTAAACATCTAGACCTGATGTCCCGGGTGTAAACAGCAAGACCTGATGTCCCGGGTGTTGACAGCGACCGGATGTCCCGGGTGTAAACATCAAGACCTGATGTCCCGGGTGTAAAAAGCAAGACCTGATGTCCCGGGTGTTGACAGCGAGACCTGATGTCCCGTGTGTTGACAGCAACCAGATGTCCCGGGTGTAAACATCAAGACCTGATGTCCCGGGTGTAAACAGCAAGACCTGATGTCCCGGGTGTAAACAGCAAGACCTGGTTTCCCGGGGTGTTGACAGCAACCTGATGTCCCGGGTGTAAACATCAAGACCTGATGTCCCGGGTGTTGACAGCAAGACCTGATGTCCCGGGTGTTGACAGCGACCGGATGTCCCGGGTGTAAACATCAAGACCTGATGTCCTGGGTGTAAATAGCAAGACCTGATGTCCTGCTTCTAAAAAGCAAGACCTGATGTCCCGGGTGTACAAAGCAAGACCTGATGTCCCGGGTGTTGACAGCGAGACCTGATGTCCCGGGTGTTGACAGCGAGACCTGATGTCCCGAGTGTAAACAGCAAGACCTCATGTCCCGGGTGTTGACAGCGACCGCACTGTTGATATAAATGACGACTCGTAGAAAAAGATCACCAGGACAAAATTTTTAGAATTATCTGCCACCGCTTAAGTTAGTGATCGCAAAATAGGTACTTCCTTAGTCCTCACCTTTCTTTTTTATTTTATATATTAGGAAATGAAAAATTTGACATTGGTAGAATCTATAAAAGGGAAATTAACACAACAACCACCATGTAGATAGAGTAAAAATACATTACTCCTATTAAGCTATTTTGAAGTGTTTTAAAGATCTGTTCAATTCTTTTTATCTAGTCGAAGCTGTTTTTCCATCTGCGATCTGATGAGGAATTCGTCCATAATATTATTGGTTTTCTTTCTTTTTTCTTCTTAAACAACTATTGTTGATTACTTCTGTTACGAGGATGGAATGAAAAATTCATGTATTTAACCGAAGATTTTTTACCCGACGTGGTGGGGGGAGAGCAGTGGTTCGGGTAATTTCAAAGTCATTGCCAGCAATTTTTTAAAAACACCTATATAGAGAGCGCAGAAGTTTTCGATAGTATTTTGTAAAAAAAGAAATTCACAAAAAATGAAATGTTTGTCTATTAAAAAAAGAAATAAGAGTGAATAGCTAATATGCAACAAAACTGGAACCTGTAGTTGACCAAGTAAAACATAAACTAAAACGGTAACAATTTTATGACAGATAATATCAATGAGCAGGACTTGTATACAAACAATTAACTAATATAATCTTTATCACAGAACTTTCCCAAAAATTATATATCTAGCTATTTTGCTGTAACACAGAAACAACATTGTCCAAATTTGAATGCATATGTCAGATTTCAATGTCCTTTCGATGCCACAAAATTTTAGCTTTCAAAATAACCTTGATCTACAAGTTCCGTTATCACTGGCTACGTCATCGTCGATAACATCATCGTTGATGACTTCATCGGGTGAAGTAGTTCCTCAGAGACCATTGAACTGGCCCAGGTCTTTCATTTCTCCATTACTTTTGCGGTTTCTCATAGAATTTTCCTTCAAGTCCCAAAGGTCAAAGGGACTCAAATGAAAATACGAAGAAAAGAGTGAAAAACAGAAAAAGTAATAAAAAAAATAATTTTCAGCGTGATCTTGACGTCAGATGTTTCGTCACCGTGACGTCATAGTAGTGAATTCACTAGGTCATCGATGACGATATTGACTTGACCTACTTAGAAGTCATTGAACTGAGACTGGTTCCGCGTTTAGCTACTACTGTAAAAAATGGTCCAAGCATATACTTCACACCTCCTTTTAATTAATTCACTACCAATCAAGAACTGAGAGTGAGAAACAGTAGTTCAGGCCCATGAAAATCCCCTTACGCGCTATCAGTATATTTCATGCATATCGCTGATTAGCCAATAGGAAATAAATCTACTAGTGACCAATTGCGTGTTGCCGAAAGCCGTTCACCACGTACAAAGGCAGAAAACACCAAAATACTGTCACACCAGAAGTTTAGACTGTTTCTAATTTTTAATCAAAGGAAAAACTTCCCATTTAATTATCTTTACATTACTAAATCACAGTATAGGTGAAATTAACATTATACACAACTTTATAATTGTTTTTTTTTTTCAACAAAAAGCTTACTTATGTTTTATTATTATTATTTCTCATGGGTTGCTAAAAACTACGCCAACGCCTTCAAGTAGATTTTCAACCGAATTTCTCAAAATGGACACCTCAGACCCTGAGACGCTATTGTGGTATGCCAGAGCCCGACTGCGAAAGCGCATGGCCTTTTGTTTATTTTTGAGTGCTATTGTTCTGTATGTTATTCATTGGATGTTTGTTGTTGGTATTGGATGGCAAATTTATCAAAATGGAGAAACCGTCATTGAATAAATAAACATAGGACACTACTTAAGCTATTAAGACAATAGTCTTTCAATTAATATTTTATGCGCATATGCCATGAATACAATTTTAGTAAAAGCCGTTTTTATATTAGTTTTGGTAAATTATTTTTCTTTAGAATATTTCTTATGATTTTAAGCTAGGGTTAGTTTCCTATTGCTTAGTAATTTATCTTTTTTTTTTAGATTTCGTTACCATAAGGTTACTCTTAAAAGGAATGTTCCCACATACTGGACCAAGTACAAACCGAAGACTGGAGTGTTCATTGCAAGTAAGCTTATAAAACTTCATCTGCATGAACCAAAACTAGAATTTCCATTCCTTAAATATCAAGCTGAGAATAGATCTATATAGAAATTCTCAATCTGACCAATTCCACAGTAAATGGGAAGGTGCTGTATTTCGTAGCGCAGTCAATGAAGGGATTTTTTATTGAACAAATCTGTAAGAGCACGAAACCCGTACTAATCGACAGTATATTTTGAGGGGCTAAATCCCTTAAAAAATCCCCTGTTTCTTATATCACAGCCCCTATATATATATATATATATATATATATATATATATATATATATATATATATATATATATATATATATATATATATATATATATATATATCGTATGGCATTAATAGCCAGCCACCAACTTCAGAAAAATATAAAACATTCTCTGCGGTACATAGCACCTGCGTCAAAACATTTAAAAACTAAACTAAAAACATAAAGTTATGATCTCTCTTTATAAAGCTAAATCCAGGGCGCTAAGCCATTGCAGCCCAGCTTCACTTGCACAATGCAGCCCAATCAATCCTTCGGGGAAAGCACTCAAAGGGCACTCATTAACTATGTGAGTCATAGTCTGGAACTCCGCTCCCCAGCGGCATGACTGGTCTTCTGCCATTCCCCATTTGTATTTCCAATAATTACATCTTCCCACACCAGTGCGGAATCGATTGAGAACAGTCCACTACTTCCGAGGAAGATCCATACCACTTACTGCTAAGGTTGGGTCAGCAATTAAAAATTGATTCCGGCCTTGGAAAGAGTCCCAGGAGGAAGTCCAGTCGGTATGGATAGAAAAGTTTGTCTCCGTCAACTGGGATGCTGTCCGCAGTGGTGGTCTTCGGGACCTCAATCTGCCCATCTCCTGGGTTAGGTAATCATGGATGGGTAGCTGTGGAGCGGATACGATCTTATTATACTCCCTAGTAAGTGCCTCCCTTCGTCTTATTTCAGGTGGAGCGATATTACACAGCACTGGGAGCCAGGGTACAGGTGTTGCCATGAGTGTAACACTTATGGCTCTCATAGTCCTGTTCAGTTGGACGTCGATCTCTCTGACATGCACACTGTTCAGCCACACGGGAGCACAGTACTCTGCGGTTGAGTAAACCAGAGACAAAGCAGTAAACAGAGACAGCCCCTATTAAAACCCCCATAAGTCCCTTATTCCATCTGTCTTCTTATTTCTATAAGGGTTTCGTCTGTTACGTTACTCTTTCTCTCGACCTACTGAACCAATTTCAAAGATTGAGGTGTCATTTTAAGCCTTAGGATATATCTCGTGGACGATTCGTAATTAAAAAGGTCATATCGTTTAGGGCTTTGCCCCCAGGCCATTGATTTATGTCTAGAAGGCGCTTTAAAATGTTGGCCAACTCTTAAGAACTACTACAAAAAATAATCACTATTTTAACTGTAAAATTTTTGTTGTATTCCTTATAAGGATTCTCTACCTATTTTTAGTTAAGGGTGCACATCATACAGATATTAATAGTCAAACTTAAATTTTCAGTGGTGAAAATAATATTTTTTTAACATAGGATGCTCCTATTTATTGGTTTTTGAATAATTGGTACCAGTGTAGGGCATGTGCAGCACCAATCAGGTCGGGTGGCCTTTCAGTATTTTAGTTTAATGAATTACTTTTATTTTGCTTTAAACGTATTGTTCTAATACTATACGAAATAACTCGAATAGTTATTATGGATAATGAACGAATAAAGTGATAAATAAAGCTACTTAGACGCTTATTATACGTAATGACACGTTATATTCTTAATTACTAAATTAACACCTCATCTGATCCATTACAATCATCACACTCACACCCTCAGTCATACTCACCTTAAAATACGCACCACAGAGTGCGTCGGTGTTTCAAATAAAATACCTAAAAAAAAGACTTAAACTGTAAAGGGTCCAGAGGGTTGAAGTTTTGTAGTGTTCTGATTATATTTATTGGCATATATTTAATAATGACACTGGAAAAAACACTTTTCATAAAGTATATTTTACAAATAATGTGTACAATAACTATGAACTAGATATTGCTCACTGGTCGAAAATTGAACAAAATATATTCATACATACCTATTTTCACTAACGTAACTGTTAATGAGTACAAAAATGTAAGTCGTGGAAAGATCATAATATTTCAAACTAAATAACATAAAATTATTCTCAATAGTCATACATGGACTGGAAAAAAAGGCTAAACTTCTGTTAAGAAGTTAGTTTCAGAAGTAAACTGTTATGGGTGTGTGCGTTAGGCGCATGTGTAGCAGTAGAAGCATTATGAAAGACAAACGCAAATTAATTTGCGATGAATAAGACTCGTTACAAACTCTATCTTGAATCTCGACTGTAATCTTCAAAAGCAGCGAAGGATCACCACTCACAAGATGGAAAAAAAACTTTCCAAACTATCCATGTCTGACAGAACTAGTTGAAACTCTTGTGATGGATAGGAAGAATCGGACTGACTACATTAGTCGCCACGAGAGAAGTCCTTTGGTCTGCGACCAATAGGAATTAAGTGCTGTCTTGCCACATTGAAAGCCGGTTACCGCTTAAACGAAAATTATTGGAGCGATCATCTGATTATAAAACTGTATTTGATGTGTACGTCCCGTGTTTTAAGCATGTAGCCTATTGTACAATGAAAACGAGAAAGGTTCTTAGTTCATGAAAGTTTATGGTTGGACATTTTCATGCATTTCAAAAAGTACAAGTTGAAAACCGATATTGACGGTGAATAGCTTGCGTATAAAATAATGGGACTGTAGTCTAATTGATCAAAACCTGTAAAAATTTGTAATATTTCTTAAAATCATATATAAAATGAGCCCCTATATCGGAATTCATAGAATGTGAACTGATGAAACAACAAAATGAGCAATTTATTAATTAAAAGTTCCTGGGGTAATTTGTAAAAATACAATACTTTGTCTTGTTAACATCATTAAGGTATAATAAGTTCAATTTAATTTCTTGGACTATCAAATTAATAAGGATCATTAATCGGTATTAATTGCTGTTACACTATAATGATGTGAAATGAATTAAACTGACTATTAAAAAATATAAGAGATTACAATATTTAATGAAGGTGGTGATGAAGTCCGGGAGCCGATAATCAAAATTGTGGACGTGTTGTCCGTCGGGCTGCACTTGGTAGTTTTAGAGTTGCATTAGTGCTTTCGGCGTTTCGCCATTGTCAATTGCTACTGTTGAAGCGGCAATGGAAGCTACCGTTAATAGCAGTGATGCTACAGTAATGTTGCTGTTGTGGAGTAGTAGTTGAGTCACGAAATTAGTGATACTGCGACTCAACCTGGTGCGAATTGTAAAGTAGACTAAATATGACTGAAGGGTAGCTGTAATGTAAGTGACGAGGTTTACTTTTGTTACTGACTATCATTTATAACCTCACATTGCAGGTAGCGCATACAAATACACACCAAAAGAAAATTACAGAGCAGAAGATGTAACGGAACATGTAATAATATCGAGTCACAATGGCGTAATGACCAGTATGAAGTGTAAGTTTCAGAGTAAGATTTTGGTTCTAATAGCAATACAATTAAACTTAATCAAAGTGATTTTACAATTTAAGTCAAAATGTCTATGGATATCTATCTATATATATAATACGTGATGCAACTTTTATGTTAACACTACTCCTCCCTTATTCCTGGACCAATTTTAACGTTTGAGGTGTCAAAAGAATGGTCTCAGTTCGTAGTTTTGCAATACGGTTTTAGATTTTTGATATTTTAATTCTGAAGCTCACGGGAAGCCCTTAAAGTTGTTTTTTTGTCCATAAGATTAACGTGGGGAACAATTGTTATTGAATTGCGAAATAAAACAGCTGTTGCTGATATTAAAACAATAAACACATGTTAAAAGCTAGCTGAATAGAAGCATTTGAACTACTGGTACTGAAATATCAACACAATTCCATACAAAATACAAGGAGTGTCTATTGTGTGGAGCGAATTGTGTGTTTTACCTTTTCCCTTAAAATGTAGCAGGTAGATTTTGCTTGAACTTTGTCATTTTTGCGTATTTCAATACAAAAATAAGTTTAGTAACTTAACCCCAGAAAAATTCATTTACCTGTACAAAAAACAAGTTTGGAAATTGAAATTTTTGAAGTGATTCTTATTAGATTGTTATTGAAACAAAAACGAAAATTAAAACACGAAATGTTTTTATATCGGTTTTAAAATGCCACGAACTAGGGAAAGGGATAGTTGGTTGTTGGTCTAAATTTAATAATAACCTGTTTACTGTGATACTATTACAAATTTCATACAGAATGTATGCAGAACATATTAAAACACCTGAGACAACATTTAAAAGTGTTTTCCTCCGGTATAGATAACATCCATATTGCAAAAATTGTTTATATAAAGATAAATTTTATCCAAAATATAAATGCCACATCAAACCAAAATAGACCACATCAACAAAGATGTAGATTTTCTTAATCGTGATTTCTTTATTTAAATTATGTAATACCATGGATAGTTGAAGAGGTTTTAGTTCGTTACAAATAGTAATAATATTGTGGACTTATTCAATAAGTTGACTACTAATTCATACAGTACTAAACTACAAAAACAGTCAGAGTGAGTGCTGCATATAGCTTATACAGGACCGGGGAGTTTTAGTTAAATATTGATTTTCCTTTTGTCGTTATTTACGTTTTTTGTGTGATGAACTGTCTAGATCCAACATCTGTGAATTTATTCTAATAGAGGCTCTAGGACAAAGCGGCATAAGTACCATCAGGTATGCCTAGCTAAATTAGACCTAAAAGAAAACCATGAAAACAACACTTCAATGGTTATAGTGATGAAGATCGATTAATAAAATAACATAAAGTGTAATCCGAATTTCACTATATTTTATTTTTATTTAAGCAACTCGGTAAATTACCTTGGAGCAAGGTTAACACGAATCCTCCCTGATTTCTGGGCCAAATTTAACGTTTAAGGTGTCAATAAATTCGCCTAATTTCGTAGTTTTTTTAAAAGGTTTTAGATTTTTTATATTTCATTGTGAAGGGTACGGGAAGCCCTTATAGTTGGGTTTTTGTCCATAATATGAATTTAGGGAATAATTTTCATTGAATTTCTAAATAAAAACGCTGCTGTTAGTAAGCAGACAACACATATGAAAAGAGAAATAGAATAAATTGGCTGAAATGTCAACACAATTCCATAATATTATATGTGGAGTGTCTAATGTGATATTGCGATCGATGTTGATAGGGGGGCGATCTTTTGCCGATGTTCTGGGTCAGATTAGATCGCAGGCCAAACCGGAAGAGACCGACACCGTTATCAAGTCTATTCGGCGAACCCAGAACGGGGGATGTCCTCCTCGAACTGGGGAAGTCGAGTGACAAGATTGGTTTTGCCGCTTCCCTCAAGACTGCACTTGGGGACAAAGGCTCAATCAAGGCCCTAGAACCGAAGTGTTTGGTCGAGATTCGGGACCTTGATGCCCTCTCCACCGAAGAGGAGGTGACCCGTGCGATCAGGTGGCACTCCCGGAGATACCGGCTGATGGAGTGAGGGTATGGCTGACTAAGCCCAACCGAAGTCAACTCCGGATGGCTGTTGCTGAGATGGGCGAAAAGCACGCCAATAAGCTGCTTAGCCTTCAGCACCTCAGAGTCGGTTGGGTCAGTTGCAGGCTCAAACGGAGGGTGGTAGTTTCGAGATGCTTCTGCTGTCTCGGTTTCGGCCACTCCTCCCGAAACTGTAAAGGGCCCGACAGGAGTGCCAACTGCTTCCAGTGTGGAAGCCAGGGCCACAAACGTAAGGAATGTTCCTCGAGCCCCTCCTGCTTCCTCTGCAAGGATTCAGGCTCCAGTGCCCTCGGTCACTTAACCGGGTCTGGTCAGTGCGGTGCCTTCAGAGCCGCACTTGAACAGGCAAAAGGCAGCGGCCGGTAATTCGCATCCTCCAGGCCAACCTTCATAGATCCTGGGGAGCTGATAACCTTCTAGATCAGCTCGCCCGAGAACTTGGTGCTGACGCGCTCCTTATCAGTGAACAGTATCGGGACAGAGACCCAAACATTTGGATCTCCGACAGCCTCGGTACTGCTGCATTTTGGGCACGTAATACACAGGATGTCTTGGTGCGGAGTCACGGGCGCGGCCGAGGATTCGTCTGGGTTCGGTGTAGGGACGTGACTATCTTCAGTTGCTACCTCACACCCAACGAGGCCGTCCAGGACTTCGCGACAAGATAGATAGTCTAGAGGAGTGCGTTCTCGGCACCACCGGCATGTCGTCATTGGTGGCGATTTCAACGCCAGGGCCGTCGAGTGGGGAATGCCCTCTACCAGCTCCCGGGGGAAACACATCCTGGATTTCATCGCCGGGGCCGGTCTTGTCGTCCTCAACCAGGGTGACACACCTACTTTTCGGCGCCCCGGGCAGAGAGGCCACGATCCCTGACGTCACCTTTGCGTCTGAATCGCTCCTTCCGAGGATCTCTGGCTGGAGGGTTGTGGAGGACTACACGGGTAGCGACCACCAATACATCGTGTTTGACCTGCATGATCAGGCAAATCGTCGAGTTTCCGCATCTCGGAAGGGCCACGCCGGTGGAACACCAACAAACTGGACGTGGTCAAGTTCACCGAAGTCATCTCTCGGGGAGCGCAGGGGAATCCTGGTGAGGCTGGAGCCGAGGCACTAGTAACATCCACGATGGAACTTATCGTCTCGGCCTGCGACCAGTCTATGCCGCGAAGGAAACCCCGACGCGACAAACAACCCGTTTACTGGTGGACTGAAGAGATTGCGGAACTCAGAAGAACATGTTTAAGAACTAGACGAGCCGCCACTAGAGCGAGAATTCCCGCAGACAGAGTTCGTAAGTCGGAGCCTATAAAGCTGCGAGAAAATCTCTCCGCCAGGCGATCAACAGGAGCAAGGCGAATAGCTGGAGGAGACTTCGTGACGACGTTGATTCCGACCCGTGGGGCCTGGGTTACAAACTTGTAACACAGAAACTCGGCGCCCGCTCTCCACCTTCCATCATGGAGGGCGCCACCATGGGGAGGATCGTCTCTGCGTTGTTTCCTGAACATCCACAGCGACCGCCGGTTGACTTCGGACGGGTAGAGGACGTTCCACTTTTCACTTTCGAGGAGCTGGAAAACCTCCGTTCTCTCCCTGAAGAGCAACAAGGCTCCTGGCCCGGATGGGATTCCCAGTGAGGCTTTAAGGAAAGTATTTTCAATCAACTCTGACTTGTTGTTGAGAATGTACAATGCCTGTTTGGTAGAAGGGGTGTTTCCGGCTCCCTGGAAAACAGCCAGGCTTGTACTGATCAGCAAGGGCAAAGGTGATTCCCGAGCTGCCGTCGTCCCACAGGCCTCTCTGCATGTTGGACACGGCTGGGAAGCTGTTCGAGAAGCTGATCCGTTCCCGCCTGACTTCTGCCGTGGAAGCTGCCGGGACTTATGCCCCCGTCAGTACGGCTTCAGAAAGGGACGGTCAACGATCGACGCTGTCACCGAAGTTCGGAGAGCTGTGGAGAGAGCCGAGAGCCACAACCATTTCTCCCGCCGAGTAGTGCTTCTTGTTACGCTTGATGTCAAGAATGCCTTCAACTCGGCGAGGTGGGTCGATATGTTGGATGCGCTTCGCAACACCTTTCGTATTCCTGCATATCTGTTGCGGCTCATCGAGGATTATCTACGCTCTCGAAGCCTGATTTATGACACGAGGGACGGAACGCGGACGATGGAAGTCACTTCTGGTGCCGCACAAGGTTCAATACTCGGCCCGGATCTCTGGAACGTTGCCTATGACAGCCTCCTGAGGTCCGAGATGCCTGAGGAAACCACTTTGGTTGGGTACGCCGATGACGTCGCAGCTCTCATTGCTGCACGCAACGTTGAGCTGGCCCAACTGAAGTTGAACCGAGTTATGCGGGTGGTCAACAACTGGATGTCCGATCACGGTCTCTCACTTGCTCTCAGTAAGACGGAGATCGTGATTCTTACGAAGAAGAGGATCGACACCGTCGTCCGTTTCGAGTGGGAAGGGAGGTGGTCACATCAACTCGTGCCGCCAAATACCTCGGGGTTATGGTGGACACCAAGTTAAGCTGGAGGGATCAGATCTTCCGTACGGCGGACAAGGCCGCTAAGGTAGTGACTTACCTTAGTAGGCTGATGGCCAATGTCGGGGGTCCCCGATCCAGCAGAAGACGTCTGTTGATGTCCGCGCTCCAGTCCGTGCTTCTTTACGGGGCAGAGGTGTGGGCAGGCGCTCTAGATAAGGAGTGCTACAGGTTGCGACTCGCCCGGTTCAGCGTCAAGCTGCGCTCCGGGTGTGTTCCGCCTACCGGACAGTGTCCGAGCCTGCCGTCCTGGTGGTCGCCGGAGTCATCCCTGTCAAGCTCTTGGCAGGGGAGAGGAAAGCGATTTATCAGAGACAAGGCGAGATCGGCAAGGACACGGCAAGAACAGAAGAGCGCTCCGAACCTTCCAGTAGTGGCAACACAGCTGGGAGCACGACACCCGAGGACGATGGACTGCGCGACTTATCAAGCAGGTCCAACCATGGTTGGAACGGTGGCATGGGGAGGTGGACTACTACCTGACCCAATTTTTGACAGGTCACGGCTATTTTCGGTCGTACCTGAACCGGATGGGAAAGACCGGTTCACCGGACTGCATTTATTGCCTGGGTGTTCCCGACGATGCGGAACACACATTTTTCCGCTGTCCCCGTTGGGAAGGGCCCCGCCTGGAGGCCACACAAATCTTTGGTGCATTTTCGGTGGACTCGGTCTGCCAAAAGATTTTGGAGGATGAGGGCAACTGGGATTGTTTGTCACAGTTCGTCCGGGCATCCTCCTGGAAAAAAAACCAATCTGGACCGTGAAGTGGCCCAGATCCCTTGATCGAGCGGCTGGATAAGGAGCGAGCCCCACGGGCGTAAGCCAAATTTAGGCCTAGCCTGATGTAATGTGATAAACAATTCCAGGTTAGATTCCTAAAGAGTAGAGGAGGTTTTTAGTAGGTAAACCCGTTTTTAGGGGAGCCCCACACTACAGGCTGGCCACCTGTGTGCGTAATGCATTTTTCCGCCTCTCCCTCAAAAAACAAAAAAAAAGTGATATTGCACATGTAGCGAATAGCTTTAGCTTGAACTTTGGATTCATGCGTATTTGGACACAAAAAAAATTAGTAACAGCCTCACCCCAGCAAACATTCCCTCTCATATCTAAAACACATTTGAAAATTAAAATTATTTTAACATATGTCTTATTGGTTGCCATATTGGTATCAAAACAACAACAAAAAGTATAGCCTACAAAAATTTAAGCAAAGCTCTAAATTTGGGCATGAGATTTCAAACAGCTGTAAACTAGGAAAAGTAATGGTTTTTGGTGTAAATTTAAAAATTTGTTCACTGTTATACTATAACAAAAGTGAATAGAAAATTTAAATTTGTTGCACATTTTGCACGTATTAAAGCACCTGTTAAAGTTGAAAAAATTCTACATTCTTTTTACCGTCAGTATATACTATATAGTACGCTTACAAAAATGTTTTTGTTAGGATAAATTTTAGCCAAAATATAAATTAAATTAACCACATCAACAAAGAAATTGTTCATCTCTTCAGTTTTGTGATTATTTAAATTCTGTTTTGCCATTAATCCAGTAAATTTGTATTCAAAAGTTCCCATCGATAGAAAAAATTGGGGTAGTTTTGATTTCTTTTGTTTCTTATGTTTTTTGGGGTGCTAAATCCGAATCTGAGGTTTGCTAACAAAATTTCTTGACGGAACATTGTCAAAAATGGAAATAATGTGAAAAATTTTAATTTTTTTGTAATTTTTTGCTTATAACTCAAGAACTATTAACTTTTCGTAAATACAGTACACAAAATTTGCTACAAAATGCACCCCCTATTTGTTATTCTCCGATGAACCGGTTGGGCTCCAGGGCTGTTTGAATATTGGAGTTTTAGCGAATTTACCTATAGGGAATACGCTCTTACGGTAGTAGTCACGGTAAGACCTAAGACCGGGACCATGTTACTTTTTCGTGTTAAGGTCCCCCAAAGCCAAAAACGCCGTCCATTCAAACTGATATATATGTATATATATATTATACATGTATATATGTATATGTCAGTTAACACGATAACTTTTGAACCAAAACTCCGATTTTGATAAAATTTGGTACAGGGGTGTAAGGCAGCATTTACTTGATCGAGTTCGCAAACCAGAATGATCGGACAACATTAACGGGGTTTTATGGGGTTTTAAATGGGTTACCTTTTGGTTTTTGGCTTTTTTAAACCTTAGTTTATAAAATTGAACAAATTTAACCTAAACTATTTAAAAGAGCTCAAAAAAACAAACAATTTGGTATTTTGAATTTTTATTTAGCGTATATGGTTATGAAGAAAATCCAAATATAAGTTTTCCATGGTTTTCTTATGGGAAATCAACAAAACCCTCTATCTTGCTTATTTATTGACATATATTTATAAAATTGTTTATGTACATTCATTAGAAAAGGTATATCCTTTATTTACTTGCAAAATCCATATGGCGACAGACCTATATACTTTCCCCCATCAGGTTTGTGGTGAAAAAAAATAACAAATTGATCAAATTTGGTATGCACATTCGTTATGCAAGTTTTAACTTATATTTCTTTACAAACCCATATGGTAATACCCCCCGTCGCAGCAGACCTGCGTACTACTTAGCGAATTTCTAAATTAGTAATATTAATTTTGACTAGGCCTAGATGAACCCGTAAACAAAATTTCATTACGTGCTCATAAATAGGGATATAAATGACTATTCTCCTAATGATACACATTGTAAAAGAGTATGTAGGTATGCTGCCACGGGGAACACTAAAAGTAGGATTTTAGCGTAAAAAAAATATTTCGACCATATGAAGATATATACTAAGTTTCATCAATCTCTGTCCATAAGTAAAAGAGTTTTCCTTTTCTCAATATGATTTACATGGGAAAAGAGTATGCAGGTTTGCTGCCATGATAAGAACAAAAACCAAGATTTTTTTAACATAAATGGTTGAATCTCAACCTAATAAAGCTAAATACCAAGTTTCTTCCAAAAATATTGGTTAATAAGTGAAATATTAACACATCCTTATTCTCCATAAGATTAATGTTGGAGCCCCAAAATACAATGTACTGTTTTTAGACTTTTTAATATCTCAGTAACCAAATGAGATAGAGCAAAGCTTAAAAATACTAAGTTGTGTGTTTTTTTGAGCTAAATCCAATGGTGAAAATAAAAATTAAATATTAAAAAAAATTATTGATGAAAAATGCAAAAAACCCATTTTTGGGGTACAAAACCTCCCAAAACTACCCCTTCCGGTAGGTCGATCATTCTGGTTTGCAAACTCGATCAAGTAAATGCTGCCTTACACCCATGTACCAAATTTTATCAAAATCGGAGTTTCGGTTCAAAAGTTATCGTGTTCACTGACATATACATATATACATATATAATATATATATACATATATATCAGTTTGAATGAACGGCGTTTTTGGCTTTGGGGGACCTCAACACGAAAAAGTAACATGGTCCCGGTCTTAGGTCTTACCGTGACTACTACCGTAAGAGCGTATTCCCTATAGGTAAATTCGCTAAAACTCCAATATTCAAACAGCCCTGGAGCCCAAACGGTTCATCGGAGAATAACAAATAGGTGGTGCATTTTGTAGCAAATTTTGTGTACTTTAATTTTTATAATATACATTATTTACGAAAAGTTAATAGTTCTTGAGTTATAAGCAAAAAATTACAAAAAAATAACAAATTTTCACATTTTTTCCATTTTTGACAATGTTCCGTCAAGAAATTTTGTTAGCAAACCTCAGATTCGGATTCAGCACCCCAAAAAACATAAGAAACAAAAGAAATCAAAACTACCCCAATTTTTTCCTATGGTAAACACTAATTGACTGCATTACATGGAAACTTAAGATTAAAAGGATTTAAATTGTTATAAATAGTTTTAGTGTTAGCTCATTCACTATGCCAAGGACTATTTTTCCATACACTATTACTAAAACAGCCACAATGAGTGATTCATAACGTTTCGCAATGGGGCCGGGTAGTTGTCTTATTTTTTTCTGCAGTCATGTATGATGATAAACTATCTAGACCCAGCATCTGTGTATTTTTTCCAGTTATTATTTAAGTTTTAGGCAGAGGCCCTTGGACAGATCAGCATACAAATTATCACGTAATCATAGCTAATTAGGAACAAAAAGGGCAACCACAAAATTGCAACACTAATCACAGTAATAAGTTGGAAAATAAGTGATGAACATTGATTGATCAAACGCTGACAGTATAGAAATTAATCCACAGTAAATTTGAATTTAAATTTTTTGAAAAAAAAAACTAAGTAAATTACCATGGAACAAGGTTTGATCACCAAGCACTCTGAAGTATGCAGCGCATTGCGCTGCACAGGTACCCCTAGTAATCATAGAACAGTCAAAACTTTCCTCTTATATTTCGATGAAAACATGATATAAAAACCTGAGGTAAAATATTAAAATTTCTTTTCATACAGTTTTTAGAACATAAGGTTACGGACACTCTCGTATCGTAATGGGTGTGACGTAATTGAATTCAATAAATTTCTATTAACACTTTTAATGTGTTTTACTTGAAAGGTTTTATGAAATTTTAGTTCCGCTTAATTTTAAGTGATGGATGAAAAGTTCCCCATTTGAGCTTAAGAAAATTAATGTTATCAGTGGTTTTGGTTCAAAAGCTGGTCATGTACAGTTGGGTCAAGAAAGATGATGACTCTCCAAATATATTCTGCGCCTATGGTGTTGCACACTTTTTGCATGGAATTACAAGTTATATTCAAACCCTTTTAGTACACTTTTACCTACATTAATATCACGATTATATTAAAGTAATAAACTCAAAAAAAAAAAAAAAAAAAAAAAAAAAAATGCTATTGACGCTTGTATACCAAACTGCAGCGATTAAAAAATATTTAGCATTAATAGTTTCTACTATTTAGTTTAATCATACATTAAACACCAACAGTTTTGATATCAAGCTTCGTGTAGTATTCATATGTTAACTGGATACAATTATTTACCAAAGTAACCTAATGCCATGAGGAATGAATTTTAGCAGCTATATTTATTAAAATTAATTGTAGTAATTTAAGGGTTGAAGGGGTTATTACTCCCTCAATATTAAGATTCTATCTCTTTGTAAATGTTTTAAAACATTTTTATCATTATTATTTACTCGTGAATGTTGTCCTCACACTACGAATTCATTACAGGTTTGCCTGGAGCAACTGAAGAGGAGGGAACCGAGTATCGGTACCTTTATCACCGTCGTAGAGGAACTTTATGAAAAACTTGAGACTAAAGAGGAGATCAAATCCTCCGAGTACTTCTTTAAGGTTCTGGGGATTTACCATGACAATAAAATCGATGGGTGTGAACAATGGATGGTCGACCTGATTAAGAAAGAGAGCTCTTCTTGTACTAGCACGAGTTGTTTTGGCTTTAATTTGTTTGTTAAAATTTAATCATTAAAGTTTGATCATTCATCATTACATCATGTAAACTAATGATACAGTAAATAAGTTATTATGAATTAAAGATTTTTTTTGTCTCAAAGTAAATCCCAAAATATTGTATTTATTACAATCCAGTGGCACGGTCGTGTCACGTCGCCAAGTCCCACCCAAACAAACAGACGACGCGTGCCTATATAGACACGAACAGAATACGGCCAATTTTCACTTCTCAAAAAGGCTCAAAAAGGACGCAGTTAACCCTGTTTTCGTTTTCCATCCGTTTAGCTGGGTCAATGAACACTAAAAATCACCATGCTTACCTTAAAAACCCTCAATGAAGTCAAATATATGCGTTCTAAAGTAGCCTAAAAAAAGTCAGAAAGGTGGTTTCCTACGCACAACAAACTTTTTTAATTTTTAAGCAAAGCTACAGCCTTTAGCACTGATGGGAATCACACGAAACTTTGTAGGAATCTTCGTATTTGTACGTAGTACAAACCTTTATGTACAAAGATCAAGTTCATTCACTTTAAATATCATAAAATAAAACAAATATGAGATTTCTTAAATCATTTTGTTTACATTTCGTAAATGTAAAAGGTAAACAAAGCAAAACATTTGACATTATAATTTTAATTCGTTGTAGACACCAAGACAAAACATCTGCTATCATATTCATTGATTTGATCAGCTGGCTGTTATAGATTGTGTTATACCAACACCACCTAGAACACAAAGCCGGAGTGCTGCCATTTTTGTTTGCCTTTTAGCATCAGCTGATATTGAAAACAAAAACATTTTCCGCTCAACCCTAACCCTAACAACTAACCTAGAGATGTATCACAATAGAATGTATTCATTTTTAATATTTGATTTTTAAAAAGGTACCAATCGTAATAAATATTATGAATTATTTGCTTTCACTTCATGAAAAAGTTTAAACAATTGTCTAACTCAAATAATTTTATATATAATAATAATGTTTTCGGACACAAAGTGATACTAATTTTTACACGAATTAAAAAATTAGAATAGTTGACTAGCAGTAGGCCTAACTATTATTTGGCCTCCAATGAAATTGTTGGCAATACCATTTAATTAGCCTACACACGGTAGGCCTACTTTCCCTAAACTATGAGTATGAAATGTGTACAAATATTTAACCACAACGATTCAAACATTTTATTTGGAAATAACATATTAACTGATAGGCTATTCGTTATAATCAATGAAATACTGTATATAAATGCAATTAAAACTTGTGCTGCTTAGATTTAGATTGAAAAATGTCTGTTTTTGAATACTGCTTTCGTCACTTCTGAGTTAGGTTATTGGCGTATCATCTTAATTCTTCACAGCAACATCATTGATTGTAGTTTCTTCATTAAAATTTATAAATCAGCGCCTGGTTCTTTCAATTAATTTTCATGAGTAGGCTGGAAATGAATCTTCACACGCTCAATCTCGGTACCCATGAACCTCTTTGAAAGAAAAGGTGCTAGCAGGCAACCATGGCTTCGTTGATATAATTTATGTTAAGAATAACGTTTAGCCAACCATCTAGAAGGTAATTTCTGATTATTAGCTAAATTAAATACTCCTCTCTCTTCCTGTTTGTTGCTAGTACAATCTTTCTAATCTTCCAAAGTCAAAACTGTTTAGCTTGGTCGTAATACAACACAAAAAACTATTCAGAACACTCTGATATTTAAATTGAACTTCGAGTCAATATGAAATAACCAAATTTATGAACAAGATTGTTATTGAATGAAAAATAATCAGTTTTAAAACACCATACACTGTACATTACAAATTTTACAAATAACACGAGAAAATTTTATTGAAGTTTACGAAAAACAACCCATGTAAACAAAAACAAATGATTGTTTTGACATTGCCTTTTAGGTGACGTCACAAGGCATTTGACGTCAGAGCGCTCCGGCTTTGTCTTAGTAGCAGGTGTTGGTTATACAGAAAATTGTTTTACTTAAAATTGTGTTGACTTTCGTCCAAGCCAATAAATTGATTTGAATTATCAGTATAGCTGTATTAAAAATTAAATATTGTTATCTTTAGAACTGGAGAATTGTTATTATTCTCACTGTTGTAATTTTGTTGTTACAACAGTGTAATTTTTCTTTGGTTAAGATATAACCCCAAAAGTAACAGCAAACTCAATAAAAACATACAAAACTAAACCAACTAGGAACACTTTTTCTTCAAAACACCGTTTTAAGAGATATTTGTCTTTGTAAATATTGTAAACTCTGGAATGCATACACTGAAAAAACTGTTTTGTTGGGGTAACAAAAAAATTGTTGTCCCAACAAAAAAATTTGGTTGAAATAGGGACAACTATATTTTTTGTTGGACTAACAAAATAATTTTGTTAAAATTTTTTGGTTAAAGCAACAAAATTTTTTTGTAATTGCAACAAAAAGTTATATTGTTATTTCAACAAAATCCTGATACATTTTGTTGAATTAACAAAACCATTTTGTTGGCCTGAGTTATTGAAAAGTATTATTTTTACATAAAAATTCATGAATTAATGCATTTATGCCAACCAACAGATTAAGAAAAAGTAAATAAATAAAAAAAGTAAATCAAAAAGGATACATCTGTGACGGGATTCGAACTCTCAACCTCATATTCAATGACCTGACGCTCTAACCACCTGAGCCACGGGAGCTGTGAAAACAACGGTTCTAATTTACTACTTAGCCATTTTTTACTCGGCCTCCGTTCAGAGCTTGGTTAAAACTCAAAAAGTTAGCCCAAATGTGAAATAACTTACTGATTCACGTTGAACGTTTATTTGACGTGAAATAAATATTCAGTGCAATGTGGGCAAACAAAATATTTGGTTGGGAATACCAAATTTTATAACCAAACCCATTTTGTTGATCCAAACCATTGGTTTTGTTGGTTTGACCAATTTATTTGGTTCCCTCAACAAAACGAGGGCAACAAAATAAGTTTTGTTGCCACAACAAAACATTTTTTGTTGGGAATACCAAATTTTA
The DNA here is from genome assembly GCA_030545055.2 of Neoaliturus tenellus. Taxonomy (NCBI): domain Eukaryota; kingdom Metazoa; phylum Arthropoda; class Insecta; order Hemiptera; family Cicadellidae; genus Neoaliturus; species Neoaliturus tenellus. The sequence continues at coordinate 170,577,665 of CM061534.1, read as the reverse complement.
TAACCAAATCCCTTTTGTTGATCCAAACCATTGGTTTTGTTGGTTTGACCAATTTATTTGGTTACCTCAACAAAACGACGGCAACAAAATAAATTTTGTTGCGCCAACAAAACAGTTTTTTCTGTGTAAAAGAAACAAAAACATGAAGACATAAAATATTGATCCAAAACAATGAAGAAGTGACTATACGGTGCCAAATAAGATTAATTATCCTCCTCCACCTATACGTACGTGCATTCACTATCACTATATAACTATCTTGAGACAGGGACCTCACATGTATTTTAACCTGAATATGAATGAGAGATGAGTGTAGGATGATTGTGGCGCGATCTTGTAGTTGCTATGTTAACTTCTCAGTGACAACTGAACCGATCTTCAAGATTGATGTGTCAAAAAAAAAAAATAAATAAATAATGATGTTATATTTGAAAATTCTTTATCGAATTAAAAGGCGTAATTTCTCATCGAGATATGCCCTATTACGTTTGGAATGTTTGGTTTGGACCAACTTATTTATTGGGCAGGAAAAAATCCCGGTATGCCCAATGCTATTTTTGGGCAGTGCTGATGTACCAAGCTTTATTGCTAGTATTCAGAAAATGCATGGTAAGCCTTCTTATTGTATACTCCATGAAAAATTCTGCTAGCGAAATATTTGAACTAGAAATTGTTGGCGTTTCATAAATTGCAACGTACAGACGTTGCTGCAATGATTAATTTTAAAAAATCCCAAAGTGCTATCATTTTAATTTAATTGAATATTTGGAGATTGACTGATGTTTATATTAAACACGGATCAATATTTAAAACAGATTATTATTTTGGCACTGATACGATAAAAATCGTATCCGTAGCAATATTGCTTCATCCATTCTTTTAATCAGATGTGCAATATTAAATATTTATAGCTTAAATTCCTTTTTAACGCTTCACATATAGAACAACACAAAACGGCTATGGAGCAGACCTGTAATAGAAAGCAGTTAATCTTAGGTTGTCTTTACTCAAAGATAGTTCTATGTAGTCTGAAAATGACACTTGCAGTTATTCAGGGAGTAAAAGTACCGTACATTTTCTTAACACTGCAGACGAAGCAATAAAATTTGGTACATTAACACGACACAAACTTATGCATTTAACAATCTTTGTTTTATATCTCGATCTTAAAGATGAATTCGGAGAAGGGGGCGACCAAGATTAAAGATACCTTCAAATTAATACCTTCTATCACTTCCCTTACCAATCACGGGTATTCAGCATGGGCCCAAACATTAGTATTTTAATCTCTTAATGCAGCTAAATAGCTTAAGTTTACCCTATAAACGACAGCTGTGTTCCCCTGTATAAATTCCAGACAAACGAATACAAACATAGTGTTCCGTTTAACTTTAAAGCTTTTAATTAAATCTGTTTTCGTTTTCTTACTTAAAGATTTTACTTTTAAAACCCAAATGGCCAAATATGATAAAAAATAATGATATCATAAACAAAAACACAAAGTGTTGAGGGGTTGCCAAGTCCTAAAAAGATATGATATCAAAATGTGTTCCAAGTCAATGACTTTGGTTTTAGAATAGCTACTCGACAAATTGATTCGATCTTTTAATGCTTGGTAAACATTCCGTAAAACAATATTGTTTTATTTCGAAACCGTACTTGGCCAGCAGATGTATTAGCAAAGTTAGGTCTATATGCTACGATTGGGATATGGAGGATATGCTACGATTGGGATACGATTGGGATATGTTACGATGAATGAAGAAGTTCTGACTACGTATAGTTTAATAAAAATATTAAAAAAATAAAATACCATACATCTGCTGGCCAAGTACGGTTTCGAAATAAAACAATATTGTTTTACGGAATGTTTACCAAGCATTAAAAGATCGAATCAATTTGTCGAGTAGCTAATCTAAAAACCAAAGTCATTGACTTGGAACACATTTTGATATCATATCTTTTTAGGACTTGGCAACCCCTCAACACTTTGTGTTTTTGTTTATGATTGAAAATAACAAATAGAAAACTTTTGTATACATGTTAGTCTTTGAGAAGTGTAAAAAATATTGAAAATATGATGGTTGAAAGGACATTGAGCAAATTTTTTCGTGAGTAATTCCAATTCTGTTTATTCATTTAACGCTTGTGGGTAGACTAATTTTTTTATGTCAGGTACAAAAACTATAAGATTTTAAGGATTTCCGAAGGAAATATTCCGCATGCCACACATGGTTGTTCGTTTTATAAACTAACATCAGTAGTAAGGAGGGGCGGATCCTGCATCATGAGGGGGTACGAGGGGTACGAATTTCCTAACAGTCCTCCAGGCCCATTTTTAACCGGTTTTCTGTGATTTTTGCCTACTTTTTGGCAATTTTACAGCACTTTTCAGGAATTCCGAGGCATAAAAACCTGATGGAGGAGGGTGACTTTGCCATGAGGAGATATGAATTTCCTAACAGTCCTAGACCCGCAGACCCATTTTTAACCGGTTTTCAGTGATTTTTGCCTACTTTTTGGCAATTTTACAGCACTTTCAGGAATTCCGAGGCATAAAAACCTGATAGAGGAGGGTGAGGGAGGAGGGGTATTGTATTTAGATGGTGTTGCATGAGGACTAGTCCTGTGCAAGGACTGTTGAATTTAAATAGTCCGGCGTGGGGACTATTGTATTTTAATGGTCCGGGGACTATTGTATTCAAATGGTCCTGCAAATCCCTAAAACCTAGCAGCTAAGGCTATGACCCGTGAATAGGAACAATTAGCCACCAGCTTAGACCTAATGAGCTGTACCTAAGATCTAAACCTAAGGTCTTATACCTGAGTCCAAAGCTCTAAAACCTAGCAGCTAAAGCTTTGACCTGTGAATAGGACCAATTAGCCACCAGCTTATGTGTTGGACCTAAGATCTAAACCTAAGACCTTACACATGATTCCAAAGCCCACAAACCTAGCAGCTAACGCTTTGGCCTATAAAACAGACCTATTAGCTATTATTTTATGCCGAATGTGTTGGACCTAAGATCTTAACCCAAGACCTTACACCTGGGTCCAAAGACCAAACCTAGCTGCTTAGGCTTTGACTTATGAATAGGACCTATTAGCCATTGGCATAGACCTAATGAGTTGGACCTAAGATCTTAACCTAATGCCTTAAACCTTAGTGCAAAACACCTTAGACTAGACTAATTCCTTAGACGTAAGATATAATTCCTTAGACCCAAGGCCCTGACCAAGCCCTTAAACCTAGCAGCTAGGGTTTTGACCTGTGAAAAGGGCCTATTAGCCACCAGCTTAGACCTAATGTGTTGCACCTAAGATCTCAACCTAAGGCCTTACACCTGAGTTCAAAGCCCTAAAACATAACACCTAAGTCTTTGACCTGTGAATAGTGCCTATTAGCCAACAGCCTAAACCTAATGTTTTGGTACTAAGATGTAAACCTAAGCCCTTGCACCTGAGTGCAATGCCCTAAAACCTAGCAGATAAGGCTTTAACCTGTGAATAAGGCCTATTAGGCAACAGCCTAGACCTAATGTGTTGGGACTAAGATATAAACCTAAGCCCTTGCACCTGAGTCCAAAGCCCTAAAACCTAGCAGCTAAGGATTTGACATGTGAATAGGGCCTATTAGGCAACAGCCTAGACCTAATGTGTTGGGACTAAAATGTAAACCTAAGGCCTTGCACCTGAGTCCAAAGCCCTAAAACCTAGCAGCTAAGGCTTTGACCTGTGAATATCGCCTATTAGCCACCAGCTTAGACGTAATGTGTTGGACCTAAGTTCTAAACCTAAGGCCTTACACATGGTTCCTAAGACCAAATGCCTTTGACCAAATTAAATCCTTAGACCAACGATCTAATTCCATAGACCCAAGGTCTTAGACTTAGGTCCTAAAACCTAGCAGCTAAGGATTTGACCTGTGAATAGTGCCTATTAGCCAACACCCTAAACCTAATGCGTTGAGACTAAGACGTAAATCTAAGGCCTTGCACCTGAGTCCAAAGCCCTACATCCTATCAGCTAAGGCTTCTTGACCTGTGAATAGGGCCTATTAGCCACCAGCTTAGACCTAATGTGTTGGACCTAAGACCTAAACCTAAGGCATTACACCTTAGAGAAAGCCCTAAAACCTAGCAGCTAAGGCTTTGACCTTTGAATAGGACCAATTAGCCACCAGCTTAGACCTAATGTGTTGCACCTAAGATCTAAACCTAAGGCCTTGCATCTGAGTCCAAAGCCCTAAAACCTTGCAGCTAAGGATTTGACCTATGAATAGGGCCAAAAAGCCACCAACTTAGACATAATGTGTTGCACCTCAGATCTAATTCCTTAGACCCAAGGTTTAGACTTAAGCCCTAAAACCTAGCAAGATTTTGACCTATGAGGACTGTTGTATTTATATAGTCCGGCGTAGGGACTATTGAATTTAGATGGTCCCGCGTAAGGACTATTATTTAGATGGTCCTGCGTGAGGACTATTGAATTTAGATAGTCCGGTGTGGGGAGTATTCTATTTAAATAGTCCGGCGTGGGGACTGTTGTATTTAGATAGTCCGGCGTGGGGGCTATTGAATTCAGATGGTCCCACATAAGGACTATTATTTAGATGGTCCTGTGCGAGGGCTATTGAATTTAGATAGTCCGGCATGGGGACTATTGTATTTAGATAGTATGGCGTGGGGACTATTGAATTTAGATGGTCCTGCGTAAGGACTATTATTTAGATGGTCCTGCGTGAGGACTATTGAATTTAGATAGTCTGGTGTGGGGACTATTCTATTTAAATAGTCCGGCGTGGGGACTGTTGTATTTAGATAGTCCGGCGTGGGGGCTATTGAATTCAGATGGTCCCACATAAGGACTATTATTTAAATGGTCCTGTGCGAGGGCTATTGAATTTAGATAGTCCGGCATGGGGGCTATTGTATTAGGATAGTCCGGCGTGGGGACTATTGTATTTGGATAGTTCGGTGTGAGGACTATTGTATTTGGATAGTCCGGTGTGGGGACTATTGTATTTAAATAGTTCTGCATGCTATTGAATTTAGATAGTCTGGAGTGCTTATTATATTTAAATGGTCCTTCATAAGGACTATTGAATTAAGATAGTCCCGCGTAAGGCCTAGCCCCGTGTACGAACTATTGTATTTAGATAGTCCTGCGTAACGACTAGTTCTGTGCAAGGACTGTTGAATTTAAATGTCCTGGCGTGGGGACTATTGTATTTAAATGGTCCTGCAAAGCCCTAAAACCAAGCAGCTAAGGATTTGACCTGTGAATAGGGCCTATTAGCCAACAGCCTAAACCTAATGTGTTGGCACTAAGATGTAAACCTAAGTCCTTGCACCTGAGTCCAAAGCCCTAAAACCTAGCAGCTAAGGATTTGACCTGTGAATAGGGCCTATTAGCCAACAGCCTTGACCTAATGTGTTGGACCTATAATCTAAACCTACGGTGTTACACCCGAGTCCAAAGCCCTACAACCTAGCAGCTAAGGATTTGACCTGTGAATAGGGCCTATTCGCCAACAGCCTAAACCTAATGTGTTGGCACTAAGATGTAAACCTAAGTCCTTGCACCTGAGTCCAAAGCCCTAAAACCTAGCAGCTAAGGCTTTGACCTGTGAATAAGGCCTATTAGACAACAGCCTAGACCTAATGTGTTGGGACTAAGATGTAAACCTAAGGCCTTGAACCTGAGTCCAAACCCCCAAAACGTAGCAGCTAAGGATTTGACCTGTGAATAGGGCCTATTAGCCAACAGCATACACTCAATGTGTTGGACCTATGATCTAAACCTAAGGCCTTACACCCGAGTCCAAAGCCCTACAACCTATCAGCTAAGGCTTTGACCTGTGAATAGGAACAATTAGCCAACAGCCAGGACGTAATGTGTTGGACCTAAGGTCTAAACCTAAGGCCTTACAACTGTGTCCAAAGCTATAAAACCTAGTGGTTAAAGCTTTGACCTGTGAATGTTACCTATTATCCACCATCTAGGACCTAATGTGTTTGACCTAAGATCTAAACCTAATTCCCTACACCCGAGTCCACAGCCCTAAACCAAGCAGCTAATGCTTTGACCTGTGAATAGGACCTATTTGCAATTAGCTTAGACCTAATGTGTTGGGCCTAAGACCTAAACCTAAGACCTGGTCTTGAGACCAAAGACCAAACACCTTATACCAGACTAAATCCTTAGACCTAAGATCTAATTCCTTAGACCCGAGGCCTTAGACTTGAGAACTCAAACCTAGCAGCTAAGGCTTTGACCTGTGAATAGGACCTATTAGCTATTAACTTAGACCTAATGTGTTGGACCTAAGATCTAAACCTAAGGCCTGACACCTTAGTACAAATCCATAAAACCTAGCAGTTAACACTTTTACCTGTGAATAGGGCTTATTAGCCAAAAGCCTTGGCCTAAAGTGTTAGACCTAAGATCTAAACCAAAGGCTTTACACCTGGTTCATAGGACCAAATACCTTAGACCAGACTAAATCCTTGGCCCAAAGATCTAATTCCTTAGACCTGAGGCTTATACTTATTCCCGAAAACCTATCAGCTAAGGCTTTGACCTGCGAATAGGACCTATTAGCCATTAGCTTAGACCTAATGTGTTGGACCTAAGATATAAGCCTAAGGCCTTACACCTGGTTCCTAAGACCAAAACCTTAGACTACACCAATTGCAAGACCTATGATCTAATTTCTTAGACACGAGGCCTTAGACTTGAGACCTAAGACCTAGCAGCTGAGGCTGTGACTAATGAGCTATTAGCCTACAACTAATGAATTAGACCTAAGATCTAAATCTAAGGCCTTACATTGCACCTGAGTCCAAAGTCCAAACACCTTAGACTAGACTAATTCCTTAAACCTAACATCTAATTCCTAAGACCCAAGGCTTTAGACTTAAGACTAAAAACCTACAAGGGGGCCGCGATTCACAGCCCCCCCCCATGAATTGAGCAAACATTAGGCATCGAGGTATTTTTTCTTTGATTATTAAATCATGATCAGAAATGGTTATCAGATTCAGATTGGAATATTTGAAGACCAACCTCCATCCATCTTACCCAACTTCTTAGGCCCTACCGCATAGACTTGACCCAAGACCTAAGGCTATACACCGTAGTCTAGGCTTGAAGTTTGTTAGACCCAAGACCGAGGCCATAGAGTTAAGACCTGAAAACTTACAAGGGAGTCGCGATTCACGACCTGCCCTGAACGGAACACCGTGGTCAAGGGCCTTACACCATGGTCTAGGCTTTTAAGCTATTAGACCCAAGACCTAAAGCTCTACACCATGTTCTAGACCCAAGATCTAAGGCCTGAGGTCTAGGCCTTTAGGTTCTTAGCCCCAAGATCTATGGCCCGTGGTCTAGGCCTTTAGGTTCTTATCCCCAAGATCTAAGGCCCGTGGTCTAGGCATTTAGGTTCTTAGCCCCTAGATATCAGGCCCGTGGTCTAGGCCTTTAGGTTCTTAGATCCAAGACCTAAGGCTCAACATCATGGTCTAGACCCTAAACATAAGGGTTGTGATCTAAGTCTAAGTTCTTATCAAGACATAATACCTCACACCATTGTCTAGACCCAAGACCTAAGGCCTGTGGACTAGGCCTTTAGGTTCTTAGACCTAAGGCCGTACACAATGGTCTAGACCCAAGACCTAAGCTCCGTGGACTAGGCCTTTAGGTTCTTTGACCCAAGACCTAAGACCATGCACCATGTTCTAATACTCGTTTAAAAGGCGGCCGGAACCAAGACCTAAGGCCCTTCACCATGGTCTATATCCCCAAGACCTAAGGCTATACACCCGTGGTCCTTATGCTATACGCCGTGGTCTAAGATCTTAGACACAATTTCTAAGGCCTTCAATCACGGTCTAGATCCTTAAAACCTAAGGCCCTACACCATGGACTAGTATTCGTCTTAAACCGTGTGCAGTTGTGATTGTTACGTCTGTAGCTAGAGAAAATTTGGCCTTTAAGTTCTTAGACCTAAGACCAAAAGGCGTACACCGTGGTCTAGGCTTTTAAGTTGTTAGACCCAAGACCTAAGATCATACGCCGTGGACTAGACTCAAGACCTAAAGCCATACACCACGGGCAAGGCTTTTAAGCTCTGAGACCCAAGACCTAAGGCCTTGCACAGTTTTCTAGGCTGTAAAGTACGTAGACCCAAGACTTAGTTCCATACACCTCGGTCTAGGCTTTTAAGCTCTTCAACCCAAGACCTAAGGCCATACACCCTGATCTAGGCTTTTAAGTACTTAGACCCAAGACCTAAGACCACGCACCGTGATCTAGGCTTTTAGGTTCTTATACCCAAGACCTAAGGCCCTTCGCCCTGGCCTAGGCTTTAAGTACTTATGTCCAAGATCTAAGAACATAAACCGTGGTCTAAGCTTTTAAGCTCTTAGACTCAAGCCCTAAGGCGGTCCGCATTGGCTAGACTCAAGACCTAAAGCCATACACCGTGGTCTACGCTCTTAGGTACTTAGACCCAAGACTTAAGGCTATAAAGTAAAGACCTGAAAACTTACAAGGGAGTCGCGATTCACGACCTCAGAACAGACACTGTGGCCCAAACTAAGGCCCACACACCTAACCCAAGACCTAAGGCCTTACACCGTGATCTAGACTTTTTAAGTACTTAGACTCCAAGACCTAAGTTCATGCACCCTGGTCTAGGCTTTTAAGCTCTTAGACCCAAAACCTAAGGGCACCACCATGGTCTAGGCTTTTAAGCTCTTAGACCCAAGACCTAAGGCCCCACACCACGGTCTAGACTCTTGACCTAAGGCAATATCTCGAGGTCTAGTACTCGTTTTAAACCCTGTGCAATTGTAGTTGTTTCGTGTATTTTAGAGGAAACTTGGTCTTTTATGTTCTTAGACCTGAGACCTAAGCTTTTATACCGTGGTCTAGTACTTGTCTTAAACCGTATGTAGTTGTGAATGTTTCATCTGTAGCTGGGCGAAGATTGGCCTTTTACGTTCCTAGACCCAAAGCTTAACACCCTACACCATGGTCTGGTACTCGTCTTAAACCGTGTGCAGTTATTACTGTTTCACCTCGAAAAAGAGAATGTTTAAGCTTTTACACCATAACTTGGAACGAAAACCCGTGGTCTTATTCCTAAAACCTAGGACCTTAGACCGATACCCTAGTACATAGGTCCTGAGACTTATTGCTTTAGATCTAAGACAAAAGGAATTTAATTTAAGACCTAAGGCTTCATAATTTAGACCAACCCCAATCCCAAGCATTAAAGGCATTAGACCATGGACCTTTTTTATAAAACCTTAAACATTTGACCTAAGATTTAAGACTTTAACATAAGACTTAAGCCCTAAGACCCTACCCATGGACTAGTACTCGTCCTACACCGCGTGGGACCGTGTAAAATGGCGTGCATAAAGCCAATCATATGTATTATTTGAAAGCACAGCGCACGTGAACGCCTGTGTTTGCTGTTGGGCGTTTTAATGATTTGCGCTTTCGGGCGTTTTGCAAACTCGACGCGGAAATAACGATCGCAGACGTAAATTATTAAAAACATCGTCTACACATCGATTTTGAAAAACGATCGTGGACGTCGATTATTTTAAACAGCGTCTGGGCATCGATTTGGAAAAACGTTTTTTTTAGTTATCGTAGGCCCCGATTGCACTCAGGTGCAAGGGCTTAGGTTTACATCTTAGTACCAAAACATTAGGTTTAGGCTGTTGGCTAATAGGCACTATTCACAGGTCAAAGCCTTAGGTGTTACGTTTTAGGGCTTTGAACTCAGGTGTAAGGCCTTAGGTTGAGATCTTAGGTGCAACACATTAGGTCTAAGCTGGTGGCTAATAGGCCCTTTTCACAGGTCAAAACCCTAGCTGCTAGGTTTAAGGGCTTGGTCAGGGCCTTGGGTCTAAGGAATTATATCTTACGTCTAAGGAATTAGTCTAGTCTAAGGTGTTTTGCACTAAGGTTTAAGGCATTAGGTTAAGATCTTAGGTCCAACTCATTAGGTCTATGCCAATGGCTAATAGGTCCTATTCATAAGTCAAAGCCTAAGCAGCTAGGTTTGGTCTTTGGACCCAGGTGTAAGGTCTTGGGTTAAGATCTTAGGTCCAACACATTCAGCATAAAATAATAGCTAATAGGTCTGTTTTATAGGCCAAAGCGTTAGCTGCTAGGTTTGTGGGCTTTGGAATCATGTGTAAGGTCTTAGGTTTAGATCTTAGGTCCAACACATAAGCTGGTGGCTAATTGGTCCTATTCACAGGTCAAAGCTTTAGCTGCTAGGTTTTAGAGCTTTGGACTCAGGTATAAGACCTTAGGTTTAGATCTTAGGTACAGCTCATTAGGTCTAAGCTGGTGGCTAATTGTTCCTATTCACGGGTCATAGCCTTAGCTCCTAGGTTTTAGGGATTTGCAGGACCATTTGAATACAATAGTCCCCGGACCATTAAAATACAATAGTCCCCACGCCGGACTATTTAAATTCAACAGTCCTTGCACAGGACTAGTCCTCATGCAGCACCATCTAAATACAATAGCACGCTGGACTAGTCCCCACGCAGGGCCATCTAAATACGATAGCAAACGGACTAGTCCTTGTGTAGGACCATTTAAATACAATAGCAAGCGGGACTAGTCCTCGCGCGAGACTATCTAAATACAATAGTCCTTATACGGGACTAGTCCTTACGTAGGACTGTTAGGAAATTCGTACCATCTCATGGCGCAGTCACCCTCCTCTATCAGGTTTTTATGCCTCGGAATTCCTGAAAGTGCTGTAAAATTGCCAAAAAGTAGGCAAAAATCACTGAAAAACCGGTTAAAAATGGGTCTGCGGGTCTAGGACTGTTAGGAAATTCATATCTCCTCATGGCAAAGTCACCCTCCTCCATCAGGTTTTTATGCCTCGGAATTCCTGAAAAGTGCTGTAAAATTGCCAAAAAGTAGGCAAAAATCACAGAAAACCGGTTAAAAATGGGCCTGGAGGACTGTTAGGAAATTCGTACCCCTCGTACCCCCTCATGATGCAGGATCCGCCCCTCCTTACTACTAACATCTCTCAACATTTCCAAAATCCATCCTCTCTCCCCACAAATTGTTGAACATGTCAGGCGAGCATATTGGGACCCAAATTTTGGTCCACTTTGATAGCCTGTGGGATCCATCCCAACATGTGCGGCCGATTTGACATTCTTCTTACGGTGTGAGGAAAACGGCCATCATGTCAGGTCGGATGTTAAGTGTGACTTGAGGTCAAGTTTTTCGAGCATGTTCGACAGTGTGTGTGGTTCACTTCAAACAATTTAAATTCACACTTAAGCTGGCTAGTTGTTATTTATTATATTTCTCATTTACTGTGTATTTAAAGTCATATTGGCCGTTTATATTAGCTCAGCTGCCCAGAGGTAGTTTAATTTCAAATAAACAGTTTATGATTTTCGATGTGAACATCATGAATAAAATTGAATTTTGTACTCCTGGTCCTGCCGCCCTTGGGACACCTGAGGCCTCTGCCCCTCTTCCTGATGGAGCTGCGGCCTGCCACCATTCTGGGCCAGGACTGTGGATAGACTGCCACCGTGGTGACTCATGCCACTCAACCAACATAAACTGTTGTATTTTTTGCTATACGGAAATCAAACTTCTCGTTTTGAGGTTGGGTTGCGGCATTGTGATCTACTAAGACAGATCTTTATTTTGATGTGCATATCAACCGATGCTTAAGTTCAAGATTTTTTAGTGACTCCTCATTGGCCGACTCAAAACAGAAATGGACACTGAGTTAGTTTGTTAAAAAGTATGTTTTAGCCCTTAGCTGAACTATCAGAGCATTAAGTTTCTAGTTAAATTGTTTATAAAAATATCAGGCCGTTTCCAAACTTTTCAGCTCTTCTTTATATATAGAACGCTTGTATCAACAGTGTCTTCAGTAAATGTAGTAAAGGGTATATGTGGTTTAATATTCGTTTTTTGGGTGATTCTGTTCTTTTCTACTGTGATGCAGCGTTTACTCAAGACAAAATAGTATAAATTCCATATCATAAATACATAACAACTAATATTTTGAACATAAACAAACAACTCCTGTAACATCCAAAAGGAAACAGTTCTTCACATTAACTCTGGTTTTCTGCCATTTTACTTTCTCCCTCTATACCATAGTATATGGAGAAAGTATTGTTTTCGTCAAAATTTTCGAATTTGAGTTGTTGGTGGATTTATCCATTTTGGTTCCCCCCGAGTCCAAAAAAGTGGTTTTCGGAGTGATGTCTGTCTGTGTGTGTGTGTGTGTGTGTGTGTGTGTGTGTGTGTGTGTGTGTGTGTGTGTGTGTGTGTGTGTGTGTGTGTGTGTGTGTGTGTGTGTCAGGATGTAAACAGAGCTAGAGAATGCCCTAATGGTCCGATTTTAATTAAATTTGGTACATAGGTCCAAATCCACGATAATTCCAGGTGTTTTTTTCATTTTTTTGAATTTTTGATTTTTAAGGGTATTTTACCCCCAAAACCCTCAAAAATCGTCAAAAATCAAAATTTCTCAAAAACGGCTCTAACGATTTTGATTAAAATTTTGTGGTTTATTAAGCTTAAAATGGTGAATAAAATGACACCACCCGCATCTCCAGGAAAATCCGCGTTCAAAAGTTATGGAGTAAAATGTGTTTCAAAAATCAATTTTTCGGATTTTCAAAATAGCTGTTGTCTTGAAGTAAATTTTACTTATCACCATTAAATCAAGCTCAAAAAAACTAAATAATCCAGTATTTTAAATTATTGCTCTACGTCAAGTGGTTGCGGAGAAAATTCAATTTTTCGTTTAGCGGTAAACACAGTACGTTGTTAAAAGTCACAGACGCGCGTAGGGTCAAACGAGCGCTGCTCAGCCGGTAGCTATCCGACTGAGTCATCAAGACATTAATGTTTGAAGCTTTTAACATCTTTTTTATATTGTTGGGAGAAAGTATGTGTCAGTTAACTGATACCGTTTATTTTTTAACCGTAACAAGAATTTAAAAAAACTAATTTTTACTATAGTCTACGTTTTAGGTATTATAAAAATACGTATATAAGTTTTTGTGTGATATAAAATGTTTCAGAAAACGTTATATGTACTATTGGAATTTAAAAGGGGAATTGAATATCAGATAAGTATATTAATTTTGTTTCAATGTGTGAGCTAAAAAATTTAAAATAAAAGGGCAAAACATGTTGTTACAAAGTTATGTCGAAAGCATGAAAATATTTGTTTTTAAACATGTTTTAAAGTTAATTTTTTAATAGAAGCCCCGAAATTGAGTTTTATAATTTATCATGTAGATGTAAAAAGAAACTGTGTATAAATTCAAGACCCTTATCACAATGCCAAATATGGATGACGTCGATTCATGGAAGGTAACGCGTGCTCCATAGAGAGACATGTCATATTAAATGGGAATCGTAATAAATTCATTCCAATCTAAAATAAATTTAACTCTTACGTGTCAAGTATGACTCCTGAGCGTATATGACAAACTTATAATTCAAAAGATATTTCATTTTCTGTGACAGAAAATCCTTTTTTTACATAGGATAAAATGGTAATATGTTGCATATCTTACCTTAATTACATCTAAGATCTTAAACCTTACATACATTACAAACTTTTTTAATTGTAATTGAAAAATTACGGCAGTAATATTTTTTGGCACTGTCTTGTCCTTAAAAGTGTATTGATTTCTTTAATAGGACAGGATATGATTACATAAACTTACTAAAACAAATAGTTGACACAGTACTGATCATAATAGGCTTAGTTCAACAAACATGATTTCCATCAATAATTTAATAATTTCCTCATTATCACATTGCACTAACAAAACATTTTTTTTTTTGGAAATGGAACTTAGATAAAAAAACTGCGTTTTTAAGCAATTTTTATCTATTGAAAAGTTTTAATTTATTAGATAAAATGAAGACAAAGTGAAATGTTTAAATGATGAATTATATAACTAATATACTTGTTGTTTTAAAAACTTGCATGTGTAATATATAAAAAAAAAACTTTGATGTGATTATAAATGTAAAAAGAGAACAACGTATATTGTAATAAAATTCAAACTTAAAAAGTGTATTCTTTAACTTTTTGTAACTATCCTTATGGGTTTACATTATTTGGGAGATTTTTAATTATTGCTGATTTTCATTTAAAACAATAATAAAGAAAATTTAAATTAGAAAAAAAATTTAAAAAATTACTTTTTTATTGATTGCAACAGGGTATACGGCAAAATAATAATATTATAATGTGGAATATATTATTGGAATCACAGCCATACTATATTCAACGTACTACGAACATAATCACCACTACTAAATTATTTTCATAGATAACAAATTTTAAAAAAAATCATACTTTCCACATATACACCCCGAAACACGGACTTTTATATAACATACAAAATCATAAATTTTAATCACTAATATCCATTTTGAAAGCCAGATTTTACTGGCTATTATACGGTGTCACTCAACATCCATAGGTGAAGGTCGAGAATCTATTTCTCAAGAGTAGCGCAGTCTTAGATGCTGATCTCAAGATAAAAATCCAATCCTCGCTCTTTGACCCGGGTAAATAATTGAAAATCATTTCCTTCCCTTCAACATCTTTACTCACGGTCATCTTCAAGGAATTTTTTAACGATCTTCGTAATATTAAGATGAACATAGCTTATGTTATCAGGTCTATGTACCTTCGATGAATGATTTCAATAAAACTTGAAATAGTCACATAGTCATATTTCCTTGAAATAGTTATGGTTTTATAGAGTATTAATATTCAGCGATAGTCTATTGAAGACCTTTAAGCCACAAATGAAATCTGTGTTCTAAATATCTAAAGAGTTCCATGAAAACTGAATAGGCCTACAGTCGTTGCATAACTTCATTATCGGTGAACAGCTTTTTAAATCGACGGAATTAAAATGTCAAAAATTTAAAGATTATAGGTGAAAATTACAATTTTTAAATTTAAATTAAACAAGGGGAAAAACTTTTTCAATCATTTGGACATCTCATGTGAGACTTACATGCGTGTTATACCAAATAAAACTAGATTTTCCATATTAGCAGGTTTGATTTAATTTACCGTTATCTTAGGTACTGGTTTTTTTTTTTTTTATATAAACTAAATGGATATTTTCAAACACTTATTTATTTTACACCCATTTAATCCGCTGGTTGGTGAAACAAGAGGTATTTTATCTAAATAAAGTAGAAAATCAAACGCTAGAGGATATTTGGTAAGGATTTGGATTTGGATTTGGAGGTAAGGATATAAGGATTTATTTTATTATCTCCAGTACCTAAAAATATTCTATTCTACTGTATTATCCTTTTAATTTAAAGAGAAAATAATACAGATTTATACCATTTAAACAACACAATTTTATAATTAGTGGATCAAAAATAAATAACATTAGATTATTAAATTGTTTAAAGTGACTTAATTATGTAAAGCAGCTGATTAATTGAAATGAAATAACAATTTAAATATTTCATTATACCCATGTTTTGTACCATCTTCCTAGCGCTTCACTCACCAGGACTGTATACATT
This sequence comes from Neoaliturus tenellus, assembly GCA_030545055.2. Classification (NCBI taxonomy): domain Eukaryota; kingdom Metazoa; phylum Arthropoda; class Insecta; order Hemiptera; family Cicadellidae; genus Neoaliturus; species Neoaliturus tenellus. The sequence continues at coordinate 170,562,056 of CM061534.1, read as the reverse complement.
GCTGGAGCTGAATCCGTCGAGTATCAAAATAAAACGACTCGTCTATATTGCAACACTACTATAGTCTAATATACCAAGCTCTTACTGGTCTATAACACGTATTTAATGTGGCACTTGGACATTTAAGACCTCTTAAAGGTTTAAACAGTTGTCGTTTATAAATTTATCTATTTATGATTTTTAATTTATCTTCTCAATTAATAAAACAACCTTAAGTGAAATACATAACACATTTTAACTCCACCATTGGAGTAAAGAAAACAACTTAAAACACTGATTAAATACCCTTACCCGTTAAAACAAAATATAACTAAAAAAAAACTGAAGTATATTTTATGGAATTTATCGGTCGTTTTATGAAGTACATTTTAATAATTACGACGGATCCATGAACTATTATAGTAGGCCTAGTTTGTATCGAAAATGATGATTTTGCTTTCTGACGATACCAATCGTTTTGGGAGGAATATATCGTTCCTATATATACATTTACAAAATTTCAAATTCACCTTAAGAGATTTTATCTGTTATATTCTGTTAGAAATTTCACGAAATGTAGTTGTCACGAATAAAAGTGCAGTATATATAATCACATAGCACCTTAATGAGAAGACAAGAGGTAGGGCGAAATTTGAATTTACCAGTCACTTTCATTAAATGTGTTTCAACGAAACTTCAGGTGTTCGCCTGGAACTGACAACTGACAAATAGCTGTAAAGAAACGCAGTTGAATGTTTTCCACTATCAAGCATGGAATATTTCAAACTCAAACATGGAATATTTCTTGAATAAAATTTGTTTGACAATACATGGGTTTTATGCTTAGATAAATAAGTTAACTAAATAAAAACACGACGATTAAAATTTTTCATGTGTATTTTGTAAATTTATAACAGTCAGTGCATGTAAAAATTGTTAGTGTAATTCATTGTCACTTGTCCAATGTTACACAGGACGATAAGAAAGTTGGGGTTCCACGCATATGCTACCTTCGTAGTTGCCATGAACTCGTAAAACCGCTTTTAAATATTTTCCTAATTCGTTAATTGCAAAAAACTCATTGATTAGGTTTCTTCCAGCAAATTCACAAAAAGTTTGTCAGTTGTTTTCTAAATATAAAATGTAAAATTTGTAGTTATGGTAAAAGTTTATAAATTTAACCTATAATTGTAATAATTAAGGTGATAATTTAACTGATACTAAGGTTGGCATTCATTATAATTTCACTTTTCATCCCATTTTTTTAATGAAGTAAGTTGTTCAGTATAAACACCTATAGTAAGATGCACGAAAATAGTCCGATGGAAATTTTAACAGCTGTGTCCCCCCTCACCCCCTCTCGCCCTGCAATGTTGCCATTTGTAGTTATTTTTACCATGTGTAATACCGTAAAAACATGCGTTTCATAATAAATTTGGCAACAATGTATTGACTCTCATCGGACTATTTTCGTGAATCTTACTATAATAGGCCTACATTGTATTGTGATTCATCATAATTTATGAATTTTTTATTTTACAATGGTGTTAACTTTCTTTATATTCATATGTAGTGAATTTCCTTATATAATTACTGTAAAACCTAAGTGAATACAATATTTTAAGTTACTTAAGATGGAGGGTGATGTTGTTCGCGTCCACAGCATTCCATTAAAGTTGCACGTACTCCCCAAATGGTGCTAAACGAATAACAATTTTTGGCAGCTGAACTTTTACGCAAGTGATATCTTAGCTATGCCAGCTGCCAGAACAAATCGAAATGGCCCTTTCCAGGCCCACTCTCTTAATATAATTTGACAGTAGTTAAAAAAAAATTGCGTGTGATGATTTAAGAAAATTTATTAATAAACAAATGATGATGGCTTGGAAATGCCAATACAACCCATATTGAGGGTTAAGGAGATGAGTTAAGACAATTCAACTTAATGGGCAAATCACGTTGTAGCAGTTTTTGTTTGTTATTTTGTGTTTTAAAACATTTTTAAGGTCAGGTAAGTGATGTACGAGTTTAAAAACAAATAAATTAATGTTTCGTTAGTTAAATAATAGTGTTCCAAGAATTTTTGGAACACACAACTAACGAAACTGAATTATCTTTTGAGCCGGGTTTACTTTCGACGAATATCGTTATAACTCTTGACCAAAGCCAAAAAGCTTTCTGTGCAATCAGTCAAGTCAATAAAATTGAGAGCTCTTTTGTGATTGGTACATGAAAGGCCCCTTAGGTTTTCATTTTTGCGTCCTCGGCATACTCAGTTAGTGCTACTCTGAGTGTCAATCAACACCATTGTATTAGACTACTTTGAATGCCATAATCGATATAAAATAATAAAATATGACTCAATATTTATAATGAAGTTGTACAATATTTTCCTTTTAACCGTTTAAAATCGATATTTATGAATGATATATTGTGAATATTAAAGATCTATACACAAAAACTAAAGATAAAAATTCAAATAATAATATTCTTTCAACCAATAAAACCACTCTTCTTAATATCATTGAGCTAGAACAGGTATGATTCTTTAGTGAAATCTTGGAGATTTCAACCCACTAAAATCTTAAGACCGCGAACCACGGATTTAAAATTTCCCTCTCCAATATTCAATAATAAAAAATCATAAATAAAAAAAAACAAAAATAAAAACGGACAAACTATAAGAGAAATTATACAAACAATGCACTAAAACGGGTGAATACGAGTGATAAAAAACACCACAAAACGAGAGTAAACTAAATTAATGAGCTTATCATGGAGACGAAAGAGCAATTAGAACAAGCTCACTGTTATATTTATGAATTGTTGTATGAAACCTTCTATTTTATTTTTCTGACGTTAGGCATGAATATGAAGCTAGCTACATCTTTTGTTACCTTTCGAATTATCTTGCTGTACATAACTTAGATTGCCATAATCGGGGGTTCCAGTGATGGTGGTCGATACTGATGGACTATTATTATAATATACTGTACCCTATTATAACCTTGTACAGTGTGTAAAACCGAAGTAAAATCGAATGATAAAGGAGTGCAGTGCAATGGAGAGTGTCAAAAGTGGCGTTTATATCTGGCCAGTTGGCCAGTTCTTTTTGTCGTTTGTACCATGAATAGGGCCGTGTTCACTTTATATGTCTCGGGCCACGTAATGACTAGTACTAGGGTTATTGATGTGAAACAATTCTTCCTTAAAATGTATCACGAGTTTCCTTGTGTAGAAATGTTTTTCATTAAACCTATTTATTACTGGTGTTTATAGGTCACCAAGTGGTAATGTTCACTCATTTATTTTCTCATTAATGTTCACGTTTTTTCTTCTGATAGTTATAAGACTATGTTTAATTTCATGGTGGTGGTGGTTTTTATATGGATGTGATTGACACCCATGACCCCAACACTATTGAACTTTTAACGTGTTAAGACCACTTCACCTTTAGTAACTAAATTTAAAAACCACAAGATATGATACTTTATTGGACAATGTTGCTGCAGACATAAAAGGTGACGACTAACAGGTAGATGTCTCTTGGGCTGTAAGTGATCATGACTCTCTTTCTTTTGTTGTTTCTAGGGAAAGTGATTTGTTCAACACTCCTACAGTGAACCAAACAATTGTTGCCCCAATTTCTCAACATAGACTCTATTATTTCTCAAATCGTATTACTAATGATGACTGACCTAACGTATTGACATCCATACATGCTGAAGACAACTTTCATATCTTCTTTAATACATTAATGAATGTGTTTCGTCAATGTTTTCCAGCTAATTTAGTCGTAAAATATAAAGTCAATGAAATACCAAAACATTTTGGATGGAGCTTGGAACTTTTATAATGAAAAATCGGTAGTATTAGCGTATAACGTGTATAAACCTAGAAGAACATAAAAAACTAAAGCACCTACATTCTCAAAGAGGATAACAAGTCTGAGTTAGAACTGGCCAGGCCAGTTCCTAGGCTTATAATGAACAGAGAATTGAGAGTGCATTAAAAATACGTCTCTGCCACTTAGAAAGTCTTCCGAGCTGAAACTGGGACTGCTTCCAGTAGGTCAACCTCTTAATATGGAGTCATCACCTGTTCAGTTGATGAACTATATCCCCAAACTCAATCCCAGTTCCAATGGAGGCTGGTTGGTAGTGATGAGGTTTATTGTGTTGCCCAAAATTTGAAAAACTTTCATAGTAATTAGTTCTTTCTTCAATTCTTTAAATTCCTTCTTCATTCACTCATTCTTTAATTCCTAAAAATAATAAGAATGTGTTATTTTGGTGTGTGAATTTCAACTAAATTAACGTGTGGCAATGGAGTTATTTTGTTATTTTGATTTTGTTATTTTGTTATTTTGATCTAGAGTCATCTTAGTGATGTTCCTAGTGTGTGTTGTAAGGTACTAAATAAATACTTAAAAGATTCTTCAACAAGTCGATCATCAGGGATTTCGCTATATAGTAAACTTTTTTAAATTTATCTCAAATTCAAGGACAGTAATCCTTCTAGGTAAAAGGCAAATGTAACCTATTCAATCAACATTCCATCCACGTAGAAATGTCGTTTTAGTAATGTTTAATTCTGTAACTAAACTTTAAATCACGGTTTAATCTATCCCGTCTAAGAGTTCATGGATAGGCTACATATTTATTTATATGGTTTGTAATACTATAGTTTATATTTGTTTAAAGTATCGCTCGAAATAAAGGGTGTATTTCGTTTTTATAAAACATGAAAGACTATAAAAATGTAAAATCTTATTTATTGTACATTTTATATTTCTTTTTTATGATAGCTTTTATTTGTACAAAGAAATTTTGTGGGGCTTTAAGAGTTCTATACCAAATAACTAGTGAACTTTTTAAACGATTCTCAAGAAACCCCATTGCATCTGTTAATCAATTAAAAAGCGAGTAAGGTTCGTGAAGTATTTCATTATTGTAATTTGCTCGTTACCTAATTCAATCTCAGCCGATCTTTCCGGATTTATTGGAGATTCGGTAAAGAAGTAACGTCAGAAGAAACAATTTGCAGAGTAACAACTGCAATTCAATTACAATGTACTAGCAGATATTTAAAGGGATTTGGCAAAATCGCCATTCTCTTTTGGGTCTGATATGCAAAGATATAAATTCAAAACTGGAATCAAATTAATTATTATTCATTAATAATTAATTTATCATTATCATTGTAAATAAAGTTCGTATCCCTCTGACCAAGGCCTGGTGTAGAGCTTTTAGGTCGAGTATTATGGTTAGAGTAATTTCATAAGTCACTAGCTTACCCCGGCATGCTTTGCAATGCCAACCAGAGGAAATGTGTGCCCTTCAGTTAAGCTCGTTCGCTACGCTCACTCACGATCAGGTTTATCCCTTTCGCTACGCTTACTTGTCGCAAGTCTATAATATCCTCTAGTTTTGTTATTACTGACCCTCCCTTATTACTTTAAAAATGTGAATAGCTGTTCGTATGAGGAACATTCCTAAATGTGATAAGATGTTCCAGAAGAATAATTTTTCTTCTATAAGACTAACATAGTAACTTTGAAGACGTGTGGGGCAGAGCCCTATGGAGGAATCTATTTTTTTCTTTCATAAGCGCCTTCACCTGACAATAGCAAGCACAACAAAAAATAATTAGAGAAATCAGTCCAGCCGTTCATCCGTGATGCCGAGACCAAGGGAAATAGGGATTAATTTATATACTGTATAGAGAGATAATATAGATAAATTGTAAGAAAAATGTTGGTGAAAAACTCTCAAAATATGTACAATACTTAACTTCAAAATAAAAAATGTATGAGAGGAAAAGTCACAAATTAATTTACCATTCTGACTAAATAAAAAATAACGTACTTTAAACTTCGCATACTATTTTTACTGTTGTTGTTTTAAGATAAGCTCAAACATATTAGACTATTTCTTATGCAGTATACTGCCAAAATAATCAAAAGAAAGTTTCAAACAGTAATATTAAAATTAAAGTTTTAATATCGCCATGGAGGCCAGAGCCATTAACCTGCACAACTTGTTGGAAAAGGCATACCGTACGCAAACAAAGTTGTTATAAAAACAACGTTAATCATTCCTGTTCTTATATACCACTTATTATATAACTTAATTATATACTAACTAGTGGAGTGTAGGGGCAAAGGCCCCTAAAAATCAAAATGGTGATGTCTCCAAAAGTAAGTTTTAATTTATCACCTCCTTGCAGTACTACTGTATTTTTCTCAAGCTTTAGGGTGAATTTACACTTTTGGGTTTTCAAATAAAATATTTCCTAATCTTGATGAAACTTTTTGGCACTATCAAATCAATAATTTTCCAATAATTTCCCCTGTATTAAATTACAGTAGTCTATTTTGTGGAAAAATGAAAAATTATTGAACTAATATACTACCGAATGCGGTAAACATAGTTTTAACCTTACACGTGTTCATGATGAGTTTGAAACTCAAATAAATAAAATAGTTCAATACAACATAAGCCCATTAATACTGTACACTCCTTCACCGTGGACCCCTGTGCTCCCGTTCACCTCTCCAAACCCTATTTCCTGAATCCCCTATTCCCCCAGGGCCTGAGTACCCCCATTCTCCCGTACCCACTTGCTCGCAGTTCTTCCCGGTGGCCCCAGTGCACTCTATGTTCCTAATTCCTCCCCAACGCCCCCCATGCCCAACCAACCCGTGCCACCGACGCGACGTCTCTAGTAGGTCCTACCCCTTGTTCCCCCATTCCCATGCCCCCATACTCCCGTGCCCCATGCCCACCATTGCTTCACGTGTACCCTATATCCCCATGCCCCCCTAACCCCAGTGCCACCGATAACCCTCGTGCCCTCGTTCCCCCTCACCCACGTTTTACTCCCGTACCCACATGTCTACAGTTCTTCCCCGTGGTCCCCATGCCCTCTATGTCCCCCAAGCCTCTCCCGTGCCCCCATCTGCTCCCGTGCTTCGTGCCACTGGGACGCCCCTAGGGCCTATTTGGCCTTCCCACCCCCGCCACGTGCCACCTGGCGCCCTATGTTTTCGAAACCCTATGCCCTAGGTTGCACCCCGTGGCAACCATGCCCATCTACCCCTTTTGCCACCGACACCCCTAGTGCTCCTTGTACCCCCGCAACACCAAGGCCACGTACCACAGTGCATCCCCATGCCTCCCCATAGTTACCCGCCCCCTATGCCCCCGCCCCCTATGCTCCCACCCCCTATGCCCCCGAACCCCCGTAAACTCCAGACTTTCGTACCCTCATGCTCGTCCCTGTGCTATGTTGCCCACGCTTCTACCGTGCTCCTTATGCCCCGGGCTCCAGTGCCACCGACACCCTTCTTGCCCCCATATCCCCAAACCCCCTGTACTCCCCATGGTCCCGTGCTGCCATCTCCGCCCCCTTCCCGTACCTCCCCCCCGCCCCCGCCGTTTCCCCCATGTCTCCCACTTGCCCCCTTGCCCCCATGCCCCCTTACCCTGCCTGCCACTGGCGTCCCCCGTACTTTGATTGTAGTCGATTTATGTCTGTTCATCAATGAAGTATAACACTTATTGATACATTGTTATTTTTATCACACTATCATTTACATGAAAATCTCCCCGTCTTTATGGTCGTGTTTCCCTACGACCTACTTAAATGAAAAAGCAGATAATGAATAAAAAAACAATCCTCATACGAAGGTTATCCACTGTTAGTAGTTTACATATAATTATTCACTCAAAAATAAACAAACATACAACAAAACGATTCAACTCTTTAACTCTGTCTACTTAATAGCCAATATATAAATAGATGAAATCTCCTGAGGATCCGTAATCCGTTCATGACTATTACTGTTTTCCTTTTTTATAGTGCATTGCCAATTTTAAAAAGTTATAACAATGCGATTATCTTAACTCAAAATCTCTGCTTAATAACCAGTTGAGTTTATGATATAACACTGGAACATCTGCTTACACACAGGCTGAACACGTGTAGATATAAAAATCTTCCTTCCATTAAATTAACATTGGAACTTCAAGGTTCATTGGGGCGAAGCCCAGGTAACTTTTGACAATTCTGGTATTTTTCCTTGCGTCCTTGCACCTCAAGCTTTAAAATGAGCCATCATACATTGCCCTATCTTTCTTCTAACTCGAGATATTTCGTGGGGACCGATTCGCTTACGGAATTATATATACTAGAGATCGCCTCCTGATCGAAATTCGATCAAAATTTGAGTTGATCTGGCCCAAGAAGCTTAAAAACATTTTACAACTAAAACATCTGTTCTTTCTAATTTTCTAGCAGTTGCTTTTACAACAGCTGGCCAATGATTCATTCAATTCTTTTTGCTCCATAAGATTAACATTGGAACTTTGAAAGCCTGTGGGGAGTAGCCCTGGAGTCCGATGTGAATTATAATGAGATTCTGCTCATCTACATGACTATATCTTTTTAACGGTATGCTTGGATTTATCCTACGATGCATACGAGCTGAGAAAAAAGGAGGAAATGAAACATGCTTGCGTATTAATATATAGATAGATTTACTTACAAAATTAAATAGCTTAAGTCATTTTGGCTTTATGTTAATTTTGATTCAAAAAGTATTTTTACTATTTGCTTCTTGAATTAGTTATTTCACGTTAAACTTGTGTGATTGATGTAAGAAGAAGCATATTCCTACAATTATCAGGCTTTATATTAAATTATTTTACACCATTTTCCACCAAGTTTTGTCTTTGTAAATTCAATTGCTAACAACACTGCTTGATTACCTCCCTGTACTATTGAGATTTCTCTTTACCACATCTCCAATGAATAGAGAAAGGTTTGGCCGAGACCATCCTCAGATCGAATTAGTTAACAAGTCCATCCCAATCACGGAATTGTCTTTAAATCTAATTTACTTCTCCTGATTGATTCCCAAAGGCAACGGGATGCCGGTAAATCACTCCAGATGTTTTCAGAGGAGTTTTATACAACTAGTGTAACTTAAAGGTATATACAGTCGACTATTAACGATACACGAATGATTCCATAATGATTCCAAATAGTCTTCATTCAAGGTCTTATTGCATTTTGTCAATCGCAACTAAACAGGTTCATAAGCTTAAGTACTATATTTTAGGTAAAAATATCAAATAAAAAATGCCATCCGGTAAGCAAAGAATAATTGTAAGTTTGGAAAATAGTATTTATAAAATTGTTAGCATTGTAATAACGGTCTTCAATCAGATTTTGTACTGCGATGAAGGTGGCTGCGTTTGTTGCTTCCGGGACGGCTTGTGTGGAGCCAACACCGGCGACCACCCCATATGATGATGTAATGACTCCATATCATATAATTTCTTTGGATGACATATGTTTACAGAATAAGTGGGGGGTGATGTTGTTCGCGTCCACAGCATTTCATTAAAGTTGCACGTACTCCTCGGGTGGTGCTAAACGAACAACAATTTTTGGCAGCTGAACTATTACGCAAGTGATCTCTCATCTATGCCAGCTGCCATACCAAATCCAAATGGCCCTTTCCAGGGCCACTCTAGAAATATAGGATCAGTTTTAAATATTTGTCATTTTAACGTTGAGGGTCTGAGCGAATCCAAAAGTGACTGCCTCAGCAAGGTGCTGCTAGAAAATAATGTCGATGTCCTCGCACTACAAGAAACACATGTAGAAGACTTAGAGAATAGTGTGAGGGTCAACATCACAGGATATAGGCTTGTGGATGAAATAGGACACAGGGTCTATGACGTGGCGACTTACGTTAGGCAAGACATAGACGACGTATCAGTCTCCCACAAAAGTTGTGTGAACAGCATATTAACTGTTGCTGTTAAGGTATCTGAGACTACCATTGTAAATGTCTACAAACCACCAAACATCCAGTGGTCAGATACAGTTCTCCCAACTTTTGAACATCCTGTGGTATATGTAGGTGACTTTAACAGTCATCACACCCAGTGGGGATACTCGTCCGACGATAACATGGCTCTCGTCTTTCAAGCTGGGCTGAAAATAACATCCTTTTCTTAATATTTAATGCGAAAGATCCACACACTTTCCATCCAGCTCGATGGCGTAGTGGGTACTCCCCAGGCTTGTGCCTTTGTTCTTGTGACCGATCAACAACACCCACACCAACTTGCAGGTAGGTCCTAAGTGCCTTTCCTCATTCTCAGCATAGGCCTATACTAATATCAGTGGGAATCCAAATTCTCTCGTAAGATCTTTTCCTCGGCCTAGGCTCGGATGAAGCAGCAGGCTCGGATGAATTCTTCCCCGAGTTTATAAAACAATCGGGTAAAAAGCTAGACAGTGGCTTCTTTAAGTTTTTGACACCATAATGGAAACTGGCGACTTGCCTGGTATATTTAAAAAATCCAAAATAACAGCTGTCTTGAAGCCCGGTAAAGATCCAAAACTGTCCGCAATTTACTTACCCATAGACCTTCTTAGTGTCTGTTATAAGCCTCTCGAGAGGTTGATATACAACAGAATCCTCCCTGTTCTCGATTCCAGCATCCCCGTCGAACAAGCTGGGTTTAGACCTGGGCGCAACTGTTGTGACCAGGTTCTAGCTCTTACTTCTTCCATCGAGGATGGGTTTGAGCGAAGACTGAAAACCTCTGTTGCTTTCATAGTTCTTACTGCAGCTTATGACACTGTCTGGAGAAAACACCTTCTTATTAAATTTTACAACCAGATTTTTTGCCCTTTGCTATTACGTCTCCCCAACTCAATGCTCTCCAAGAGGATGATTAAGGTATATTTGGGACGCAAGGAAAGTCCTTTTAGGCAACTAAAGGATGGCCTGCCACAGGGGTCAGTGATCGCCCCACTGCTGTTTAATGTGTATACAGCCAACATTCCTGACACTCGCCCCTCAAAGTTCGTTTACGCAGATGATATAGCTCTGGCTTATCAGCCCTAGAAATTCCAAAAAGCTAAGGTAACACTAACAAATGACCTCACGACCCTCGGTGAATACTTTAAAGCCTGGAAGCTAAATCCAAACCCAACGAAAACCGAGGTTTCTTGCTTCCACTTGAACAAAAGACTGACCCAACAAAAGCTTAAAATTGTATTTGACGGTGTTGAGCTAAAGCACATTGAACACCCACAGTAACTGGGGGTCACCTTAGATCGGTCCCTGACATTCAAAAGCGACCTACAAAAGACAGCAGCTAAGGTGAGAACCAGGACTAACATTGTCCATCACCTTGCTGGCTCCACATGTTGAGCTAACGCACAAGTTCTGCTAACCACTGCTCTATCCCTAGTTTACTCAACTGCTGGGTACTGTGCTCCCGTGTAGTAGAACAGTGTGCATGTCAGATATATCGCCGTCCAGCTTAACAGAGCTATGAGAGCCATTAGTGATACACTCATGGCATCCCCCGTCCCCTGGCTCCCGGTCCTGTGTAATATCGCTTCACCTGAAACCAGACGAAGGGATGCACTCATTAGGGAATCCCTTCCCTAATGAGATGGGAGGATGTGGAAGATCTTATCTGCTCCACATCTGCCTATCCATTATTACCTACCCCAGATGACGGGTAGATTGAGGTCCCGTAAACCACCTCTGCGGACAGCATCCCAGTTAACGGACTCAAACTTTTCCATCCACACCGACTGGACTGCCTCCTAGGAATCTTTCCAAAGTTGGAATTGCTTTCTGATTGCTGACCCGGTCTTAGCAGTAGGTGGTATTGATCTTTTTCGGAATCAGTGGTCTTTACTCAATCGATTCCGCAATGGAGTAGGAAGATGTAATTATTGAAAATACAAATGGGGAATGGCAGGTGATCAGTCATGCAGCTGTGGTGCGGAGTTTCAGACTATGACTCAAATTGTCACCAAGTGCCCTTAAAGTGCTTTCCCGGAAGGGCTGATGGTCCTGCATTGCGCAAGTGAAGCTGGGCTGCAATGGCTTAGCACCCTGGATTTAGTTTTATAGAGAAATCATAAATGTCTATTTTAGTTTAATTTTAAATGTACTGACGCAGGTGCTCTGCACTGCAGAACATCTTTTATTTATTTTATTATTATTATTATTATTTACAAAAATCACAGAGTAATTCTGGTAGTATTATGATACCCGCGGCCAAAGCAAGAGGGTTCCTTTTCACTGGTTGGGCGTGTTTTCTTCAGTCGTAGCCGTTGTCTCCCATTACCAGCCGGATGGTATGGCAGGTGTTAAGTATGACTGACTGCTGCATTTGCTTGATGATTGTGTTGTTAAGATTTACTTTTTTCAATTCTTGTTTCAAAGTCTGAGGAACAATACCAATGGAAGAAATCATTATTGGTATTATTTCAACTTTATTTACATCTTTCCACATTCGTTTTACTTCATCAGCAAGTTCCCTGTATTTAGCTTTTTTCTCATTATACGATGTTGTGAGATTATGTGTGTCAGGAACAGCTATGTCAATCATACATACAGTAGCCTCTTTGATGTTGTGCCAAATAATATCTGGGCGGTTATGAACAATCCTCCGATCTGTTAATATGGTCCTGTTCCAATATAATTTATTTTGTTCATTTGTCAATACTGGGAGAGGTTTGTATGAATAGTATGGTTCACTTTTTTCTGACAGTTGTTGTCTAGCAGCTAGTTCACAGTGAATTATTTTTGCAACATCATCGTGTCTTTTAAGATAATCTCGCTGAGCAAGGGCTGGGCAGGCTGATGTTAAAAGATGAATGGTTTCTATATGCATTTTACAAGCCCTACACATATCATCCTCAATGGAGATGTCTCCCACGACTTTTCTTAAGTAGTATTTTGTGGGTATTACTTGATCTTGTATAGCCATAATAAAACCTTCCGTTTCAGGATAAAGTTTACCCTCCTGAAGCCATTCTAACGATGCTGTTTTATATATCGTTTCTAAGTCCAATAGAGCTGGATATTGTCCGTGAAGTGGTTTTGCTCTCCAATCTGCACTGGATTTCGTAAGTCTTGAATTTTGATCTTCTAATTCTTTGTTTTTATCAATTAAATTCAATGGTGTGTATTTGAAGTCAGAGTGGACTACTGCTTTTATTAATGTTGAATCTTGATTGTAGAAATATGTTCTCAATTGTTTAACTTTTGAGTCATGCAGTCCTCTTAAGTCCAATATTCCTCTTCCACCCTGTGACCGAGGCAGAACAACACGTTGGATTGCAGATCGGGGGTGGAGCTTTCTAATTGTTGTTAGGGCTTTACGAATTTGCCTTTGCACATCTTCTAGCTCTGTTACCGTCCACCTAATAACTCCAAAAGTGAAGCACAGCAGGGAAATACAATATGTGTTTATGGCTCTAGTGAGATTTCTGCTGTTCAATCCGCTTCCACACACTGATTTCAGTCTTTGTGAAAACCTTTTTCGAAGAATTTCCTTAATATTTTTGTGGCAGATCTCTTCAGCCTGTGCTATTCCTAGGTATTTGTAGGCATTATTTTCTGTAAGAGACTCAATTACTAAGTTCTCATTGACTTGGCAATCTATTAGGCGTTGTTTGCCTTTAATTGGAGTTTTAGATGATTTTCTCTATTAGAGAAAAGCTTTAGGTCATCCATGTACAATAAATGAGACACATTAGCTGAAGGTACTGTATAGGTCTTAGTTGATAAGAGTAACTGGAAGACTCTAACATATGCGAAAGAGGATTAAGAGCCAATACAAACCAAAGTGGACTTAGGGAGTCACATTGAAATATGCCTCTTCTTACGCATATACTTGATCCTTGTTCATTAGTCTCATTAGACGATAATCTGAGTCTCGTTTTCCGCCGAGTCATCGTTAATTGTAAGAAATTAATAAGCTGCAGGTTGATACGGTATATTCTAAGAATAGTTATGAGCCATGAGTGAGGGACAGAATCATATGCCTTCTTATAATCTATATAAGCCATGTAAAGGTTCCGTTTTTTGTCTTTTGCCTGCTTCATAACAACTGCATCAATTGTTAAAAGTTCTTTGCATCCATAAGATTGTTTTGTGCAGCCTCGTTGTACTTCCGATATTATGTTATTGTTAGTGACAAACTGATAAATTGAATCAGTCAAGCAAGATGTGAGTAGTTTATATGCTGTGTTCAGACATGTGATGGGTCTATAGTTGGCAGGCTCAACAGGATTCCCTGATTTATACTTGAGATAAGTTATGCCTTCCGTCATGAAGTATGGCATTTCTGAAGGGTTATTAATAAAATATGTGAAATGCTCAGCGACATACTCATGAACACAGGTAAACTTTTTCCACCAGAAATTGTGAATACCATCCGGCCCCGGTGCTTTCCAGTTTGCTGCTTGTGATATAACTTTTTTCAAGGTGTTTACATGTATACCGGGAAATTGCATTTCAGGTATTGTACTAAATCTAGCCTCTTCATTAGCTACCCAACTAGTACTGGTATTATGGTCAGTTGGGATCGACCATAACGAGGACCAGTAAGCCTCTAGTTGTTCTTGTTGAGGGCGATCTTGTATTGTCACTTCCTCCTTTTCGATATCCCGGTAAAAGGCCTTTTCATTTCGCTGGAATTTTTTGTTATCCAGCCTTCTATGTGTCGATTTACGGTATCTACGGACTCTTGCCACATATACGTCAAGTTTTTGTTTTAATGTATCCATTAGTTCCACTATTCTTCTGTTCCGGGTCTCAGGAGTTCCTGGATGAAAACGATATTTTTTCATCATAGAGTTAACTTTGCTGACAAGTCTCCGGCCACCTTCGCCTCTTTGGAATCTAGTTAATCGTCCAATGTCTGCTCTCAGCTCGGCTATTACATTTTCTAGTCTCCTTGACCAAGGTGGGTCACGTTTTTTGGCTTTGTTGTTAGTATTTTCATCTAATATTGGGTTTTTACCAGTGATTACTGATATAGCTGATGCAGCTGCAGCATATACTGCTGTATGAATTTCCGAGAATGAGTTAAGAGTTAATAGTACTGGTGGAAGGATGTGAGAATTAAGAATACTAACACATTTTATAAGGAAGGGGGACCAGCCAATTCGAGGGAGTGGCCTTCTCCCATTTGGATCAAGGGCTAAACACTGTTCAAAAATGAATGTAAACTCAGATTTGAGATTCTTCTCAAGGTCCCCATTCCTGTGTACATCGTTACCTTCCTTAGGTTGTATGGTCTGATCGTTATTCAAGTGTTCCTCATTTGGTTCTCCTTGAATAGGCGCTTGTTCAAAATTTTCGTCATGGTTTTCGTTTTAACTTGCATTTCGTTCATCTGTATAATTAAAAAGCTCACGACTTACTTCATCCCTAAGTTCTAGGAGGATTTGAGGAGGTAGTAGATTGTTTGATACAATAGCCCTTCTTTGATCTGCTATCCTTTGTTCCGTAACATCTATGTCTGGGTATGTTTCTTTAAATCTTCGAAAAAGTTCTTGTCTGTGACCTATTCTTTCAGTTTCATTCTTTGTCACCAAGTAATAGGTGCGCATGATAAATTTATTGATGTCCATCTCATGCGTCTTCTGGTCTGCGGAGGGGCCCGCTGAGTTGGCTCAGGGGAGACACGTTCCGCAGATCTGTCGGCTGTTCTTTGTTCGGGTTCTTTGTTCAGTCCACGTCCACCAGTGGTTCGCATGCTGTCACCCCCAGCACTGGCTCCAGGAGTGCCCTGATGATCCTCAGGTAGCTGGGTGACGGTTCTATTTCTAAGACGTCTCTCCATTACTGGGTTTGCCTTTTATTCCTACGGCCAGGATGTTAAGGATAAGAAGGAACACTTTTAATTTGTCGTATTAGTTAATTTAGATACAAAAGTTACTGTTTTAAATTTAAATTAACCTAATTTTTTAAGAACAAAATTTTTGCGTCTGTTTATGTTGATCACCAGATGATAATTATTATTATTATTATTATTATTATTATTATTATAGTTATTGATATTTTAAGAGAATAAGTGACACCCTTATAAAGATTTATTGACTTGGATTATCGCAGTATAATAAACATTAGCTTTGTAACTAAATTCATGTTAATCAGCTAATTGAGTTGACCTACCTTCTTTTAAAATGTAAGTAAAAAAGAAATATTTATATACGTTTTATTTTATCTTATTCCATTCGTTTTATCCACTACTCAAAACAGTTTCAAACGTTGTCTAAAGAGAAAAATTGCATGGTAACAATGACAAACTCAGGATTTTTAAAACTTCTTTTCAAAATTGCCTTTTAAACCGATTGTAGTTAAAAAAATTACCATGTAACGGTAATAGAATATCTTACAAAATCTTATATAAACATAAGTTATTGGAACACTGAGTTCTCAGTGAATGAAAAATTCCCTATTTTTATGTTAAATTAATGATACGTAAGAGTTGCAGAATTCCCTTCTAATACATGATCGTACTAAGTGTCGTTCTATAACCCTTTCAAGTTTCAATCCAATAAATTATTATCGAATAGTAAAATTCATTCAACATTTTGCCCGCCTTAAAATTAAATAGACTGTTGGGAAAAGTTTGCTATTGTTTTGATAAACCCACTTGTGTCATACCAAGTTTTACCTTAGCGAAGCACGGTCACTAAGCTGTGCAAGATTATTTAAAAAAATATTATATTTTAAGTCTAAAATAAAAATTACATTTAATATTATATCAACAATATTGGTATTTAATAAAATTCATAAAATAATCATTTGGAAAATGTTACCGCAACGTCTCATTCGCAGGTAATTGACTTGAACACTACTATTCAAAATGTTAAATTAAAATTGAAAAGTTGAGTTAAGTCAATTTGATTTAAAAGTTAAGTTAAACTAGCATGGCAAATAATATAAGCGGATCGCTGACTCACAAACGCACACACACACAAGCCTCCAGACGTAATATCCTCCATGTTCGTTTACTTAGAGGTATGCCAGCGACCGAAGCAATACGAAAACACAAAAGGTCTGATATTGAACAAAACATTCAAGTGTTATATTAGTGTGAGTGTGTGTACATCCAAGTTATGAATAAGGAGGAGTATATATATATATATATATAAGTAGATAGTACTATGGGGTTCCTAGGACACTTTTGGAGACAATAAAAAATCAAACAAATTTCACAGTTTTTTAATACAATTATGCAATATTTTTGCCACTTTTTGGCCAATTTTCAGCTTTTGTCAAATTGTCATAAAAAATATGCAAATTTAATGAAATTTTTAATAAATATGCATGAATTTATATGAAATTGTTTACAGAATAAAAAGTTTTTTAAAACCAGTAAAATTATAATTTTTATAAGGTGATTTAGTATCAATAAAATTAGCTACAAAACAGAATATTTATCAAATTTCATGAATATATCTTAAAAAATAATCAAGATATTAAGGTTTGATATTTATGGCTAGTTACCCCAAAACATGAAAATTTACTAAAATCAAGTGATTAAACATTAAAGTAACTTTTTACCAAAAATTCAAAATTATTAGATGATTTTTAGAATAAAAAAAAATATTTAAAATAAGGGGTTAAACTACCCCTAACATAAGTCAAAACATTATTTAATATTTAATAAGAATGTGTACCAAAATTAATAAAAATTGGTTGAAAAGAATTGAAGATATATCACTTTAAGGTTTTGATACAATATTTGTACCATGATTATACAATAATTTTACCATAATTTCATTTGGTATAGGAAAATAAAACTCGCATCTTTAAACAACTTTCATTTATTTTACACAAATCAGAAATACATTGAAAGTGTGCATGCCATGCACGCTGACCTTGATATTATTTCATATCAGAGTGTGCATTTGATGCACGCTGTCCTTGAACTCAGCTGTTGGTTACACAATCTAACTTTCACACCAAAATAAAGCATAGTCTTCACAATCTAACATTCGTTTAACATCAGTGTAAATCCTCCAAAAATGCTCTATTGTAATTGATAATTGTTGTAATTTTGGAAATTTATGAGCTAACACTCCTATACTTCTTAATTTTCTTCCATGACTGTCTGATATGTTAAAATTTGATTTTATATATTTTTTCCATGGAATACTTTTGTCTTTATAATTATGGAAATAAATATCTAGATAATATCCAAACTTAGTAGTTATGTAAAAAGAATAAGCTTTGTTGTTTTTTATAGTTATATTATAAGTTATCAAAAATTTATTAATTTCAGCCAAATCACTTACTTTTGGAAATATAACTTCTTTTACATTGATAGTTGGTGATAGTAATTTAACTAATAAATTATGTACTTCATCAACACTTTTAACACTTTTCTTATTTTTCAAACACATTAATAATTCACTCAAATCCTTCTTTGGCTTTTTAGGTATAACAAGTTCACCTTTTTCAACTAAATCACTTATAAGCACTTCATCCAACTCATTAATCTTTTCAATTATACTAATACATTCTAAATGATATTTATGCAATTCTTTAATTTCACTACAAATAGAATTTTCACTCTGAATTTCCATACTAAAATCTTCTTCAAAGAACATAGATGTTGCTTCCATTATATTTAACAGCCACACCCAATGTAATGAGTTGGCAATCTGTATAGCAATGCAATAACTAAACACAGGCTTGCATTTTAACTATGTAACCTAGAAACTCACTTGGAAAAAACAATATGTTATTATAACATTTAAAATAAAAACATGTTGAATCCACATCACATTTTAATGGGCTTTTAATTGGTATTTTTTGCAAACACATATTTTTATAAAAGTCTTTTTTTTAAAGTCAGCCTTTTGTCTAAACATTGTTTTGCCATTGAATTAGGTTTATTAAGGTTTCTTTATTATTTTTGATCGTACAAAGACTTATAATATATGAAAATGCATTAACTTTCAATGAGCTTTTCATTGCTGATATTTATTTTCCATATAAATCAATGCTTATCTTTTTATCTCAAGATTATAAATTTGATAACTCTTTTATAATCACATATTTGAGTTTTTAAATTATTTCTTATTAATTTAGGACATGTGATATATGAAATAACATTAGATTTTTATAGAGAATTTAAAAATAACATTAGTGTTATGATATCATAAATAGTTAATAAATTATTTGAGAAAATGTGGTTTTAAAAAGTTTTTTATAATTAGGTTTTGTATATATTTACTACTTCTAAGGTAAGTCTTAATTTATTATTTTTCAAACTTAGTATATTTACTTACCTCAACCTTAAAAATACAAATTTTTTATAAACTAATATTTTTAAATAAAATTTTAAAATCATTATTCTATAACTATTTTATTTCAGTAATATCATTTTTAATTATATTATATTCAAGTAATTTTTCAGATACAATAATAATATAACAATTTGTTTTACTAGTAGCTACTATATCATAATCAAAATCTGCATTAATAATATCATTTTTTGAACTTGAAATATTTGTTGGATTTTTTGTAGTATCAATTACATAAATTGGTCTATTTTCTAGAAATTCTGTTGGATTATAATACATTTTACTACTATTATAATAAACTTTTTTATAATCTTGATACATTTCATACATAATTCTAAATTTTTCATTGTATATATCAAAGTTTTCCAATTCATCAGGGTAATAATGACCATTTAGTTTTACTCTTATATATTTTTCACATACATACTATCAAATTTAGAAGTATCATATAACTGATCATTTGTTCTTGATTTTTGAAATCCAATTATAATAAATTTTGGATTATAAATATTTCTATAGATATTTGTTATATCAAAACTTAAATTCTTTCCTGTAATATTTTTTTGTTCAATGCATTGCCAATGATTAAAATGAAAATTTACTTTTTCAAATTTGCTTAGTTCATTAATTAATTGAATTTTACTTGTTGTTTTGTATTCAATTATAGGATCTCTAATAAAAAATTCATCAATTGTTATTTTTCCTTCAGTTGGTAATGTAGCATTATCATAAGATCCATCAGCCTTTTTACTTTTCCATCTAAAAATTGTATCATTATCTTCTGATCTAATAAATGTTATATTAAAACCTCCTTTATATATTGGAATATTTACATTTTCAAAAAATCCTAATCCAAAATGAGATAAATTACCAATTGCTTCAAATTTATTTTTAAAATTTGATTCAAAACCATTATTTATTTGATTTATTTCTGATTTTGAATAAGTTATACTGCCTTTAATTGTACTTAATAGACCAGGATATTCAATTTCATCAATCAATTTATTATGTTTTCTAACTTCAATTTTTGAAAATAAAAATGGAACAAAATTATCAATTAATTTTATATTAGCACCATTATCATATGCATTTCCATCAGATTTAGTCAATTTACCAGATATATAAAATTGAAATTTAGAAGTACAAAATCCATCTCCAAAATCTATATTAAATTCAGTTTTTTTATTAGTTTCATTTAAATGTAATTTAGATAATGGATAGAAATTTTTGTATTCAGCTCTTTCAATATCATTTATATATTTTTTGTAATCAGCCATTTATTAAGGATAATTTTTTAAATCAAAAGCTTTTTTAAAACAAGTAAAATTTTTATAATTTAATTTTTATGATTTCATAATGTTAAATTTTATTTATGTATCAATTTCATTTTTACTTTTAAAATACTCAATTTCTGTAGCATGATCAATTATAAATTTTGCTGATATTTTTTGATGTTCTAAAATTAATTCCCAATTTAATGTAAAAGCATAATCATGAATGAAATATTCAGTTAAATCTTGATATTTACAAATCAAATCAATATAATCTTTTAGTTGATAATTTATGAATTCAGTAATAAAATCTATAGTTAAATTTTGATGTTGAGCAATTTTTTGCCAATTTAATTTATTTTGAAACAATCTCATCATATTAATACTCAATTCATATTTTTCAGAAATATCATCCCAATCATCTTTGTTTAATTGATTTTGGTTTTTGATAATGAATAAATCAAATGAACTGTATAGAGCCATTTATTAAGGAGAAAATTTTGTAAAACAACTTTTCTTTGAATTACAAATACAACATTTTGATTTAATTATATTTATATTTTTTAATTTTATTATCTGAATATCTTTAGAATTAGTTTTTTGTTTGCATTTAAGACAATAAATCAACTCCATTTATATAAAATAAATTATTGTAATTTATCTATATCTCCTTTAATTAGTATTATTTCTGCATTTAATTCTTTTATTGATTTATTGACTCCATCAAATAGAAATTTTAGTTCTTTTTCTAATTTTTCTTCTAAATTTTCAACATGTTTTCCAACATTAATTAAAAATTCTAAAATTTTATTTAAATCTTTTTTAGTTTCTGAATAATCACTACCAATTTCAATAATTGAATCTAAAACTTCATCTAATTCTGATTTAACTATAACATCATATTTATTTATACTTGGTTTTACATTAACAATTCTTTTACCATTAATATTTATATAATTTTTTGATAAACCAATAGCATTTACTAAATTTTCAGTCTTTTTTACATGACTTTTAAAACTTTTACTAAAATTATTAAAAAATATATTTAATTTAGAATTAATATAATCTTCTTTAATATTAATTGGATGTTTTTTCTGTCTTCCAAACAGATCAAATATATTTTGTGAATCCATATTTATTAAGGATTAATTTATTTATTATGTTATCAAATTTTTTATTTTTATTTAATTCATTTAATATAAACACACATAAATGGCCACAAATTGGTGGATCATTATAATTTTGAATTTGATTATCATTATAAAATATATTATCTTTTCCTAAATATTTAACTAATTCTATTGGTGGTTTATTAACTATATATCCATATGAATCAAAATAATATTTAATTTTATCTTTTTTATAATAACAAACCCAATGAGTTCCATTTCCATTAAATGAATCTAAATTTATAATTCCACATTCAAATTTATTAACTTTATTAGGTAATATATCTCTCATAAATACACCTCTAAAATATTTTATATTTTTACACAATTTTTCTAATTCACCTAATGTTAGTGGTTCAAAATTTTTTTATAATTTTGTTTCATATATTTTAATGTTTTTTTATCTAAACCAGATCTTTCTACATTTTTTAATTCATGATCTAACCAATCAACAAAATTTCTAAATTTAGGAATTATAGATTCTTTTACTACTTTGGCTCCCTTTCTAACATTTGGTGTATAATTTTTAACTATAGGTATATTATCAGCAAAATCTAAAATTTCTTTTAGTAATCCACCATTTTTTATTTCTTTTGATTGATTATATGAAAATTCAAATCTTAATCCTTTATTTAATTTTTTATGTTTATTTAGTTTATTAATTTGTCTTTTAGATAATAATATAATATCTTTTCCATTTTTATAAAATTGATCAATATTAAATTGAATTATAACTGATCTTTTATTTTTAAATGCTAATTTTATTTTTGACTTTTGATTATCTGTCAAGTTTATATTTGTTTTTTCCATTTATTGAGAAAAAAATTTATAGTTTTTATAATATAGATTATTATAATTAATAAATAATTTATTAAAATTTTAATCCTACTTCTAAACCCAAACCAAATTTTTCATTTCATCCACATAGCACCTGATGTTGGTAATGCAATTAATCTTTCACCAATTCCATGATCATTTGATGTTACTATATCCCATGCTTTATCTTGTAAAATTTTATCAGCTATTTCATTTCTAGATTTTGTATCTTTATGATCTCTATAAAATAAATCATGTTCTTTAGCAGCTTTATCTAAATCATTGATTCCAGGATCACTTCTTTTTATTCTTTTATTTAATTTAGTTCCAGGCCCTAGATATTGATAACCAGGTACATGTAATTCAAAAGGTAAATTATTTATAACATCATTTAAAATACCTGATCCATCTTTTAATAATGGTGATGAAATATTTGCCAAAATTCTTTTTAAATACT
Organism: Neoaliturus tenellus; assembly: GCA_030545055.2. Classification (NCBI taxonomy): domain Eukaryota; kingdom Metazoa; phylum Arthropoda; class Insecta; order Hemiptera; family Cicadellidae; genus Neoaliturus; species Neoaliturus tenellus. Next base: position 170,539,203 of record CM061534.1, on the reverse strand, counting down.
TAATTCCTTCAGGTTTTTCAATTAATTCATCTAATTTATTTGATATAAAGTCTTTAATTGCTTTCTTTTCATTTAAAAATTATTATTACCAGCTTTTTCTTGTGCATATATATAATTAATAATATTATCTAATTTATTTAAATCATCTATAAATCTATATTCAATTTTATTTTCTGTATACTGTCTGATTCCTGAACCTTCAATTTCCCCTTTTAATTCCCAAATATGTTTAATTAAATTAATATATTTATCATCTTTACTAGATTTTGGTTTTTTACTATTTGGATCATTATTTTTATAAATTGAATTAGTTTCCCATAAAATCTTTGAATAATTATTTAAATCATCTTGTGTATATAAATTATTATCTGGTTTCTTTTCATAAGTTAACAATCTCCATAATCCATGTGTTCCATTATATTTTTTATCATCAATTATTAAATCATCATTATCAATTACAGTTATTTTATCACCAATCATAAATGATTTTTTATGTTTATTGCAATATAAACCAAATTTATCATCTTTTGTTCTTGGTAAATATTTTTGTGCTAATGGACCAATAATTTTATCTAATGTTTGAGGTGAAATTAAATTTGGGTCAATAAATGTCGAATCTTCTTGAATTATTGGTTGTCTGATTGGTCTAAATGGAGTACTTGAAGGTAAATTTAATTCTTCAGTTTCTGGTATTGATATATTAGCAAAATTATTAACAACAGGTACCAATTCCATTAGGTTTTTATTTTCATTTAAGACTTCACCAATTTTATTTTCAACTTTACCAATTGCTGATATTATAGGTTCATATGCTTTTTGTTTAATTTTTTCATAATTATCTTCAATTTTAATTTGATTTTTAAATTCTTTTATTAATTTTTTTTCAATATCATCTAATTTTTTAGCTTCATTAACAGATATTTTATCCATTTATTACAAAGAAAAATTTATGTTCAACACAAATCATGTTAACACAAACATAAATCATATTAACACAAACACAAATCATGTTAACACAAAAACCAATCATGTTAACATAAATATAATTCATGTTAACACAAATATAAATCATGTTAAACACAATTCATTTTACTTTATTTCTGTAATTTCCATTAAATATATAAATACTAATGAAATAAATAATACTAATAAAATAAATATTCTATCAATTATTGACTCGAATATACAACAAGCCATTATCATTATTTCATATCAGAAAAATTTTTCATATAATTTCCATCATTTGATTTTTTCAATAAATTAATAGTTAAAAATCCATAATCTTCTTTCCAACAATCATTACAAATAGTTTTAAATTTATCAAATTTCATATTTGATCCAACAAAATTATTATATATTTTTTTCATATAATGTTCATTTTGTTTAAATATGCATAACATATTTAAATTATTTCTAATTAATTATTGCATATCAACTTTTGAATAACATTGTGATAAATAAATACATGATATATTTTTATGTCTACCCATTATAAAATATTCTTTAATTTTATCTTGTTTTTCTAAAATACAATCATCAAAAACTACTAATGAATTTGGTTTACATTTATTTAGTGGAATCATATCATTACATAAAAAATAAGAAATTTGTTTATTAATATTTGATTCTATATTTTTAAATCTTTTTTGTAATAATTTATAAGATGGTTGTTCTAATGATTTACTAAAAATATATAAATTTGAATATGGAATTAATCTTTTGTAAATAAAATTTAATAATAATGTAGTTTTACCAGATCCACTTGTTCCTATAATTAATAATCTAATAGGTTGATCATTTTTATTATTTTTATCATATGATTCTAATTTTATATTATCTTTTTTTTCTAAAAATTTCTCCATTTAAATAAGATGAAATTATTTAAAATAATTGGTCATTCATCCAAAATAGAATTAAGATTAGAACATCCAATACATTTAGATGGAAAATATAGTATTGGTTGAAGTGGATTTTATTCAGATAATTTTATATCAAATATACCAAATGATTATAAAAACTGTTATGGATATTCTATTAAAGATGAAGATGATAAAATTATAGATCAATATTTTGATATAAATAAAGGAAATTATACAATTTAAGAAATAAAAAATATTTTTATTAATAGTTTAAAAGAATTTAAAAAGAAAATTAATAAATTCGATGAAAATGATTTTATACTGAAAAATGATGGACCATATATTATAATAAAATCTCATGTTAAAATTATAGTAACAACAATTATAATTGATTTATTAGGGTTAAATAATAAAATAATTGAACCAAATGTATTAACAAAAGGAATAAAACTACCAAAAATTAGACCTTTTGATGTTATTGAAATACATTGTAATTTAGTTGATCCTAGTTTTGAAAATCATAAAGATCATTCACATTTACATAAAGAATCAGAAATTCTATATTCATTTTATCCAAATGTTGAATATGGATCAAAAATTAGTGAAAACCCAAATGAAATTGATTATATTCCTTTAAAAAATATAAATAAAATTCAAAATATTGTAATATCTATTCAAGATAGTGATGGAAATCTAATAAATAATGAAAATATTAAAAGTATTGTATATTTAAGATTAAAACAAAATTTGTAATATAAAATCTGTCTACATAAATAATAAAACAATTGATTTAATTACAATAATTTTATATTTAATAATAAATTAATTGTATTTAGTAAACAAAATAATCCTTGGTTTAAAGTAAAAGATATTTGTAATATTTTAAAATATAAAAATTCTAGAAAAGTTTTAATTGATAATGTAAAAGAAAAATATATAAAACTTAAAAAATATCAAGTGTAACCAACAGTTACACTTACATAATGATGATAAATTAATTTACATAAAAATTATAGATGTCACAAATTAAGACACCCTAGAAATTGATGTACAAACATGTTTTCAGATGCCCTAAAACAGGGCGTCAATAAAATAGATAATAAAACAATATTTATTAATGAATCTGGTTTATATTCATTAATTTTAAAATCAAAAAAGGTAGATAAACAATAAGGATAAATATAGATGATGATAAATTAAAATTTATAGATTTTTTTAGAGGGGACAATTTGTCCCCCCTATCATATAATGAAAAACATACAAAACTTATTAAAATTAGGTAGGACCCAAAATGGGTCCCACATAAATTATAATATTTATTTTAAAAAATTTTAAAGAAGGTAACCTTATTATACAATGAAAAACAAGGGTAACAAAACGTTACCCTCCTTTAACATTCAAAAAATATTCATAAAGATAATAAATTATATACAAATTTGAGACCCGTCTTAAAGACGGGTCTTACTTATAATGATAATAAAGTAAAATTTATAGATATTTTTAGGGGAGGCGATTTGTCCCCCCTATCATATAATGAAAAACATACTATTTTTATTAAAAAAATTTGTTTATATTTATTAATTTTAAAATTAAAAAAGAATCAAAAAATTTAAAAATAGATTAATAAATATTTTAAATGAAAGTATCAAAACAAATATAAAAATTTAATAATAAATTATTTAATATATTTAAATTTATTAAAGAAAATATTTAAAAATATAAATAAATTATAGTATAAATTCAATATTATATGGTTATAAATTATTAATATAATTTTGATCATTTTCTTTAAAACTTTCTTTAACATAAATTTTCATTATATTTATAAATGGTTCTATTATAAAATTAAACTTATAATGATATACAAAATAATTTTTATATTTAAAAAGATATATTAAAAATTTATTTGATATTTTAGTTTTAAATAAATATAATTTTATATCAAAATCATTATTTATTAATTCTTTTGGAACAATTAAAATTTCCATTTATTTATAATTTTTTTATACCCCCAAGGTAATGTATCAATTTTATTTTCACAAATAAATCTTTTGTCATCTCTATTACTTAAAGCTAATTTATTTATTGTAATTGTATATAGTTCATGTTTAAAACTTCTAATACAAGTCATTTCTCTATATTGTTCTTGATCATCAAATAAACATTTCTTAAAATCATCCATATGTAATGTTTTATCAACAACACTTTTCTTAATTCCTTTACATTTTACAGGATTTTTATTATTAAATTCATAACTATATAATTTTGATCTGAAACCACAATATTCTTCTAATATTTCACCATTTAACTCATCTTTAAATTTAACAATTATTTTTTTATTCTTTTCACTATAGCATTCATGTTCTTTCTTATAATCACTTGTATCAAATTCATTAATATTTTCTTTAATAATTTTATATGGATCCTTTTTAAACTCTATAAAATAACTGTCTGTATCCATATATAATAACCTTATATTTGGATCAAACTTCTTTAATTTTTCATAATAAAATTGATACATATGTAATTTTGATAAATCAAGTACTGAAAATCCTATATAGATTGGTTTATCAAAGTTAACCTTTTCTTTTATCATATGTGAAGCAATACAGTCTTTATCAAATATACTAAATGTTTTAAAATTAGGTTTTTTTTTGCTTGTTTTAATGAAAACTTTTCGTCACCTAATTTAATATCACATCTATTTCTAACATTTTCCATAGTTTTTCCAAAAACACTATTATTCATCAATTTAAAAAAAGTCTTTTTCAAAATCTGATGTTGATTTGGATCTTAATTTGGTATTTAATTCAATATATTTTTTCATATAATCATCTTGATCAAATGCTATAACTCTATTAACTTTCTTTAATTTTAATCCTTTTTGTAGATAATATTTTAAGTTTCTTGAATGAATAACATAATCTTTTTTATCAAATAATATTGTGCAAAGTTTATTATTATAATGTTCAGGTGCTAATGGTAAATCTTTATGATCATCATATAATTCAATAGGATATTCTAAATCAACATCTAATATGTATCCATATTCAGCATTTTCATCTAATTCTAATATTGTTTCTTCCCATTCATTTAATGTATATGTATTAGGATTCATCCATGTTATATCTTTATAAGGTAATTTTTGACTTAAAGCCCATCCATATAGATTATTTGCATCTATATATAACATATAATTTTCAGGTTTTGTTTTATCATAATTTTTTGTATATTTATTGTTTGCTTTACAATATCTAGTTATACATTGTGAAATACCACCTCTAATACCTTTTTCAATCATTAAATACATATTATAATCACTTATTAATTCTAGTTTAATTTTTGTTAATTTTAACATAGAATCCCAAGCTAATGATGGTGATGTTAGATAATGTGCTGGATCTAATTGATAATTTTTCAAACAAACAGATCTAAAATTTTCAAATATATCAGCTAATAATAATACATCCTGAATATTATACAAATCTGAATAATTACCTAATGTTTTTATTTTTAATTTATTCCAAACTTTTTTATAATGTTTATAATCATCATCACTTATATTTTCATTAGTTAAACAACTATAAAATTGATCTTTTTCTAATATTTTATCATAGTTTAATTTTTCGACATTATCAATAAATTCATATGGAAATACACCTTTAGAAGTTAATATTTTTAAAGTTTCATTATCATATTCAATTATATCATTTTCTTTTATAAATTTATTTATATGCTTAAATTCTTTAAGATTTTTAGCTAATTTTTCAATTGATGTAGCCATAAATCTAAATGTATCTACAAATGAGAATTTTATAAATTTTATAGGTTTATCACCTTTAAATTCATAACCATAACCAGAATTTACTGAATAGTTTATATATTTTTCATCTGTATTAGCTAGCAAATAAATTTTACCATAGTTTTTAGCTAATTCTTTTATAAACAAATGTGTATCATAATTTGAACTATTATGACAGAATATAGGAATACTTTGAGGGAATTTTAGATTTAAATTACAATTTAAATGTGCAGCACCCCTAAATTTTCCTGTTAAATGGCAATGATCTCTTACTTTTATTCTTTTATCATCATCAAAACCACTATTTTCACAAATATGACAAATATTAGTTTTTTGATAATTAATTTCTTCTTCATTAGTTAAATTCATAGGCTTTTTATTTTTTGAATTATATTTTTTAGCTATATATTTTGAAATTTCATCTAAATATTCAAATAATTTATTTGGTACATTTATTAATTCTTCTTCATTTTTTGCTCTATAACAAATAGGTTTATACATTTTATTAGTTACTCTAGATACTAAATAGATTGTAAATCCATATGGTATATGTTTTTGAATTTTATTTGTATATGAGCAATTTGGATTATTTTTACAATTATCAATCTTTTCTAATATACTTTCAAAATCCATATAAATTACATATGGATGTTCAAACTTTTTGTAATAGTTTTTAAAACTTACTTTTTGACCAGGAAATGGCATTATAGGTCTACAAGGTTCTAATGATTTACATATTTCTAAATGATTATTCAAGTCTTTATTTTTGTAGAAATGAGTCAAACATCTTCTACAAATATATTTTTTTGTTTTATGTTTTGATAATTGAGAATATACCAATTTATTTAAATCTGTTATTAATATATAATGACAATTATTACCAATTTTATAATATAATAAATCAATTTCTAATTTTACATTATAATATTCAGATATTTGTAATGGCACTATTTTTTCATCTTCATCAATTCTATAAATATTTATTGACATTGATGGATAGTTATATTTAGAGTCAAACGATCTTTTTTCAAATAATTTAATATCTTTTAATGTTATTGGATAATCAAAACCTTTAAAAATATCATCATTTATATATTTTTGATATTGTTTAACTCTTTCAGCATGTTCATTTGGTTTATCAATAGCACATCTAATTGCATAAATAAAACAATATTCATCTTTATTTTTAAAATTTACACAACATTTTTTATTCTTAATTTCATTTGGTAATTCTATATATGATCCAGCATTTAATGAATTATTTTTAGATAATTTTAGATTTAATTCAACACATCTTTTTAATGACCAACCAGAGCCTTTTGATGGTTGATTTAGTTGTTCTCTAACTATTAATTTCTTAAATTGATCATCAATAAAATCATCTACATTTAAAATATCTGAACTTTTTATGCAAAAATACATATTACTATTTTGAATATCACCATTTATTAATTTTCTTTCATATTCACATTCTAAAGCCATCTGTCCTTTAATATTTTTAAATTTTTGTTTTTCTATCAATTTTTTTATTTCATTTCTTTGAGTTTCTAAATAATCATTAATATCTAAATCATCATTTGAATTTGTTAAAATATAATCTTGAAAATATCCTTTTAATGACGAAGCTTCTTGAATATTTATTATATTTTCTTTTGGAATTGGTCTATTTTTAAAATAATCATTTAATAATCCAATTAATTCTCTTCTAGTTTTATTAACAATTTTAATACTATTTTTAATTGCTAAATTTTGAATATATTTTAATGATCTATATTCTAAATTATTTGGATTTTCTTTAATTTTGTTTAATCTTTTAATTAGTTCATCTCTAGATAAATTTTCATAATTTCTGACAGATAATTTTTTTGCAATTTCATTTAATTTTTCAATATTAAATAATGAATAATTTGTAAGATCAAATGTTTCTTTAATATTTGTTAATTCATCTAAAGTTTTATTTTTATAATTATATAAATTATTATTTTTACACCAATGTTTTAATTCAAATATTTTATTATCAAATTTTTGTTTATTTAATAAATGTTTAGTTGAGTTATAATGTCTATCATAATTTTTATATAATATATTTTTATTACAGTAAGGACAATTAATATTTTTATTTGTTCGTTCCATTTATTAGAAATAATTTTTACTTAGAAATAAAACTCTTAAAAATATGAGAAGTTTTTCCACTTTTTTCTAGGTAATTTATAGTTTAAATTGTATTTTTTCAATCAATAGTCAACTTTTCACAAGTTAATTTAAATTTTCTAGAGTATTTTTTCAATAAAATCAATAATCAACTTTTCACAAGTTAATTTAAGTTTTCTAGAGTATTTTTTCAATAAAATCAATAGTTAACTTTTCACAAGTTAATTTAAATTTTCTAGAGTATTTTTTCAATAAAATCAATAGTTGTATTTTCATAAGTCAATTTAAGTTTTCTATAGTATTTTTTCAATAAAATTTAAACTTTTTTAAAACAAGTAAAATTATTATTTTTATCATATTTTTAAATTTTCTAGTTTTGTTATATTTTCGTCATGAATTTTAGTTTCTAAATGTCTTAAATAATTATTAGTCCATTTAATATTTCTTCCACATTCACAAAATTGTGGTTTTAAAAACATTTCTCTAATACATTGTATACAAATTGCATTTTTTCTATCTTTACTATAATGATAATTATTAAAATTTGAAATATCTTTAATTTCTTTACATTTATGACATTGTTTTTCATTTAATTCAATAACTTTAATATTATCATATAAAATTTTTTATAATACAAATCCTTACATTCTTTACAATAATGATATAACCCATCTTTAGTATTTTTATCTTTATAAAATTTAGATATATCTTTATATAATTTACACCTTAAACATTTCTTTTCCATTTATATAAAATAAAATTTACAAATTGGTTTTTTTCAATTCATATTCATAAAAATTTCCAATAATATCTTCATTATTTTGATCTTTTATACTATATGTAACTGGATTTGTATTATTAATTTTAGAAATTATAAATATTTCTCTAGACCAATTATTTTTATATTTATTAGAAAATGTTGATTTTTTATTTCCAATTCTAACTCTATCATTTATTTTAAATTTTGATTTGGTTATTGTTTTTGGTGGTTTATATTTAAAAACAGTATCTAATAAATCCTTTTCATTATTTTTATTTACTTCAATTGGTTTCATTTTAATTGTTGAATGATATGAATTATTATATTCTTTAACAATTTTTGGTAAAATATTTATCCATCTATAATTTTTATAAATTTCAAATTGTATTTTCATTTTTTCATTTTGTGTTCTATTATACCTTTCTATTATACTTGATTTTTCTTCATTTTCTGTATGATACAATTTAATATCATATTTATTTAATATTTCTTTAAATTCTTTATTGATAAATTCTAATCCTTTATGTGTATGTAAAAGATTAGGTGATTTATGATTAATTTTAATTGCATCCTTAATTATTTCTTCAAATGCTCTAGAAACTGATTTCCCATCTTTTTTCTTTAATGGTTTTGACCAAACATATTTTGAGAAAGTATCTATCACATTTAACATATATTTATAACCATCATTTTCTTTTTAATAATTTTTCATTATAATTAAATCTGCTGCCCATAAATCATCAATACCTAATGTAATTATTTTTCTTTTTAGAAATTTTTTTCTGATTGGAGCATGAATTTCATTTGCTTCAATTATTTGTTCATTTTTAGTTAATTCTTTTTTAATTATAGGTTTAACTTCTTTTTTTAAAATTTTACTTTTATTTGTTTTACAAATTAAACATTTAGTAGCTATTCTATATAATCCATTTTTCATTTCAACAATTTGTGGATTAATATTTTTAGTTTTTTTCTTACACTTGTGACAATGAATTGGTTCATTCATTTATATATAAAAAATATTTTATACATAAATGAATTGATTCAATTCATTTATGTATAAAATATTTTTTTAATAAATGGATATGTGTTATAGATGTCATAATCAAACTAATTTTACTATTATTGGAAATTGTGTAGGATGTAATATATGTAAAAGAATTATTTATGAAAAAAAGATTAAGAGAAAAAGTAATAAGAATAAACATCTTAAACATATTTTAAGAGAATTTAACCATTTTCAACCATATAAAACACACCAATTAATTAATGAATTATATATTTTATGTATTTCCAATCATTTTGAAATAACACCTAAGAATATAAAATTATTTTTAAAACAAAGGAATTATACAAATTGGATATTTTACTATTAATTTTTAAACAAAATATACAATATTAATTTTGAATTGAATCATGAAGATAAAGAAAAAATTAAACTAGTTTTTAATAAATATTTATGTTTTAAGAAATGTAATATATCATATAAAAAATTATTACGAATGATTTTTAAATATTTAAATATGGATTTTTGTATAAAACCTAATTATGATGATAACTTTTTAACATATCTATCACAAATGAATTTGTAATATTTTTTCCCTATATAAATGGATATGTTAGAAGAAATTAATAATATTGGAGAATTAAGATTTAAAGAATATAAACCATTAAAAAGTTTAAATTTAAATGAAAAATATAAAATTGAAAAATTTGAAAGAATTAAAGATAAATATGGATATACAATTATTGTTGAATTAGAAAAATGTAAAATACATTTACCAAAAAGATTTACTAATATAATTGATGATAAAACTATTAAAGAATTAAATAAAAAAGATTTAAATTTAATTGTCACGGCTTTTAAGACTTTTGATGATAAAGAAACTGCTTTAGTTAAATTTGAATAATTATTTTAGTATAATTGTATTGATAATAAATTTTAAATCATCTAGTAAAAAATTATAATTTTACTGGTTTTAAAAAACTTTTTATTCTGTAAACAATTTCATATAAATTCATGCATATTTATTAAAAATTTCATTAAATTTGCATATTTTTTATGACAATTTGACAAAAGCTGAAAATTGGCCAAAAAGTGGCAAAAATATTGCATAATTGTAATAAAAAACTGTGAAATTTGTTTGATTTTTGATTGTCTCCAAAAGTGTCCTAGGAACCCCATAGTACTATCTACTTATATATATATATATATATATATATATATATATATATATATATATATATATTTTTTTTTTTTTTTTTTTTGAGGGAGAGGCGGAAAAATGCATTACGCACACAGGTGGCCAGCCTGTAGTATGGGGCTCCCCTAAAGAGGGGTTTACCCACTAAAAAACCTCCTCTACTCTTTAGGAATCTAACCTGGAATTGTTTGTCACATTACGTCAGGCTAGGCCTAAATTTGGCTTACTCCCGTGGGGCTCGCTCCTTTTCCAGCCGCTCGATCAAGGGATCTGGGCCACTTCGCGGTCCAGATCGGTTTTTTTTCCAGGAGGATGCCCCGGACGAACTGTGACAAACAATCCCAGTTGCCCTCATCCTCCATAATCTTTCGGCAGACCGTGTCCACCGAAAAAACACCGAGTTTTCTTGTGGCCTCCCGGCGGGGCCTTTCCCAACGCGAACAGCGGAAGAAGGTGTGTTCCGCGTCATCGGGAACGCCCGGGCAGTAGATGCAATCCGGTGAACCGGTCTTGCCCATCCGGTTCAGGTACGACTTGAAATAGCCGTGACCTGTCAGGAACTGCGTGAGGAAGTAGTCCACCTCGCCATGCCGCCTTTCTACCCATGGTTGGACCTGCTCGATGAGTCGCGCAGTCCATCGTCCTCGGGTGTCGTGCTCCCAGCTGTGTTGCCACTGCTGGAAGGTTCGGGAGCGCTCTTCTGTTCTTGCCGTGTCCTTGCCGATTTCGCCTTGTCTCTGATAAATCGCTTTCCTCTCCCCTGCCAAGAGTTTGACAGGGATGACTCCGGCGACCACCAGGACGGCAGGCTCGGACATTGTCCGGTAGGCGGAACACACCCGGAGCGCAGCTTGACACTGAACCCGGGCGAGTCGCAACCTGTAGCACTCCTTATCTAGAGCGCGTGCCCACACCTCTGCCCCGTAAAGGAGCACGGACTGGACCGCGGACATCAACAGACGTCTTCTGCTGGATCGGGGACCCCCGACATTGGCCATCAGCCTACTAAGGTAAGTGACTACCTTAGCGGCCTTGTCCGCCGTACGGAAGATCTGATCCCTCCAGCTTAACTTGGTGTCCACCATAACCCCAAGGTACTTGGCGGCACGAGTTGATGTGACCACCTCCCTTCCCACTCGGAGTGAGACGACGGTGTCGATCCTCTTCTTCGTGATAATCACGATCTCCGTCTTACTGAGATCAAGCGAGAGACCGTGATCTGACATCCAGGTGTTGACCACACGCATGACTCGGTTCAACTTTAGTTGGGCCAGCTCAACGTTGCGTGCAGCAATGAGAGCTGCGACGTCATCGGCGTACCCAACCAAAGTGGTTTCCTCAGGCATCTCGGACCTCAGAAGGCTGTCATAGGCAACGTTCCAGAGATCCGGGCCGAGTATTGAACCTTGTGCGGCACCAGAAGTGACTTCCATCGTCCGCGTTCCGTCCCTCGTGTCATAAATCAGGCTTCGATAGCGTAGATAATTATCGATGAGCCGCAACAGATATGCAGGAATACGAAAGGTGTTGCGAAGCGCATCCAACATATCGACCCACCTCGCCGAGTTGAAGGCATTCTTGACATCAAGCGTAACAAGAAGCACTACTCGGCAGGAGAAATGGTTGTGGCTCTCGGCTCTTTCCACAGCTCTCTGAACTTCGGTGACAGCATCGATCGTTGACCGTCCCTTTCTGAAGCCGTACTGACGGGGGTATAAGTCCCCGGCAGCTTCCACGGCAGAAGTAAGGCGGGAACGGATCAGCTTCTCGAACAGCTTCCCAGCCGTGTCCAACATGCAGAGAGGCCTGTGGGAAGACGGCAGCTCGGGATCACCTTTGCCCTTGCTGATCAGTACAAGCCTGGCTGTTTTCCAGGGAGCCGGAAACACCCCTTCTACCAAACAAGCATTGTACATTCTCAACAACAAGTCAGCGTTGATTGAAAATACTTTCTTTAAAGCCTCACTGGGAATCCCGTCCGGGCCAGGAGCCTTGTTGCTCTTCAGGGAGAGAACGGAGATTTCCAGCTCCTCGAAAGTGAAGAGTGGAACGTTCTCTACCCGTCCGAAGTCAACCGGCGGTCGCTGTGGATGTTCAGGAAACAACGCAGCGACGATCCTCCCCATGGTGGCGCCCTCCTTGTTGGAAGGTGGAGAGCGGGCGCCGAGTTTCTGTGTGAAGGAGGAGTATATACAACCCGTTGATAAAAAAGTAATTAATTTTAGTTTATCATGCAATTTTGTTAAAAATATTATTATAAATACAACGTGTTTTTATTATCATGTTTGACATATCAATGACTAGAAATACACCACTATTATTGCTCAAACAAGTCATTTCACTGATTTAGCAGTTCTCTACTCCCCAAAATAGTGGGGTCATAGTTATCTAACTGTCGTGTTGGAGGGATTATTTGTATCTGTGTGAGTGTAAAAATGATTGCTTTGTCCCTTACAACAACCATGGAAAACAAAAGCCACTAAAATCTTTATTTTACGTCAATAGATTTTAGGCTGTAAACATTATTATAACAAAATTTTCTTTTAAGGGTAGTAAACCTCAACTAGAAAATTAATTTCATTATTCTATAGTACATGGGTATCCCAGTTAGTTAAATTACACTTTTTTCCAAGCAATGCCAAAAATTCAAGGTGATAAATAATGTTTTTTTTTTATTTGAGACGTAGACATATTAAGTATACGTTGAGAGATAATTATGATACTTAAACTCTATTATAAATTTTCATACTGTTTTCCGTTGTTTAATATTTAGTTATTGTATGTGATTTTACGTTCTACATGGATATAGTTGTATATGTCTTATTATTGGTATAATTGCATTTCATTTTAATATTTACTTCTAGTATTATTAAACAAAATTATCTAAAAAAATAAAGCATTCTATTTTCTCACAATAAATATCTTTATAAATTTTCTTTCCATAGATTCTGTTTTTGAGAAAACTGTAATTCAACTCTACAAAACGCGAACTGAACTGCGCCAACTGAATATGCTGAGGACATAAGATTACGAATTTAAAGCCAAAGGAACATTTCTTGTACTTACAACAAAATAGCTCTCAATTTTATTGACTTGACTGATTGCACAAGAAGCTTTTTGGCTTTGGTCAGGAGACCTAGAAATATTCGGTCAAAGTGAACCGGGTCCTCAAAAAGGTAATAAAATATTGGTAGCTTATGAGACAAAATACTTTGAAAATCATTACTTAATTTTGATATATTTATACATGATTCATTAATTTATTTTCAAGCCTATTGAATATGGATATTTGTAAGTTTTACTCCAGAAAAATATACTGTACCAAATTTTATTTAATAAAAATAAAACTTTAAGTCTGCAAAAATTAATTTAATGTTAACAAAAAAGTAGATTATATTGTTAATAATTTTTAACCGATACTTTTATGCAATTTTATATTTAGTGGGTAATAAACTTGAATTATGTTTAGAGAATTAGTGCTGTTCGAAGATACATCAAATTTAAGTTTACGAATATCAGTGTATTATTACAATTTTTTTTTACATTATCTACTTTGTGCTATGTTGTGAATAAGATATTTAAAGTTCAATTATCCAAGATATTTAACAACTCAATTAAAAACTCAATTAATAAATTCTTTTTAATTTTTAAATTATTATTTGTTGACATAGCCAAGTAAACCTTTTATATTATAATGTTAATAATAATGAACAATCAACAACCTAAAATACACGAAAAATTGGGTACATATCACTTATTATTTTAATATAAAAGTAATATCAAATTGTAAAAATATTTTTACGTAAAAAAACCCCTAGACCTAATGTGTTGTTAAAATATTGGCCTTAATTTCACTTCAATTTTAAATAACTGTATACGTGAGAGAATTAAAAGATTTATGAATTATAAGAGAAGTAAGTGCTTGATTTACCAAGTAACACACTCACGTTATTGCTTTGTTTAAGGAGACTCTCTAGTGGTACATTCAATAGACTTCAGAAGAAAATAATTGTTTCTCAAAAGTTGTATAAGTTAATCTAAAGCCCCTCGTGATTTTACAAGGCATCAAAAGTGGCAATCAGACGGTAAGCTAGTACTATACCAGACTTTAGTAAAATAAATTACTCTCAAGTCTTGAGAATCATAGGTATTTTGATGAATTAATAGTTAAAAAGTATACTGATTAGAATTAGATAGATAGAGTGATAGGTAATACAACAATGGGATGTTCGTTGTGATCATTGATGAATTGTTCATTGTTGAAATTACACGAAAAAAGATTGTTGAGTATCATTAAGAGTCATCTTCACCCCTGAGCCAGTAGCCCATTGTTGCGCAGTCGGCAATGTTAACCATACGGCTTTTAATGCAAAACATGGCATTTGATTCCCCTGTTTCGGACGCCGTTTTTCAACCGATTTTCTTTAAACTTGGTAAGTGTTTAGTTGAATAGTTATATTAGGTTTCTCATACCTCTAAATTTTGAAAAATCAACAAATATTACTCTCTGTGACGTCACAAAGTAACTCGATTTTCCTTAGTAATATTTCAAAATTTAGTAAAATTTTCAAAATTTCGAGGTATGAGGACCTAATATAACTATTCAACTAAACACTCACCAAGTTTACAGAAAATCGGTTGAAAAACGGCGTCCGAAACAGGGAAATCAAATGCCATGTTTTGTATTAAAAGCCGTATGATTAACATTGCCGACTGCGCAACAATGGGCTATTGGCCCAGGGGTGAAGATGACTCTTAAAGAGCATTCATTTCATGTTGGGCAAAAACCGTGAACGAACACGCGGCTACGAATTAAATGGCTTGAAAATCCTTGACTGATTTAGTAGAAAACAGTTTATTCACTTTTATTTATATATTATCATTTGCACTAAATGTCCTCTCCATTGCTCTTTATTTAATTAAAAACTTTGTTTAATTAAATACAAAGTATAAGATACTTTTCATCGCTAAATAATTACATATTTTATAGCTTTGCATTATGTTAATATATAATTTAAATTTACTTTTTATATACAGTTTTAAAACTTATTATAAAACGAGTTTTAACTATTTTAATGTAGATATATAACTAACACTAATGTAACACTAAACCACAACTAACTTCACGGAAGAACGCACATGTAGGATTAAAACTTTTTAACGTATTTTAATCTAAACATAATTATGTTTCAACTTAGTCACTTTAATTATTTAGAATATTTTAGATGTCCAGAGAGTTTTAAAGGAATATGTGCAACACCTAAATATAGCTTGTTGGTATCTGCTAATATAGCTGTTCACATTGCTGAAGCTGAGGAAACATTATAAGTTTGATATTGTCAGGGGTTTCTAAAGATTATGTGACCAATAAAATGTACATAATCTAATATTCTCTTCTATAAATGAGTAATTATAAAAAATAAAATGAGTAAATATTTTTTATAAAATACTGAAATTTAAAGCGGTTTTTGATTGTAAACAATTTATTACAAAGTAATACTATGTGATTACTTTATACACTTATGTGATGTACCACAACATAGTAAATCATTTGCCATGAACTCAATCCGAAGGTTTGTTTCAGATTAAGCAACGATGCAATCAGAACCCCAGTGGAAATCAACCGCTCACACATTCTTCCAAATCCAATATGATACTTTATTTAGAGTCAATATGTAATTCAACTGAGTTCTGATTTCCCAAGAAATTTCGTTAGAGTCAATTCCAGTGGTAGTCCTATAAATATAAGGTAAAATTGTTTTTATAAACTTAAATATTCCCAAATAATTTATGTATATAAAACAATAAAATATGTATATACGATTCTGAGTTTCAATAAACTTGATTTAATCTACAAGCTAGTAATCTAATCTTACAATTTATAACGGAGCCCTTACTTTTATTTTAAAGAACTTGATGGTAACGTAGAATTTAACAAACAAATATTATTAAAACACATGTCTCAAATAAAATTAATGAAGACTTTCAATGTACCAGTAAGTGGTCGTTCTTAGATTTTCATCAAAGAATTATTCTTGTTCAAAACGTTTATCCTATAAAAGATTATTTAAGGACACTTTGTAATATAAGAAATTAAAGTGTTTAAAATATAATAATTATTTTAAGAAAAGTATAGTATGTTTTTTATACTCTGAGCTGTAAGATTATGCATCTATGAACTAATAAGTTGTACAGATAAAGACTTAAATAATACCCTAGTGACAAATACTAACTGGACCCAACATACTGTGAGGTTAGAACCTTAACTAATTCTCTACTTAATTTGTTTGTATTATTAATAAAGTTTTAATTAAATATTAATAATAAATAATATTATTAATGTTATTTACTTTTAATATTGTAGTAATAGAGCATAATTAAATAAACATGATCGTCTCATAAATGGGTTTGGGGAAAGATATTTTCGATGGAAAGTACTACGTATAATTTTTTTATTTAATAAAAAGGTTTCAGAGAAAGTTTTTTTAAATTTACTTTTTTAACGTTACTTTCTTACAACTTTTTTTAATTTCATAAATGAACGTCAAAAAGTTGCCATTATTTTATGTACCTTCATAGTATACCATTAGGTCTCAATTTAGGATTTAAAATAAATTTTAAATAGTAATTTATTTTAGACGAATAAGAAAACATATTATGTTGGGTTTATGTTTAGAAGTGGTGGCATGTTATATATAGGAGTTGTTAAATAATTACCTAGACCTTGGTTTAAAAGGACTTGTGTAAAGTTTACAAGTTGATGAAAACATTTACATCTGTAAAGTAAATTTTGTTTGTAACTGTTATTATTTTAAATACAGTAGACCATCTCGGTGTAATATTTATTGCAAATTTAACGTTCTTTTGTGGAGTATTACTTTTATAGGAGACAATTCATATTAATTCAATAGAAGAAGTATTATAAATGCATGATTGTAATGCTGAGCAACAGGATTGAAATAATATTAAAGGGGATGTGTGTTAAGTAAAGAAATATAGACGGGAAAATCCTCTTATGTGGTTTAATATATAGAAAGTCAAAGTTTTATATGCTTGAGTGATTGCACAGACGGATTTATACTTCCCAAGAATAGACGGTTTCGTGCGACGCATGGGTTAAAAACCGAGGAAGTTCTTTGAACTTTCATATTTAGAATTTGTAATTCAAATCATTTCAAAATATCCATAAATTAATACAATCAATATTTAATATTTATCTTTATACTAAAAAATTAGCAGTTCGTTTAATATTTTTACCTTTGGATTGTCTATGCACTGTACTACACATTCTCGCCTGTTCTTGAAATTGTATAAATTTACTTCACGAAGTAATAAACTATTTTTGCTTTATTGTTAGGCCCTGTAAATTTGTTATTATTAACAAATAAAAACGTTTATTAGTTTAATACTGTAATAACAAATAAAAAATAATTATTGTTCCAGAACAACTTTAAAACGGTTTTATACTTCATATTGTTTGATGTGTTTCCGGATCAATTTTAAACTTTACTGTGTAGTCCGCCGTTTAATCCAACTTTGTCCTCCCATGGATGACGCGTTTCGGCTGGTTAAACTGCCATCTTCAGATCACAAAGTTGGCTTATACTGTTGCGAAGTTGACATTAAGTATAGCAAACGAAGTTGTCACATTGTGGTAAGTCTTTTGGCCGTACACTTTCCCTTTCTTCATAATCCATTCATGTTCAAGACAGCGGGGGGTGATAGCGGGGGCAATGGAAACCCTTAGCTGGAACATGAGTGGACAGTCGGTTGGTTGGCCATTCAGGGGACGGAGCGGACCGTTCTCACAGGAGCATGTTTGTTGGCCCTCTGGATGGCCGTCTGATGTCCCGTCTCCCTTTCTCTTCTCTCAATATCCCATCCTTCCGGGAGCTTGAGTAAAATGCCCATTAGAGGCAGACGTGCTTACGGGTCCGGCCGGGGTCTCCTTATCGACCACCAGCACCAACAACAAATAAAATAATTGCCATCCCCTTTATATGCATATTAATAGTATGCGGTTTTTGTTAGTTTGTGTAATGAGTAAGACATTTTCACTATTATTGATTAACTTAAAACTAGTTTTTCTTCTTTTAACTGAATTAGACATGTAAAAATAAATTATACTAAGGTTAATATAAAAAAATTCTACTTATTTGGTTTTTTTATTTTTTATTAGTAGGTCTACAAATGCCTAAAATGTTTATGACACTTTATGTAATCATGCATATTGCAAGACTTGAAAGGTTAAACTGTAGGTGTTACAAACGTTTTATTTTCATTTTTATACACTTTTACTTGAAAATCGAAAATTTTCATCTGATTAAAACCGAGAAAAGCGGTTCATAAACTCAAAAAAAGGTTGTATGAGCAGAAAACAACTTCTTAAGTTGTAATCTAATACAAATGTTTGTCCTAAATTAAAATTAACCTATACAATGTACTTGTGACCTTAAGGAGGGTTTTGAAGGAAAACAGTTGTTTTCTTTTAGAACCGTTTAAAGAAAATAGGGATTCATTTATTTTTTATTGTTGGAATACTAAGTAACCAAAGAAGTTTATAATAAGGTCCCTAGCAAGGGTAATGTAAGACCCATTAAATTGAGTAGATGAGGTAGAATAGTTTAAAAAAAAAAACAATATAATATCTCTCAATAAACAAGCTCAATGAGTTTTGAATTTGGATTTTGAGCTTTGTATCAACTGGACACTGGGCAGGACAGTCAGAGTGGTTGCGTGAATCGTATAGAAGGCGCAAAAATTGGTTTAAAATTTTTTGAAACGAGGGGAATGGAGGAAGAAGAATATCTTGTTCAGAGTCAGCACTTTGGACTTAAGTTTTATTGACTTGAGTGATTGGACAGAGGGATTGCCTTCAGAAGACTAGAGACATCATCATCTTCATCCTCCGTTTCAGGCAGTAAAAGATACGATAAACGGATTCAGAGTTTGAAAAATAAAATTCCCTACAAAAAATAAGTTGAAGATAAAGTAAGGTATGTATTTAATGATAAGGTCACTAGTTTAGGTATAGTATGTATCGTAGTGTTTATATATGTCACACAAAATTAAAAATTTATTTGATCTATATACTGATGTAAAGAGAAAAACATCAATCATTGATGCAATCATAGACATGGTTAAAATGCGGTAAAAATGTATTGGTTACTGTGAGAAAAAATATTTAACTATAACAAACTTCAAGTATTCAGCAAAAAGGAGATTATAAAAACGCAAAAACACCATTTTAATAAAAAATAAATATTGCAAATAATAAGTTGGTGTATAATGATACAGACCTAATTAGTTAAATAAATATTAACCATGATACTTGTGACGGGTTGAATCGAGTTTTCCATAATTTCCTTAAAAAAGTGTATCGTTTTTTAAAGATATATATTGATACTGAAAATGGTTCCATTATAATACTTGTTTTAGTTATAGAGTACTTTTTTGACTCTATCAGAAGTAAGGATGGCAATTACTAACGATGGAGTAATGTGTGTATTTGATGTATTTAAATATAAGGTTGTTGAGAAAATAAATAACGCTTAAAAGTTGCCTGTTAATGGCTCTCTCTATTAAATTTATTGTTCCACATAATTATATTAACGAATTTATTGCTCCAAAATGGTAAAATACAATAAAAAATTTATTATTTCACTCGCCGTTATGCCATAGGAAATGAAGTAGTATTTAAATGTACTATTTAAAAAAGTAATTATTAATTACAAAATTGATTTTTCATACACTACTTTTAAATGAAATAAAAAAATGAAAAAAAAACTCGTTTATTATTAAACCACAATTAAAAAGATGATAAAATAAAAATTCAAATAAATGTGTAGGCCTATGATGAAAGAAAATCTGTATTATAAAAATATACTATTATTATGAAAGTAAGACAACTTATAGAATCATGTACAGACTGGATTAGAACAACAGTATAACTTTTCTCAAAATAAACCTCTCATCAAAACCTGACTAGCTTCCTCTAAGCCATATATGTTGTTTTAAGGACCAGTCAGACAAGACTTGCCAAGATGTTTTTTCACATAGTATTTTCCATCGAATACCACTGGTTTGCTCATGTTTTAACGTTTAAAAGTAACTATTCCATCCACAGTAAGACATCAGGTCGAGAGTGAAGTAATATAATACCAACATATATTCTTAGTTTGGTTTACAAACATAGTTAAAACAGGCCATTTCAAAACAATCAAAACTGTAATACAATTATACCAAATAAGAAAACTAATTAATCGCGAAGGGAAATTAGGAAAACATCACTACATGTTATGTGTACTATGTGATATGCTTCAAGATTTTATTAAATAATATTTTTACCGTCGGTAAACATGACTGACATGATTGTTGTGGTTTTAAATACAGGGTGATTCACGAGGATGTGCAGAAACTATGGGAGTTGATTCTACACACAAAGAATAAGTAAAACATTTCAGTTATGTTCTAAAATGCTTTGTTTAGCCGCTAGCTGACATTTTATTTTTTACACTTAATAATTTTTGTTTCCATAATCGAAATATGTATTGACTTCAAAATTTGCATGGACTCTTATAAAAACAATGTTAGTTTTGAGAAATTTGTTTCCTATTTTTATTTTAAATAGTGACAATTTTAAATTTCTCAACAGAAATTTTCCAAAGAACGGCCAGTTTAATAAAAATTTACCAGGGACAAAAAAGTTGAAAAGTCAAATTATATAATCGATGATACAACATTTTTAAGGATCTGCCGACAAAAAAAGGGGTAGTTGAGTTTTTCTCCAGAAGAACATAGATTTTGCATTACAATTAATGCAAAAATAGCAAATGTTCATAAAAAAATCGAAATTATTCCGTTTGTTGTTTTTAGAACATCACAAATTTGAAATAATTAATTAGACAATTGAACTTTTCAACTTTTTTGTTTCTTGTAAAATAAGTAAAATAAGTTTGAATTTTTGAAAAATCTGAATAAAAAAAAAATTAAAATGACCACCATTTTGATAATACACGTGGGAAAAATGTCTCAAAACTAACATTGTTTTGAAAAAGGTAAATGCCAAATATGAAGTCAATACATAAACAAGATAAGGAAATAAGAATTATTAATTTTGAAAAAACAAAATGGAGGCTAGCGGCTAAACAAAGCCTTTTAGGACATATGTTTTAATGTTACTTTTTACTTATTTTCATGTGTATGGTCCTAATCAGCCGCCGAAATTTCTGCACATCCTCGTGAATCACCCTGCATTTAAGACTTAACAAAAGGGTTTAGTGGTGAGACACATTCAAATATAAGCTCTGGTAAATGGTCAAATAGGGTGCGGGTTGACGTTTAACTTTCAAAACCTCAGATCCTAACTTAAACCAACCACAGAGTATTGCGCATGTAACCACCCTCATTTGTTGGTTAAATTCTATTTACATACGTTACTCCTCTAAGGGTATATGTATGTATATTATGGATTATAAAGGAATTCGATAATTAACTTTAACCTCTCACAAGTAGGCCTACTCCATTAATTGATTTCAATTGTCCAAATGTTGTTCGTTGGATAAAGCTATATTAACATAAATAATCAGTTCTTTAAATTAGTACTCTGCTCCAAATCTTTCTATGTCCTAAATTCATTTGACTAATGGATTTGTGCCAGACTTGTACTTAAACTAAAACAGTTAATTTATATATCTAAATATTATTTAAGAGGTTACTATCAACTTACTTCTGTTCCGTAAGCATGGTTAATAATCCATGCATAATACTTTTTGGAATGTAATAAAAAATTTGAAAGATATATATAAAAAAATAAAAAACATTGTTTGATTATTACCTTATATTGAGTTTCAAGTTGTAACTAATTTGTTTATAATTTTACCTAATTCTTAATATCTTTACTTTATATATTTTTATATTGCTCATTCCAGTTTTTAATATTACATTTTTGTTAGTTTGCTATCTATATCTATAAAAGAGGAAGTATGTATATATATTTGTATATATATATAAATATATATGTATGTTGCCTATAGACTCCGAAACCGCTGAACAGATTGTAATGAAACTTTCAGGCATTATTAAGCATTATTCAAGGATGGTTTGTGTGAAGTTTGGTGCAAATCTGTCCAAAGGGCTCTGACCCAGAGGGTATACAATGGCGCAGTGTCAGGTTTTAGAAATTTAGTGTTAACAAAATGAACTGCTGTAATTAAAAAATTTGAAAGTTTCATTTAAGCAGATGCTTATAATCATAGAAGTAACCAGGTGTGTGGTATAATGTTGATGTTTGTGCTGTCTTTATGGCTCTGCCCTACGGAAGCTCACAATTACACTAAAAGCCTACAGGTGGTGAAATTTGACATAGACGATTCTCTTTGTCCATAGGTGCACCATAGGTCCATAGGTTTTGCAAATATAGTTTTTTAAGCTCTTTAGAGCTCCACCCCACTGGACTTCAAAATTACTTTAGGACCACGGGGGTTGAAATTTGATGGACGATCTTCTTTACCCATAGGTACTCACTAAGAAACGATTTTGAAAATATAGTTTTTGAAGCTTTTTAGGGCTCTGCCCCATTGGACTTCAAAATTACTTCAGGGCCAACAGGGTTGAAATTTAACATGGACGTGCCTCTTTGCTCACAGGTATTTACCAAGAAAGGGTTTTGCAAATATAGTTTTTGAAGTTCTTTTGAAGTTCTGGGCTTCGAAATTATTTTAGGGCCACCGGTGTTGGAATTCGACAGACGATTCTGTTTAGGTGCTTACTAAGAAACAGTTTTGCAAATATAGTTTTTTAAGATCTTTAGAGCTCCGCCCCACTGGACTTTAAAATCACTTTAGGGCCACCGGGGTGGAAATTATATAGATGACTCTTTTTGTTCATAGGTGCTCACTAAGAAACGGTTTTGCACATGTCGTTTTTAAGCACTTAAGGGCTCCGCCCCACTGGACTTTAAAATTACTTTAGGGCCACCGGGGTTGAAATTTGATGTACGATTCTTTTTGTTCATAGCTACTCACTAGGAAACGGTTTTGCAAATATAATTTTTAAGCTCTTTAGGGCTCCGCCCCACTGGATTCAAGAATGGTTATGCAAATATATTTTTAGTAGGGCTGTGCTCCACTGGACTTTAAATTAATTTAGAAACCTCTGGGGTTGAAATTTGACATGGTTATAATTTTCCGGTAGATTAAAAGTTGTTAGTGTAACTAATTTTTTAACAGAAAAAGTGACAAGAATATCATTAGGCATTAAATAAGGCTATCGATACCCAAATAGGCTGATGTAAGCTGTATTCAAAAATTTTCAGATTAGAATGTATATTCATGAATATTTTTATTTAAGTATGATTATATGATGGTAGACGAGTTAAAAGTTTAGAAGTAATACACCTATGCCTAGACCTACTGTATTTTGTACATTTATTCGCAGAACACACTTGCAATTTCCTTTATTACGTAATAATTTCTATCCCTTATTACTAGAGGTTAGTCGTTTTAGATTTGACAAAGAATTATCGTCATCATCTGCCTGCTCTTGCTTTTTATTGCTACTTTTCCTTGCAATTAAATTTTCATTCTTTTAACGTTATGTACTGTAACGGTTCTACCCTTACTTTGCTGTTAAGTCAAACGCCGAATCTGTAGAATATGAAAAATGTATAAGGTGAAAGAAATACCACAACCTCATAAACTGAGTTATATTTCATTTTCGTAACTGAACAGTTCGTGGGTGCGTAACGTACGAAAAAAATTAATAAATAATGGTATCTATTACATATTTATTGGTTTTCTAGATAATATTTTGAGGGAATGAGGTAAATTAAGCAAAGGAATTGTGAGTCCTTTAATGTGCTCCATTCATCACAATGAGTCCTCTATATCTCTTTATTATAAATAAAATAATCGTATCATATGTTTGAAGGTGCATTGATTTTAAAAAAATGGAACTATATTTTCAATATGTATCTCAACAAACTACCAGGTTATTAAATTGATGTGTTTTACTAGTAAATTAATGGTAAATGGTAAATAAGTAATACATATTCCTATCCAGAGCCTAACATTTTTACTTTATTTTTCTTAGTGGATGATAAACAGGTCTTTCTCCTATTAGAGGGTTATAATTGAAATTTGAATTGTAAGGTCCTACTGAACTACGTTGACGGGTATTTTGTATCTAACACTTTGGGATTGCCTATTCCTGTAATATACCGGTACATTAAAGTAAGCGGGAGAACGCCAGGAACCGGCATTGGGCAGGAAAATAATTGTGTATCTGGATGTAAACTGGCTCGACTGGTAAGTTTGGAGTGCTTTTTGATAGCTCTCGTCCAGGCTCCCCATCTTCTCCGGTGGACACGGGCTCATGTCCACTCCTGTGTCCATTCCGAGTATCCTAAGAAACCTTTTGACAAAGCCTATCTCTTCTTTGACTTGGTCTTCCTCCACATTACCTTTCATTACGCCGATCCCGACGATATGATCGGGGTCCCCTGAAAATCACTTTTGATGAATCGATACATTAGCCTACAGTTTACTCCCCACAGCAACATTACTAATCAGAAAATCTTCACAGAAAGGAATAATGATTTTAAATTTAACAAATTCGTTTTGATTGATTTTAACGAATATTTTTGTTAACTCAACAAAAAAATTATGCAATGTAACAAAACACACTATGTTATAACCGTCTCAGTTTTGTTGAATTTAATTTTGGTAGTTTTACTACTTGGTTTTGTAAATGTCAATTACAAAACCGTATGGTAGAAACTACCATCACTTGGTACCAATGATGGTTTAACAAACATTATTTTTGATAACAACAATTCCAGTTTTGTTGAAAAATGTTTATTAAACTTATTTGGATTTCATGTAAATAAAAAATTGTTTACGTTATTACAATCATTTACGAATATGCCACCATCGTTCAGGTGAGGGCACATTTCACCAGGCATGGTCTAAGACCACAGCCAACGTCGAAAACAGCTGCTAGTCAACTTCTTTGTACAGAAGGACAAGTCGCCGGCTCATCTCGTCTCCTCCAGTGTTGGAGTGAAAAATGTGTGTCGGCCTCTAAGATAAGTGTTACGAAAAAGCCTTCTCGGGTAGATCCATCTCCTACTGAACATTACTCAGAAGTGCAATTCTTTACAATTCATCACAAGTTCCTATTACTGTATATTTAATCATGAAAACCCTATAAACATTTTTCACGATCGTTCCCACCCCTGGATTTACAAAAAATCCACAAATTAAACCCTTTTTTAGAGAAATGTTAGAACCTACTTAAGCCAGACGATTTAGGCAGCTTAGGAAATCGCTTTTCTTCATATTCCGCCTTAACATAAGGAGTGCTCGCTATAAACTAGATCAAATGTAAGCCTCCAGGAGAGACCCGTCTGACATTCTGTGTCCCACTGAGCACTGGTTGCACAGGAAGAATCGTTGATAATCCCTGATTTTACTTGCGTAATGAAGTTTTGTCGAGGTTCTAGTTCTGGTAGTGGTATTTCCATATGCTATCATAATAAAAAGTCCACTGTCTTTCATATAAATAGTAGTAGGAATGACTTACTCAAAAGTTTTATTAAGTAAACAGTTTTGAATTTTAAATATTGTTAATGGCTAACCTTGTAAACATTTTTATCCAGAAAAATAACAACTTGAACTTTGTTCTAATCAGCTTAGATAGAGCTCCTGAATGCAGAGAGAAAGACTTTATAGGTGTTCTGATAGAAATCAATCTATTAATACGCAAGCATGTTTCATTTCCTCCTTTTTTCACAGCTCGTGTGCATCGTAGGATAAATCCGCGGATACCGTTAGAAAGGTATAGTCCTGTAGATGAGCAGAATCACATTCTAATTTACATCGGACTCCAGGGCTACGCCCCACAGGCTTTCAAAATTTCAATGTTAATCTTATGGAGAAAGGAGAATTGAATGAATCATAAGACAGCTGTTGTAAAAACAACTGCTAGAAAATAAGAAAAAACATAGGTTTTAGTTCTAAAATGTTTTAAGCTTCTTGGGTCCAGGTCAACTGAAACTTTGATCGAATTTCGATCAGGAGGCGATCTCTAGTACATTTTAATATGCGGAGACTGGATTGTAAGCTCTTTAGATTTTGCCGACAATATTTTTGTAAATATAAAAAAAAACATATTAATGTATTTTAATCTTCATGATTAGTAAAGGGTGGTACAAGAATTACGAAAAGTAGCAAATCTCTTCTGGACAGTTTTATTACTAAATTGCACTTTGAGAAGATCTCTTGTAACCTATTTTTCACTTCCGTGTCTGATCACCAAGCTCAACTTAATAACACGAAATTTAATTGCAAAATAAATAACTGCAAAGTTACGAAAAGAGTTTTTTCAAAACTAAATGTCTCCTATTTTTAGAGTTCCCTATCTCAGGTAGATGGGAAATTCAGATGGGGACAAAAAGTCAATTCAAATCTTTTTCCGAAAATTTTCAATGTCTTTTCGATAGATCATTTATTTTCAAGACTGTCCGGAGAATACTTGGGGGTCAAAAACTTTAGTAAGCTTATAAAACAAGTTGAATGTCGATCTGGGAATTATAGCTCGCGATTCAAATGATCCTTCCCTAAAAGAAGTTTTGAAAACAAGGCAGAAACTTCTCTGCATAAATTCGCTGAAAGAGAAATGAGCGGTCATTTCTGAGCACTGATTGCATTCAAAGGGTTGTCTAAAACGTTGTGCGTGGAGATACGTAAGGCTTCTCAGCGTGCATCACTCCCATTCTTACGTTACCAAGGGGTAACTGTTCATTCAGTGTCCAAAACTGTTCATCTTTCTAGTAGCTAGCTATTTCTGAAATATCTCATGTACAAACGTTACTTCTAACTATCAAACCAAACATCCAATTTTTCATATAACCATTCTCTAAAACATCCTCTAGTCAATATTATTTTACACCGGTCAGACAATTAGAAAAGGAACAAGCTTTCCTTTCTTTAAATCCAAAAAGTCCTCAGGAACGAATGAGATATCCAACTATCTGTTAAACAAGTTTATCACGCACGCCCTTCTTGACCGTCTCGTCAACCTTTTTAAGGTTCAACTGTAATCAGACATTTTCACAAGCATTCATAAGATCTCGAGTATTGTCATAAATATATAAAAAGGAGACGCAAGTGATGTCTATAATTATCACCCCCGTTCCTCTTCTGTGCACAATATCTAAATTAGTAGAGAAGGTTGTACAACTCAAGTTGATTAATCATCTCGACAAAACACAATATCCTCAAAGAAAATGGCCATGATTTCAGAGTTAAGCAATCAACCAGCCAAGCAGCAGTAACATTTGTAAATCATGTAATACGGAAAACTCCGTACAACGAGCCCCGAGTCTCTGCGAAGTCTTCTGAAACAGCGTGAACTAGCCTTGGGAGTTTTTTGTTATCTCTCAAAGTCCCTTCGATCGAGTTGACCATGGAATATTTTTAAAAAGACTTGAGGGAATAGGTGTAAGGGTTTTGGACTTGTGTGTTCAAGTCTTATCCCTGACCGAAGGAATTTGGTTTGAATCTCAGGAACTCTTTCTGAATACGCTGAATGCAAATGTGGTGTACCCCAAGAGAGCATTTTAGGGCTCTTACTCTTCACAATTTACGTAAATGATCCTGTGAAACATCTTCCTCTTAGTGAAATAAACGCTATATGCAGATGACACAACGCTGCTGTTTGGAAGTCCTTCGTCTGATCTAGGCGGCAATGCAGTCACAGAAACTTTACAAGCACTTCAGACATGGTAATCAGCCGATAGTCTTATTGTGAACAACGATAAAATTGTTTTCATAAAATTCTTTACAGTCAATAGGAATCCTGAATATTTCTTTATCGTCATTTGACATCAGTAAATTTTCTAGGGCTAACTGTGGATAGCGGCTTGTCATGGGATCTCCATACTACACATCAGTGTAGTAAGCTGAGGTGGGTCACCTGTGCACTCAAAACACTACATCTACTCTTGGATTTCAATACCACCAATAAAACGATAATTCTGTAGTAAAATCGTGCAATCTTTAGTGGTATTTTGGAAAATTTCACCATTAATATCTAATGTAGCTGTTTATATAAACTTTAATTTGCAAAAATAATTGTACGTGATACATGTAACTAGAAACTCTAGTTAAGACATAATGTATTTGACAAGAGATCAAACCAAACTAATATAACAAATCATAACTCAATATGAGAGCAGCGTGGCGTAGTCGGTAAGGGGGCAATACCATAGTTGAGAAATCAAGGGGAGTGCCTCAGGGAAGTTGTCTGGGGCCTATCTTATTCACCCTTTACACTGCAGATCTCTCCAGCTCTATGAGTCACGGGAACGTTCACTCATATGCCGATGACTGCCAATTGCACTTTTCCTACGCAATTGAATCTTCTGACCAAGCATTTGCAGGAGTCAACTCTGATCTGGTGAGAGTGGGTGAGTGGTCTCGCAAACACGGCCTCAAGTTGAACGCTGAAAAATGCATGGTTCTCCATATTGCTACGCCCATTGCTCTGCAAACAATATCAAATCGAGATATGCATGTTAAACTTGAGGGAAAAAATTTGATGGTGAGTGATTCTGTCAAAACCTTGGGCGTGGTACTTGACAGTGGCCTCACTTTTTCTGACCACATCACTCATGTTTCCCAGGTGGCATTGGGAAGGCTGCGAGGTCTGTACCGATATAGAAACATCCTACCAGAGGCAGCGAAGCTGCAGCTGGCACAGTCGCTCGTGTTGTCAGTGATTAGTTACTGCTTTCCTGCATACGGTAACAGCCTTACCAGGGACGAAATGTCCCGACTGCAAAAGCTGCAGAATACAGCCTTGCGCTTCATCTACGGCATCCGTAGACGTCAGCGAATTTCCCCTTTCCGGGACGCCGCGAGGTTGCTGCCGATGGATGCCGTGTGCAGGATGCAGACCTGCAACCTCATCCACCGGGCCTTGGTTCAACAGGAACCTCAATACCTGGTGGAGAGGCTTGTACCTCGCGGGGAGATGGCCGTACGTGAGACCCGGCACAGCGCGCAGCTCCACTTCCCGAAAGTCCGTTTGGAGGTCGGTAGGAGAGGTTTCTCCTATTTTGGCCCAAAGATGTATAATGACCTTCCCTTGGATCTTAAACAGCTTGGGGTCCCGGTTTTCAGGGTGAAACTGAAAGAAAGGTTGACGAATCCATTGATGTAAATAGTAACTCACTAATGTAAATAGTAATTCACCGATGTCTAATTGTAAGTTGTACATATTTTTAGTTTTACTTTTGCCTTTGTTATTATTATTATTATTTTTTTAATTAATCTATGTATGTAAATTGTTGACTTAAGTTGCTTTGTAAACCAATTTTGTAAATTGAAAGACGCTTCAAAATAAAGGCATTTTTATTTATTTATTTATTTAGTTCAAAGATTATGGTATCTAACCCATAGAGTGTTCATGGATTTCAAAGACAGTGGATCGAAGCCCTGATAATTTTAATTAAATTAAAATAAGTTTATAAAATGGGGAAAAAACTCTTGAAGAAATAGCCTTATTTGTTGAGCAGTTTTTGGGTGATAAAACTACAAATTTATACATAACCTACAATCTTTCTGATTTACATTATTAGTAGGATATTCATATTTAATTTACCTTTCCTGCATTCGAAGAACAAGTACACGTTGTTATTGAAAGTTATTATGGTTCTTGTTCCCAATATTTCTGTAGATGTATCAAATCTGGTTTTCTTGGTTTCTGCAAAAAAATAGTATTTTATCTTTAAAACCCAAAGATTTTGTTTCTTATAACGAATGGTTAAAAAAGAATAAGAATTTAATTTAGATTTATTTTTTGTTCACGGCATTAACACTGACTCCAAATATACGAGTAAATAAACAAAGACAAACAGAAGGAATTAAAACTTTCGTAATAGACCCCTTAAAACATCGGACATTAATATATTTTTAACAAATTAACCTCAAATACTATAGTCATTGAAAATTTAAAGATTAAATTGTTTTTAAGTCCGGATTCCTTACGCACTCTACCCTTGGAATAAACTCTGGTTATTAATTCAATAAACATTTTCTGTGCCTTTAATATTGTTCACAGTTATATTAACACGTTCGCGGCGGCACAATCGCTCCCACGCGCAGCCCTAATGCCATCCTGATGGGTGCGATCGCTCCCAAGCTGCACTGCTTTACAATATCATTTATTTTTAATCCAGGATCTGAGCTAGAAATCTGAAGCTTTGCACAGCACTGCTCAATAGTACAATGTATTTCGGGAGCACGTAGGTTTTTAACCATGGCAGTGCTGCTGCTACGGTGGGTTTTTTCAATTTTTACATTCAGGATGGTGATGAGGTTCGAGCAAAAACCTCGCCGCCGCGAACGTGTTAAGGTGAACAGACAGTTATAGTCCGTGGTTATGAGAAAACGTGGTTCTTTAAACTTTTATTTACACAATTTAAGGGGACATAGTGTCCCTATCTTCACCAAGTTAAATTATCAAAGTTTAGTTACATAAATCACATCAACTATAAGCTACATTGTTCAGATACTTTTTATGGTAATTTTTAGCTACATTGTAAGTTTGTTCGGTTAGTGAAAGTTTTAATTTTAAGTCTATTTTATTGAAATATATAATGTTTACTTTTTCAATAGAGCAATGTTTACCCCATTTTATTTCAATAGTTGTATTGTAAAACAATAAAATCTATTTTAGATTGGAGATTTCTTGTTCATCACTAAATTAAAGTAGCTAACCTGCATGACCTCTAAGAATTTCAGAAGAATTCATATACTAATGGCTGATAAATGTGTACCTAAAAAGCTAAATTTAAAACTTTTTAGGAACGCCAGATAAACTTGAGGTAATGCATTAAAACTGAAGTACCAGGACTAGAGCCTATATTACGACTGCTGTGAACTTTTCTGAAGATTCGCCCTAGAGGATATGTTAGTATTTGTGACTTTTATTGTACATATGTTACTATCAATGCTCCATTTGTTGATTTTTATTTCGTAGAATATTTACTTGTCCATTTACTACATATTAAATTAAATAAAGCCTAAAAGCCCAAAACATCTCATCAACCGCAAATAAAAAAAATAAAAAAACTTAATAAACAATCAACAATAACAAACATTAACGCAGCCACATCTGAAGTTCCAGGGACATACCTAACCATAGAAAGATAGAGGTACAAAAGCTACATAGAGTGCATATAAATTTAATAGAATGGAAATATGGATGAGGGGTGTTGCAAAAATGCATGGATTCCATGCAATAGATTTTATTTGAGAAACCAGGTGCAAGTTTTTATTACACATATTTTTGTATTCAAGACATACCCGACAACAAATGTTTTCGTATCAAAATTTTCAGAAAAAAATTACAATTGATTAGTAAAATATAAAAATGAAGTAAAAAATACTTTTTTAAGTCCGTGTCTCCGTATTGTGTAATAAAAAGTTTGAAGGACCACATTATATCATAGCTGCTGACTAGCCGAATTATTTAAACTAATTGACAAGATTAAAGGTACACAAAATGTTCATTTTATTAATAACCAGAGTTTATTCTAAGGTTGGGGTGAGTGAAAAACTGGAGTTGGTAACGTTTTGCGCTAGGGAAGCTACTGCGAAGTCGCTGCTTCCAAAATAGCACCGGACACTTGGTAGAGGTTCGTTACGATTCACACGCAAAATAAATTGTTTTTATGGGCCCACTAAATGTTTATGCTACGTGAATGGCAAATACAAATGTCCGGAAAACACGGATGAAATAAAAACCAATA
The DNA here is from genome assembly GCA_030545055.2 of Neoaliturus tenellus. NCBI lineage: Eukaryota > Metazoa > Arthropoda > Insecta > Hemiptera > Cicadellidae > Neoaliturus > Neoaliturus tenellus. The sequence goes on along the minus strand of CM061534.1, from coordinate 170,506,610 downwards.
GTGAAAAATTCACTAAAACAGAATCAAAGTTCATTATTACACTTGCGATGAACAAACACTGCCTAGAGATAGAGTGAGAACAACAGTAATGTTCAAAAAAGAGAAAAGAGACTGGTTCAAAAATGACCGAGGAGAGTTAGGTGAGCAGTTAATAGCCTAAGGTGGACTTTATTAGTAAGAAGGATCAGCAGCTGATTGACATGAATATGCTAAAAGTATACTACGAAACTAAAATTCTTGGAACGTTTTCTGCAATGCAACATAACAGTCTTTTTCTTACAATAATAAGGAATATACATCTAATCAAATCCCCCCCTTCTCTCTGAAGAAAATTCAAATATTGTATTAAATTAAATTAATAGATATATTTGTTATTTCCTGAGTTTAAACGCAGAAATAATAGGGTATGTACAAAACAAACAAGGCCTTAACACTAGACTATTTGAAAAGTGTTTTTTTTGTGAAAATTTTAGCTTCCTAACATTTGTAGAAACAAAACTGTGGTAAATTGAAAAGTGAATGATTTAATACAGTGAGAGAAAAAAAGTGTTTTTGGTTTTGTAAAGTATTTTTAATGAACATTTTATTTAAGGTAATTTTTTATAGGAAACCAGAACATAGTCCATTGAAAAATATAGTCCAAACTTATTTAATATTAATAAGCTTAAATAACTCTAGTTTGATTCTTTATTAGTTGCCAATTTATTCACTGTACATTTTGAAACTCTACATTTTAGCGAAACCTCAACCTTAAAGTTGACATTCATTTTCATGTATACACATGAAGGTGGTTGAAAATATTTGACTACTAATCAACTTATCAACCCAATACTCACTTGATAAAAAGTTTGGTCCTTAACTTTGTGTAACTTTTCAGTGTAGGCCTAATAGGTTGTTATTAAGGCTCCGGTCTACCCCAGCCAAAACAACAACAATGCCGAATGCCGCCTCGCGGCCGTAGCGCTAGGCGAGTTTGATATCTGCAGAGGTTTACGGGGATCGTGTTTTAAAACTAACCAATTAAGATAGAGATTAGCTGTTAACTTTTTCTAAAAGTAGAAAAAAGGATCTAGTCGGCTATCTTTTCAGAATTCTTAAATAAAATTTCTAATTTCAGTTATAACTGTCTAAAATCATCTGTTTTTTTAGTTTTGTAAATGCAGAGGTTTACGGGGATCGTGTTTCAGAATTAACCGATTAAGATAGAGATTAGCTGTTAACTTTTTCTAAAAGTAGAAAAAAGGATATAGTCGACTATCTTTTTAGAATTTTAAAATAAAATTTCTAATTTTATCTATAACTGTCTAAAATCATCTGTTTTTCTCGATTTTTAACTGAAGTTTTCTATTGGCTTTAATGAACTAATTACAAAAGTGTAACAGAGGAAAATTAGTACCGTTATTCTTCTTTAATATGACACCTTATTTATAGCTCTAGGCTTCATTTGGCAGGAGATAACACGATTCTAAAAAACCCTTGCATTTGGGTGCGCGCCAGGGGTAGAAAGGCTCCGGTCTACCCCTGGCGCGTACCCAAATGCAAGGGTTTTTTAGAATCGTGTTATCTTCTGCCAAATGAAGCCTAGAGCTATAAATAAGGTGTCATATTAAAGAAGAATAACGGTACTAATTTTCCTCAGTAGAGGCCTTTTGGAGCACCTGGGACAAACGCAAATTCAGCGGTTTTTAATCAGTGGTCACGTATTAGTGACGTGTGATGACGTATGTGTGACGTCATACGGTGACGAGGTGGAGTGTGTGACGTGGTGGTGTGACGTCACTGATTCGTATGTGAGGTGTGATGACGTATGTGTGACGTCATACGGTGACGTCACGGGTGTGACGTGGTGGTGTGACGTCACTGATTCGTAATCGGACGCCAATACAACGTTATCCTGATTGAAAACCGCATTGTTTTGAGTTGGCCCCGGCTAGCTAAATTTGACGGCGACTTCAAACATGTTCAAGGTCACTCAAAAGAAATTAAAAAAAAAAAATATTTTTAATCATAACTTACGAATATTAAACAAAAGGTTGGAATTAATTGGACTCGTTAGAAACTCCATATTCACTCTCGATTGTTATCTTCAAATGCCGCGGAGGACCACGATTCACGAGACGAGACAGTAATCCATGGCAGTTTTCCAAATCAACCGTGTTTGACAGAACCAGTTGAATTTCTTGTGAAGGATGGGTGGAATCGGACTGACCTAAAGTTTCATTGACAAATTCGAGTGTTATATATAAATCTTGCGGATCATCACCACTTAACAGACGATAAAGTTGTTGATAGCAGAATGTCCGAGACGTCAAGTTGGAACTTCATGTTTCTGTGGAGTATGTTGTTGTAGAGGTAGAGTGGATTTATCTAGTAAAATACCATGAGCCGTTAACGTACCCTACCTACGTACTGTACAGAATACGGTGGGAAGAGAGTTATCAAATAAAACAAGTTCAAACATGTTCAAGGTCATTCAAAAGAAGTTTTAAAAAAACATTTTTAAATATTATACACTTTAGTAGTTAGAAATCATTTAATGGTTTTCCAGTTTAACATAACATCACGGAGATACATCATCCCCGGACTTCGGGGACTTTTGCTCTGTTTTCACAGGTAGCTGATCACTCGAAACATATGGTGAAGATGATGCTATCGGAGATCCTGGCGGTGACTGTGATGAATTTGGTTCTTCAACCGTTATATCGTCAAACTCAATTGTAATGTTTAAACCGAGAGATGGATCACCACTCATCAGACGAAACAGTGTTTCATGAAACATTCCCAAATCCACTTCGTCCAACAGAACTAGATGAAACTTCATGTTGATGTGGTTGTAGGATAGCGGAGTATATGAATGAAGCTTGTAGTCAGTACTATATATACAATCTATAACGTCCCCTACCTACGTACCGTACAGAAGACGTGTATATTTTTTGTAAGGTTGCGGTGATGGGCTGATTACTTATGATGAATAACTTTAAGTGGGAGGAGGGGGCTATAATGTCTTGAAGAAACTATGTCAAGGTCATTGGTTGGAGTTAAAAAAAAATGATTTACAAATAGCAGTAAAACGTAAGACATACATATCAGAACTAGCAATGCTAAATAATAAAGAATGAAAGAATATTTACAAAGCTATGAACTTAGATAATTTTACAAAGGTGTGTTCAAATGGATCGTAATTTCTGTAGAGTTGTTCCCAGACGGTCCATGGGAAACTATATAAAAAATTCCGGGTTTGATAGAGTCCAGGTCTTCGTTCATAAGCACATTGACAAATCGTCTCGGAAGGTATACTTGGAACTTGGGTTTGTCTCCTTCCTTGTAGGGCGAATCTCCAAGAACAGCGACGACAGCTTCACCAACCGATGTGTCCATTTTTTTCATTGAATGTACTGCATAATGCTTCTTCTCTTGAAGTTCGCTGCATTTCTTTGTTGTTAGAAGGTCAGATTTGGAATGTTGGTTGAATCTGTCCGTAAGAGCTTGCAATGGAGAACTTGAAGCCATAGTGGAGATGATGTTTACTGGATGAGATCCTGTGTTCGAATGATAGTAGGAAGAGGTCTACACCGGTATATAAGGATTTCCCCCTCCACTTGATATAAGTCGACCAACCCTGTATGCTTGTGACAATGAGCAGTTTGACGATTTGTGTTGAGGATATTTCACACCGATACAAAGATCATTTAAATCCGTAGCATTAGTTTTATCCAAACTAACGTTTGTTATATCAGACGTAGTGTACATTCTGATCCAATCAGATTTTTCTTCACCAGCAGTAAAAATTTCGTCATACTGTTGACAATAATGATACATTATGTAATCCAGCTCTTTGTATTGTGTAAATCCTTCGTTCCATGTGATATGATGAAGATATTTCGTTAGCCACGAATTTGTTCTAGCACTTTTTCGGTTTAGTTTCTTAAAAGAAAAAGTATAAGTGCTACTAATGAGAGCACTTTACGACACAATCACTCAAATCATTTTTACGACTTTTCTTGATTTACAATGTTCTCCTGCTGGTTGTTTGTTAAAGAAACTTTCACTGTAGTTTCTTCACTTCGACGATTCTTAAAGAAGAAAACAGTTTTCCTGTAGTACGACACCTCTTGAGGTAATCTGTTGTATATAGACTGGTCTATCGGTCCATATAGCAGTGGCACAGCTGGATTTGTGTTCACCAAAGTGTTCAGATAATCAAATATGAGAGGGGAATATGTAGTAAGTTGCTGGATGTACCTGATTATTACAGGTGTTAGGTTTGACAGAGCTTGAAATTCTTCCAAAGTCATGATGATCTTCCTGTTGTGTTTGGAAAGATCTTTAAACCTCACAAATTTTGTACCTTGAAGTCTTATATTATCGATTTCCAAATTAGAATCTTCTAATCCAATTGCAGTTTTTCTTCCTGTCAACTTGTTGAATAAATAGGCTTCAATGATAAGATACATATTTAGTAAATTTATCCCACATATCCAACGTGAGAAGCAACGAGGCTTTCCGCAGTGATTAATAAGCCCTGCAGGATTGAAGTTTAACGATTTGAAAACCCAAACGGTGACAGATTTATCCATGTTTTGATTCAACGGGTAAATTAAGCGTAAAAACACATCCATCAACACATCCATATTTTCCTCATCATCATCGTCATTGTCACATCGTTTCCTTTTTTTGATCGCCTCCTTCCAAAGATAAAAAAATCAGACAGTTATTTCTTAATCTTTTCGGTAGACTTTTTGGAGTTTTCAGTCGGTTGTTCTTCATTTTGTGCTGGCTTTGTGTTACTAATTTGGTACTTTGTCAACCGGTAATGGAATATGTTCTGTTGGGTTAGTAGGTAAGTCTTGAACTATTGTTGACGAAGATGGAGATTCTAGTGAGTTTTTGTCAGTTTCAAAAGGAACATCTTCAGCTCTTTTAGTAGAGTTCTCGCTAGTTTGTGAGGATGCTGGTAAATCATGTGTCGATATTTCAGACGCAGATGTCATAGCTGGTGGCGTGGCCTCGAGCGCTTCATATCCTGTCGTTGATTCATCGTCAGGAATAGTAGATACTACACTGGTCATGTTAACCATCAATGTTGACTTCCTGGTGTCACGATGAATACTGATGTTTTCTCACCGAGCAATCTCTCTTTTATAATCTGAGGGGTAAATATTTGTAAGAGCTTCATGCTGTCGTAAAAAACCTAAATTATTCTTGTAACCACGCCTGTTAGTGGTGTGTAGGTTACAATTGTATCATGAAGTATCAAACAATAAGCTGTAGTTTGGTCAGGGATATTTTCTTCCAACTCAAACTCGATGCGAATGTCTACTGTTGACGACTTTAGTGATTCGTTTTGTTTCTAACAATCTATGAATGCTATAGGTGCAATATTCTTGAATGAATTAGGTTGGAGGAGAGGTGAGTTTGTCCTTCCATAGTAAGATGACTGAAATCTTGCATACATATCATATAGAATCCCAAATCTGTCCTTAGAAAACATAACATTGAGGCTGTCATATGAAAAGAACTGTGAATTTAAAAACAGTTTAATGTTTGTAAGTTGGCAGTGGGCAAATTTGCTTGCGTTAGCCGTAATGTTAGATCTTTTATTTGTTTCTAGAGCGAAAATAACATATCTTGGTTTTTCTAGGTTACTAGATGTTTCCACAGCCCACGTTTGACGCTGAGTTGTTGGCAAAACTGGCCATTCATGCATTTCCCAGCTTTTAAATGGAACCACAATATACAAGTTACACTGAGCGAGGAAATTGATGAATATTTTAATTCCGTCCTGACAGAATAGGGGCTCCAGGATTACATTGCATTATTTGTACTTAAGAATGCATTCGATTTAAACTTAGTTGGTTTTGTAGGTAAAGTAATTTTGATTTTGAAGTTTATACAATATGTTTATGTTTTATAAAGATTTGAGGCGACAAGAACCATAAAAGGTTATTGGTCCTAAGTCCCTATGTCAAGTTAAGATAAATAAAATATATAGATAAAATATATTTAAGAAAAATCCAAACCTTTCTTAGTTGGCTAAGACCCAGACCCACAGTTTCAAATAAAATTAAACCTTCCCCTAGGAGGCAAAAATATCTTTAAATGATTATTAGATTATTGTATTATTCAAGAATTAAAATAGTTTTTATTTATCTTAGCAAACCCTATTTATCTCTAGGATTTAAGTAGCCTAATTAATGAAAATAATTAGTATTGAAGACTATTTTAAAGGCCATTTAAAACTTGCAAAGTGCGTTCGGCGATCTGACACTACCAAAAATAAAACATACTAGTGGCTCATAGGGGAAAAAGCCCCTAATTATAAAATTAAAATAGCATGAACCATAACGGATCACCAATTCTTCACTATGAAAGGTTCCAGAAAATTTAATTTGTAACGTGTTAAATTTTCACTTGTTTTTATTTAGTTTAAAACCGCTAAAAAGGGTTTAAATTAAAACGGCAAATGTTCCAATTCGAATTTCCCGCCGGGGTTTGGCTCAGCGGCCGCCATTGGCCAGGAGGCAAGCGCTCCGGCGCATGCCCAAGTGGACCTGCGCACAAGCAGTTCCCCCTCTCCGCCGCCTTCCCGCTCCCGGGACCGGCTCACTTCGACAGTCAGTCTCTCGCTAGCCACGGAGGTAGACGGACCTGCACACAAGGTAGGGATCGACCCTGTCCTATTAGTGTTCTCGACTCCCATACGAACTTAGATTATTCTCGACTTTATTTGCGACTTGCTTAACGATTTACAGTTGAAGCTAAATTCGATTTGCCAACTACATAACTGTATTGCCGTTGAATTCGATTTCCTAATTACATTAATTTAATCGATCTTCAAAGTAATTGATTGAAGTTATAAATTTATTCCACTTAGAAGCAATTCTACTCAAAACCCCCTTTCGTACCGAAACCTGAGGAAGGTTTTTATTTTATTACAGGTTGTATTTAGTTGATTTTATAAGAAGATATATTGATTTTATTTGAGTTTAAATTTGAGTTTCATTTAATCTCTTGAGTGTGATTTAGTTTATTTTTCATTCTTCTATCACTAATACATTCCGAACACTTTGACGATTTTCTGCCAAGGTTTTAAGGCAGATTGTGATATAATTTGTTGTTTTGACATCCACGTACATTTATTTCAGCTGCTTTATACTTAAATTGCAATTAGTTAAAATTAATATTATTTAGTTACCAGCTTCCATAGGCTTGCATAAATTCTACTTTGTTTCCTTTCCTGTGGTTCGCCCACAGCATTCCGATCCTTAACTGTGGTTCGCCCACAGCCTGTGGTTCGCCCGCAGCTTTCCGATCCTTAACTGTGGTTCGCCCACAGCCTGTGGTTCGCCCGCAGCTTTCCGATCCTTAACTGTGGTTCGCCCACAGCCTGTGGTTCGCCCGCAGCTTTCCGATCCTTTACTGTGGTTCGCCCGCAGCACTCCGATACTTAACTGTGGTTCGCCCACAGCCTGTGGTTCGCCCGCAGCTTTCCGATCCTTCACTGTGGTTCGCCCGCAGCACTGTGGTTCGCCCACAGCGTCCCGATCCTTTTCTGTGGTTCGCCCACAGCCTGTGGTTCGCCCGCAGCTTGGATCCTTTACTGTGGTTCGCCCGCAGCACTGTGGTTCGCCCACAGCGTCCCGATCCTTTTCTGTAGTTCGCCCACAGCACTTCCCACTCCGAAACTGTTGGTTATACGTAGGTAGTAATATAGAAAGGAAGCTGGTTGCATGGTATTTTATTTAAGTTGGTTGTATGAGTGTTAACTTAACATACGATTTACGCTTGCTTCCCTTTCCCACGACTAGCATCCTTTCCTGTGGTTCGCCCACAGCCTTCCGATTTCCCCAACTGTGGTTCGCCCACAGCACACCTATCGCGTTCATTTCGTTTCCATTTCGTGAACGGGAGGGAAAATTCGCGACTTCGAGGATCAGGATAATGAACATATATGGCTATGATGATTCGGCTTGTTTGTTGAGGACGCTTCCTCATTTGCCACCAGTCTGAGCCATATGTTCAATTTTGTAGGATTGATCAAATTGCTTTATAAACGACCCCTGGAATTGAACCCAGCTAGGCTAGCTATCCGGCAACCGCCCTTCTGGCGAGCGTGTGACGATATTTTCCACGGACCCGGAAAATACGTCATAAATTTTAATTTATTTTAACAGGCTATTCGCCCCCAAAGCACTCTTTACAATCCTGTACCATTAAGCCACCCGTTTGTAAATCCTTAATTCTGTCTGTTGTTAAACTTATATAGATTTATGAAAAATACGATTTGCAAGAAATCATAGTCCCTTAAGCTATGACGGCTTTTTAATATAACATAGAAAATAGGCAATGAGAAAAAAACTTAAAGGATGTTCATCACCCATTTCAGAGTCAATTAACTTTCAATACTTTGTATCATAAATTATCTTTGTATCATAAATTATTATAACAAATTTCATTGCGTTGCTTGCCCTAAAATTGAACGGATTTTAGCTCCTGTCAGATTTATTTTCTTCTTCACCAAGTTTAAACACAGCCACTCAAAATAGATCATCTTCACTCACTGATCTTCAAACTTTGGGCACTCACTTCGACCCTCCAAATCAAAATTCATGATTTTATATAAACAAAGCAGGTTTTTTTAAAATCACTATACCTGGATAATCTCTAAGGAGAACATTTCAGAAGATAATCTTCCTTTAATATCTTTCTTAATATCTTTCTTTCACATTTTGTTATAAAGTTTTTGACCTACTACAGTTTTCCCTAGTATGTAGGACAAAATACTTTTATTTTAACTCTCTCCTATAACTCTACAATCTATGAAATAACCAAAAGGTTTCTGAGAAAATTCAGCTAACCGAATGCCAACCTCTCGTTGACTAACATACCTTAAGTTTCAATTAATATATCATCTTCAATCAATACGATCATTTAACACTTTTTGTCATAAAGTAAAACCAAAACCTGTTTTAATGTAAATAAGGTAGGCGTTACTCAAACCAAAATTCATCGTCCATTGCGTCCCCATTATGATCAGAATTTATTTCATAATTTGCATACAGGCTCAGATTTTTACAATTTAAATTATTATAACATAACAGCAAAAAAACGCAATCCATTTTTAATAGTTTGTAAGGTTGTTAACGTTCCTAGTAGAAATTTTAGCTGCTCAAAGCCTCAAAACGTCTTATTATAGTATTACCACTCTCGAAATATTATCTCATTTGGTTATTAATAGTTCTTCACTCAATAGGCTTATTATCATCCGTCCCTCATTTTAAAATAAATCATGACATAAGTTTTAATGTACACAAAGCAGACGATTTTCGAATCCCCGAGCTATTCTTATGGAGGGCGTTTTTCGCTATTTCTCATTTTCTTGTAACTTTATGGATACGCTGATAATATTCCCTCATGCATGGGACCGAGACCCATTGCCATCTTCCTCCTCCATGCGAGTTGCAAAATTCTCAATTTTACTAAAAAAATTTGGCTCACTGAATTATATATACAGGGTGGAAAAAAGTGTGGAAACGGTCTAATATCTTTAAAAGTATTTAAGTAATAAAACTAAAACTCTGTAAATTGATTATTAGTGACAAAGTATACTTCCTAAAGTACTTTCTGTCCTTAGACCTCCAAAGGGGGACGGCCCACAAGGAGTCAGAATAAAATCTTAAAAGTAAGCATAGGTCAATATGTATATCAAATTGAAGGTTTCCAAGAATAGAGAAAAATGCCGCAAACCCGACCTCAAACGGACGACCGAGTCAAAAATGGCAAGCGATCAAACTTTGCTTTACAATCATTTTGCTGAAAACAAAAAATGCAATAACTCCCGATATACTCGACCTTTTCAGGTCGGGTTTGTGGCAAATTACTTAGAATGCAAAGCCCTTTAAAATGATATATCATATGACGTAGGCCAATGAAGTGTTTCGCAAGACTTCCTTTAGGGACATCCCTTTGTGGAAGTCATCAGAGAAACTGATTTGGCCTACGTCATATGATACATTATTTTGAAGCGTTTTGCATTTTAAGCAATCTGCCACAAACCCGACTTCAAAAGGTTGAGTTTATCGTGAGTTATTGTATTTTTTGTTTTCAGCAATATGATTTTAATGCAAAGTTTGATTGCCTACCATTTTTGACTCGGTCATCCTTCGGGTTTGCGGCATTGTTCCTTATTTTTAGAGACCTTTAATTGATGTACATATTGACCTATGCTTACATTTAAGATTTTCTTCCAACTCCTTATGGGCCGTGCCCCCCTGGAGGTCTAAGTACAAAAAGTAGTTCAGACAGTAGACTTTCTCACTCAAAATAAGTTTGCAAAGTTTTAGTATTATTACTTAAAATGCATAAAAGATATTAGACCGTTACCAGACTTTTTTTCCACCCAGATTGTTTCTCTTTTGGGGTGAATTATTTTATCATCTTCACTCAATGTTATCATCTGTGTCTCGTTTTCCATAGCACATGTTTTAATGTACACAAAGCAGACGATTTTCTTATACCCATGCTATTCTTATGGAGGACGTCTTACGCGATTTCTCATTTCCTTATAACCTTATGGACACGCCGATAGTTTTCCCTCGTGTATGGAACCGAGACCTTTAATTTGAGACCCCTCCCATCTTTCTGCGATTTGTATAATGCTCACAATTTTGCTCAAGAAATTCGGCTTACAGAATTATATATATATATATATGTATATATATAATTATTAATTAGCTGAAATTATTAATTAGCTACTTCTTGGTTTTACAGTAGTTTGGATGCTACAACAGTATTCAATTTTCTCCTCTTAAAGAATCTATATATATATATATATATATATATATATATATATATATATATATATATATATATAGATTCTTTAAGAGGAGAAAATTGAATACTGTTGTAGCATCCAAACTACTGTAAAATCAAGAAGTAGCTAATTAATAATTTCAGAGAAAGCCCTAGGTGTTTCTGACTTCATTTGGATTAAGGAGGTAGGCCTAGTAAGTTGGCCTACGAATTTAAAATTACAAAACTTGAATTAAAAACTTTCAAAATCAACAATAATTAACTGCCTTACCTCAACACTTTACACGGAACCAGCCGTGTTAATGATGAAAGGCCCACGGAGACGCGATTTGCGTGCATATAGCTGTAATGGAATAGACAGACACTGACGAAATGGAGCTGGCCGTTTGAATTTGAAAAAGTTATTGCTGCCAACCTGTTAGCAATTGGTAATTTTTACCCAATCACTCACGATTTTACCGCTTAATATGTCACAACTAACAAACATACTTGGTACTTAACCTTTTGGTTACTGTTAACAATTTTTTAGTTTATGAAAAAAGGTTTATTAATAACCTGTGACAGTTTGTATAATTCAACCAATTATTTGTTGCTTGTGGTTTTCAACTAGATTGTTAGGTATTTTCTACTAACATTAGGTGGATATTAACAACAAACTTATTAGGTTATGAGCTACCAGGATAATTCAGCGTTGTTAATTACCGTTCCGATCGGCTAAAATCAACAACTTTATTTATTGAAACAATTTACTTGGTTGGCAACTATTAATTATTTTGTTAAAGTCAATCGCCTATGTTTTGACCAAATTCAGTGGGTTGTTTTTAAATATGTATAAATAGTAAAGAGCTACCAATTACTTGATTAGTATCAACCAAAAGGCGTTGAACCGAGACTTGGTTGAAGTTATATTCTTTCAGTGAATGAGAGACGTCCGTTTCTCGCTGAGTCGCGGATAAAACCGGGAGCTGCTCGGGCCACTGTATCACTCTGCATCGAGCCGTCACGGGACCAGCCAAGAAGCAGCTCCGACCTCTCCGGCAGGCTACGGGGACTCGGCGGATACCAGCGGAGACACCGGGCATTCGGCGATGTCTTGGGAGAAGCGCAAGCCCTGCGTGGTACACCTCCTCGGAGTCAACGCCAAGCGTGATACCCTGGAGGTCACCTCGCTTACGCCGCTCGATGTCTACGAGGGTCGCCGTCGAGTCACTGGGGCATGCGCCGCCGACGTCCCGAGGAATGTCGCCGTGCCTGGGTCAGACTACTCCGGACTTAGACGAGGAGACTCTGAGCCGCTGTGAGAAGTTCCTTGGGCGTCTGGATCAGTTTGATCACGGGACCGTTAGGTCCCTTCCCTCGTTTGCACTTAGTCGGCGGCTTCCTTCTTTAATGTCCTTTCTTTGCATGGCTTTGCTTGGGTTCTTTCTTATTTTGGGCAAACACTAACACTCAAGGGTATTTAAACTATGTTCCTTACCTGATTCCTATCACACCCCCCAAAAAACAAACATACCCGGGTGGTTCGCGCAGTTCGGTTGCTGCGGTCCCCCACACCTTGGTTCACTCGGTCGGTTGGCCTGCCCAGCTACGATGAACTGCCCCTAGACTTGGCTGGTCGGCTGGCTTTGTCCGCTACAGTCAAGTTCCTTTTTTTCTACATTCAATTTGACCTTGAACATGTTTGAACCTGCTCAGGCTTAAAAATATTTGTTAAAACCTCAATAAACAATATAATTATAGCCCAATATATTAGGGTTACACGAATGAAGCCTGCAGCTCAAAAAATTAAGATTTAGACGAAACGGCCTTTCCAAAGGCCACGGAAATAAACGTTTAAAAATTAATAATTGTTTTAAAAGTGTGAAATTAAGGTGTATGATAGAATAAAGAGACCGATGTGTAATAATTATTACATTATATTCTCGCCAAACATAATCGTGGTCGAGAGTTAGTTGTGTAAAAGTATAAGGGGAATGAAATCCGTAGTTTTGACCTGGAATTTAAGAAGTTTTCTGTCATTTATTGAAGAAAAACTCCGGTTGTATAAATCGGATAAAAATTAATGGATTTTACCGGGTGAATAGAAATACTCTTAAATATATTTATCTTAAGAACAGACAGTAATCTTTATGTGCCGGCCTTTGTAAGTAAATAAATTTGGTATCTAGTAGCACTGCAATGCAAAGAGCGAGGGAGTATAGTGGCACTAGCATGACGGCCCGACAGCCGGGGTAACGTTTGGTCATAAACACAAATTAACAGGAAAATCAAGACTCTCTGGGCTCCGCTAAAAGTTCAACAGCGTATTCCTAACGTCACACCACCACGTCACACCCGTGACGTCACCGTATGACGTCACACATACGTCATCACACCTCACATACGAATCAGTGACGTCACACCACCACGTCACACCCGTGACGTCACACACTCCACCTCGTCACCGTATGACGTCACACATACTCATCACACCTCACATACGAATCAGTGACGTCACACCACCACGTCACACCCGTGACGTCACACACTCCACCTCGTCACCGTATGACGTCACACATACGTCATCACACGTTACTAATACGTAACCACTGATTAAAAACCGCTGAATTTGCGTTTGTCCCAGGTGCCTCAAAAGGCCTCTACTTTCCTCTGTTACACTTTTGTAATTAGTTCATTAAAACCAATAGAAAACTTCAGTTAAAAATCGAGAAAAACCGATGATTTTAAACAGTTATAGCTGAAATTAGAAATTTTATTTTAAAATTCTAAAAAGATACCCGACTAGATACTTTTTTCTACTTTAAAAAAAAGTTAACAGCCAATCTCTATCTTAAGAGGTTAGTTTTAAAACACGATCCCCGTAAACCTCTGCATTTACAAAACTAAAAAACAGATGATTTTAGACAGTTATTACTGACATTAGACATTTTATTAAAAATTCTAAAAAGATAGCCGACTAGATCCTTTTTTTCTACTTTTAAAAAAAGCTAATCTCTATCTTAATTGGTTAATTTTAAAACACGATCCCCGTAAACCTCTGCAGATATCAAACTCACCTAGCGCTACGGCCGCGAGGCGGCATTCGGCATTGTTGTTGTTTTGGCTGGGTTAGACCAGTTTGTTGAAAAACGCATCATGAATTGATAAAACTGTTCATATAAAGATAGCAATAAAATTAAGTTAGACTACAAGTTTTCGATGTTGTCATTGTTTAGAAACGGTTATGCAATCAATAAAACTTAAGAAAATATCATGTTTTTCAAAGCTTATGAATACTCAAAATATTAATAAACTGTCATTTTTGACGGGCTGCTACCTTGTTTTGTTACAGTGCAGTGTTAAAGTTATACAGACAAACAATGAATTCAATTTTGGATATACATACGTGATTGAATTTCTCCATTATTTTCACTTACAAAATATTCCGACTTTATAGGGTTTTTGCTGAAAAAATGAATATATTTTAAAACTCTGGTTGATAAAAAAGAAAAAAATACTGGACAACATAAACAATAATCTATAGTTTTTTTATGAGACTTTTTATTGAAAACTTAATGTGTAGTGGAATTTGCTTCAACTGTGATTTTACGTGTTTTTTGAAGATATAGTAATAACACATTGTTGTGTTTGTTTAAAAACGAATTTTACAGTTGTAGTTTATAGTCTTCTGCTCTGAAGGGGTGTTTCCGGCTCCCTGGAAAACAGCCAGGCTTGTACTGATCAGCAAGGGCAAAGGTGATCCCGAGCTGCCGTCGTCCCACAGGCCTCTCTTCATGTTGGACACGGCTGGGAAGCTGTTCGAGAAGCTGATCCGTTCCCGCCTGACTTCTGCCGTGGAAGCTGCCGGGGACTTATGCCCCCGTCAGTACGGCTTCAGAAAGGGACGGTCAACGATCGACGCTGTCACAGAAGTTCAGAGAGCTGTGGAGAGAGCCGAGAGCCACAACCATTTCTCCCGCCGAGTAGTGCTTCTTGTTACGCTTGATGTCAAGAATGCCTTCAACTCGGGGAGGTGGGTCGATATGTTGGATGCGCTTCGAAACACCTTTCGTATTCCTGCATATCTGTTGCGGCTCATCGAGGATTATCTACGCTCTCGAAGCCTGATTTATGACACGAGGGACGGAACGCGGACGGTGGAAGTCACTTCTGGTGCCGCACAAGGTTCAATACTCGGCCCGGATCTCTGGAACGTTGCCTATGACAGCCTCCTGAGGTCCGAGATGCCTGAGGAAACCACTTTGGTTGGGTACGCCGATGACGTCGCAGCTCTCATAGCTGCACGCAACGTTGAGCTGGCCCAACTAAAGTTGAACCGAGTCATGCGTGTGGTCAACACCTGGATGTCAGATCACGGTCTCTCGCTTGCTCTCAGTAAGACGGAGATTGTGATCCTCACGAAGAAGAGGATCGACACCGTCGTGCCACTCCGAGTGGGAAGGGAGGTGGTCACATCAACTCGTGCCGCCAAATACCTTGGGGTTATGGTGGACACCAAGTTAAGCTGGAGGGATCAGATCTTCCGTACGGCGGACAAGGCCGCTAAGGTAGTCACTTAACTTAGTAGGCTGATGGCCTATGTCGGGGGTCCCCGATCCAGCAGAAGACGTCTGTTGATGTCCGCGGTCCAGTCCGTGCTCCTTTACGGGGCAGAGGTGTGGGCAGGCGCTCTAGATAAGGAGTGCTACAGGTTGCGACTCGCCCGGGTTCAGCGTCAAGCTGCGCTCCGGGTGTGTTCCGCCTACCGGACAGTGTCCGAGCCTGCCGTCCTGGTGGTCGCCGGAGTCATCCCTGTCAAGCTCTTGGCAGGGGAGAGGAAAGCGATTTATCAGAGATAAGGCGAGATCGGCAAGGACACGGCAAGAACAGAAGAGCGCTCCCGAACATTCCAGCAGTGGCAACACAGCTGGGAGCACGACACCCGAGGACGATGGACTGCGCGACTCATCGAGCAGGTCCAACCATGGGTAGAAAGGCGGCATGGCGAGGTGGACTACTTCCTCACGCAGTTCCTGACAGGTCACGGCTATTTCAAGTCGTACCTGAACCGGATTGGCAAGACCGGTTCACCGGATTGCATCTACTGCCCGGGCGTTCCCGATGACGCGGAACACACCTTCTTCCGCTGTTCGCGTTGGGAAAGGCCCCGCCTGGAGGCCACAAGAAAACTCGGTGTTTTTTCGGTGGACACGGTCTGCCAAAAGATTATGGAGGATGAGGGCAACTGGGATTGTTTGTCACAGTTCGTCCGGGGCATCCTCCTGGAAAAGAAAACCGATCTGAACCGCGAAGTGGCCGAGATCCCTTGATCGAGCGGCTGGATAAGGAGCGAGCCCCACGGGCGTAAGCCAAATTTAGGCCTAGCCTGACGTAATGTGACAAACAATTCCAGGTTAGATTCGTAAAGAGTAGAGGAGGTTTTTTAGTGGGTAAACCCGTTTTTAGGGGAGCCCCACACTACAGGCTGGCCACCTGTGTGCGTAATGCATTTTTCCGCCTCTCCTTCAAAAAAAAAAAAAAAAAAAAAAAAAAAAAAAAAAAAAAAATAGTCTTCTGCTCTGCGTTTAGCGTATATAGATAACAACAAAAACAAATAAAACATAAAAGCACTATATATATATATATATATATATATATATATATATATATATATATATGTATGTATATATTTGTATAGTTTGAAAGGATATCGTTACAAAAAAAACCCTACTGTGTTGTACTACATATTTACAAGCCATTGTTAACTTTTCAAGTCCAAACTTATGACCTAATGGATTGCGTAACGCACATAGTCGCACGCATGCAATATGAAAGCGGCTCTCCAGCAACTGCCAGGCAGGTAGATGACTCATAAACTGTGGTGCCTAGTAGAAAATGATAATTTCTTAAAATGATTATTTAAAAATATGAATGTGGTATGATTGTAATCTCCGTTTAATTGTAAGGAAATTGAAATGAAACACCATGTTGTTATGTTATTATTTACGGAAAAAACTTGCCTGCAATAAAATCTAAAAATATCTTTTACTTCAGTAACGTATTTTCTGTACTACTACTTCATGTATCTTACAGCTTATGACATATATAACTTTTATTTCGGTATTATTTAATTTGTAAAATTTTATAGTTTCGTATTGGTTTTAGACTACTACTACCATGCCATCAAAGAAATGGAATCCGGCCTGTGAGTGCGTAGGTCAGTAAAAGGTCCACTAATGTAGCATGTTTCCTTTAATAAACGGAAGGGCAAAAAAATGTATTGATAAATCTTTCTTTGTAATTTGAGACGTATTCTTCTTTCGAGTTAATATTAAAATATTTTTGAAACATATTCGAACACTCTGGGATTTTTAGACTTACGGTAATCAATTGTTATTAAATTATACTGTTGGTGGTTATGAGGCTTATTTATGAAATTTCCTCAAGATTAAAATTAAAAATTTTTCTTATGTTCTTTCTTAATGCAAATTGATTTATAAACGTACAATTTTTAAAAATTGTGAACTATGCTTTTAAGTAGTAAAAAGTATAAAAAAATAAAACATAATGACAAATATCAAATTAACTAAGCTAAAAATGATGCGTGAAGAAATTATTACAAATTCATTTTAATTATGTTATAAACACTTTGGGTTCCTTTTCTCAACTCTAATAAAATAATAAAAACAATTAATGAGTTAATTAATATAGCCTATAGCAATTGATGATTTTTACATTTTAATTTACCAGTATTCATTAATAATTTGTGGTTCATTGAATTTTACCGTGGTGACATTTTCATTGTAAGGATTTAATAAAAAACTTGTCCTAAGTTTCAAATGTAATTTTTCATTACATTATAAAACATGTTTTAGTCGAGTAAATGTGATGGTAGGATGAGGTACAAATGATTGGTATTAAAAAACTAACCTTTTGAGAAATGTAAACTCTTTACGAGTTTTCCTTATGGATCCGGCCAGGGATTCTGCGTAGCATTCTACGTCCTCAAAAGCTGTAGAACCAAAAAACAACTTGCTCATATACACAAAGGTCATCTCGCCGACTGTCTTGAAACATAAAACAAACATAATGTATATATTTGTTTCAAAACCTAAACTTATAGTCTGTTATAGAAATTATACGGTTGAATCATAATAGTGTTGACTGTTGTTTTTCAGTCTTATTAAACTCTAGCTCTTTGAATATTATCTTATTCCCTACAACAAGCACTGTTTGATGGAAATTTTTTCCGTCCAAGGATTTTTTTTTAGTTTGTCTTGAGTTTGGGGTTTTTGACCACGAAAAATCTTTTGGAGCTGGTCCCATGACTGCGAAAAACTGGGTTTAGGTAAGGTATTAGGATTAGGATTAGGAATTAGGATTAGGATTAAGTTAGTATTAATTAGGAATTGGGTTAAGATGAGAATAAACTACAGCTTTTCTAGGTTCCATGTTATACTTATGAATTTTTTTGTAGCTACAAATTTAACAAAATTAGCTGATAATAGTGGAAATAAATCAACGTGTTATATTTTCGACCTATGGTTGATTAAATTCATACCAGAGCGCTACACGTATCCATTTTACCGAGAAAATGTTCTGTCCACGAATACTTAACATAAATATCCCCGTGGCATCCCTGCGTCCTCAGCGAATTTTCAATGGAATTTTGGTATTTTTATTTTATTTCTCATTGACACCTTGGAGATGAGTATTTACATATTTGGTACCTTTTGGGGCTTGTGAGCAAAAAGTTGTTTATCTCTAGTACAAACAAAATTCAATCAATTACCAGGTACTTTTATCTGGTTATATATTGTTTTTATACCTATAATCACCAATGGGTGAGTACGTATAGGTTTACCGCCATATGGGTTTTTAATTTTTAGTGAATCTCTTAAAAGGCCTCTCCTTTTTGGGCTTTTTAGGTCGAGTAGGCCTGTTAAATTTTACTAAGATCTGCCAATAAATAAGCAAGTAGAGGGTTTCGTTGATTTCTCATAGAAACAGTATAATAGATAACATATATTTGTATTTTCTACATAACCATTAAAGCTAAGTTTAAAATTCAAACTACTAGATTTTTATGCTCTTTTAAATGGCCTAAGGTAATTTGTTGAATATTCAAATTTAAAGTAAGAAACAAAAACAAATTTTTAACCTTTAAAACCCCATAAACCCCGTTTACATGCTACGATTATTCTGGTTTGCTAACTCTTTAAGAAGATGCTACCTTACACCACTGTACTATATTTCATGAAAATCGGAATTTCCGTTCGAAGTACTCATGAATAAAATATATTAATTATCATTCATTATTCGAATTTTTTTTTAATAATGCATAATATTTACTCTTTAATCCCACAGTTTACTCAAATGGTATGTATGATTGCCGCGGAAAACGTTGTTTAGCAATGGGACCGCCTTATAAGCAAAATACCTTTGGATTAGTAATAAAGTTTTTAAAATGACCATCGAACCATAACATTGCTTCCGCATATAGGCGGAATGGCATATAGTGCCTGTAAATTCTGTCTAACATTGACGACTACAATTCCTCCCTTTTTTACTAAATAAAAACGATATTTTGTGTTTTAGCTAATTTCCCTATAGGGAATACGCTATTACGGTAGTAGTCATGGTAAGACCTAAGCCCGGGACCATGTTACTTTTTCATTTTGGGGTCCCCAGAAGCCAAAAACACCGTTCGTTCATTTTCATATATATGTATATATATATATCTATATATAGGCTATATCTATATATCTATGTGTCCGTGGTACTGATAACTTTTGAAGGGGACCTCTGATTTTGATGAAATTTGGTATAAAGGTGTAAGGCTAGGTCTATTTTCATGAGTTCGCGAACCAGCATGATCGGGTTATGGGAACGGGGTTTTATGGGGTTTCAAAGGGGTCAAAAATGGATTTTTTGCATTTTTGGAGCATAATTTTCAAAATTCAACAATTTTAATTAAAACCATTTAAAAGAGCTTAAAAAAACAAACAATTTAGTATTTTGAATTTTTAACTTGGCTTAGCAGGTTACGGAGAAAAGCCAAAAATAAGTTTTCCATGTTAATCTTATGGGAAATCAACAAAACCCTGTATCTCGCTTATTTATTGGAATAACTTGATAAAATTTGGCATGTAGCCTACATTCACTTGGTAGGGTTCAACTGATATTTGCTTACAACACCCACATGGCGGCAAACCTACGTACTCACCCCTATGGGGTTTATGGGGAAAATTAAAAAGTGCCAAATATTGATACAGTTTGACATTTACCTAACGTAACTATTGCATTTCCTAACAAAACTAACATTTACTAACAACATCCCAAGGCAGGCAACCTACATACCCATTCTTATGGTGTTAATGGGGAAAATACAATATCTCAAGATCGTTTGGAAATTCGCTGAGTACGCAGGTCTGCTGCGATGGGGGTATTTATTTTGTATCATGTTTTGTTGGTTTAGGAGGATTTTTGGAATGGTGGGTTTTGGAATAGTGGTATCATCGTGTAATTCTAATGGAAGAAAATTCTTTTGATTATATCATATGACTATACTTATAAAGATAAGCAAAAAACAAGTTATCAGCCTTTGTAGCGGCATATGTACTATGAAAACATAAGTCATATAAATGAATAATAATAGTATCGGGAGATACAAATTCTTAATATATACATATTTTTAATAGCGGTTTATAGACATTGGTTTCGTTCTTCTTGAATTTAAATCTCTTGTATTTTATAAATATTCTTTGTAGACACAAGTTGCTACCTGTGCCGTACAACATATCATTGTAAATAACTTACAAAGTAAAAATTATAAAAGAGGTTCATTTTTTATAAAATAATAAGGAACATAAATTTATTCATCAAGTCTATAGTTATTAGAGAATTATTTTTTTATTGAGGAATTTGGCTAAAACTTCACAAGAGTCCTAAGTAGTGAGTTCAATAAAGGAAGCTAAACATTTACCGAAAGTGATAACCTCACATGAAAGCTAAGTTATATATTCAGTATTTTGGATTTTTTTTGCAGACATTCCACTTTAAATAGTTTAGGGTGTTTGGCAGTTATTGTCAAAAAAAATTGTGGTTTATTATGCATGTAAAATGCAAGACAAACAAAATACTCAGTTTAGGCAATTATTATATAGCTACACCTCCCAGTAGCAGTAAGTTTTAGTCAAATTCCTCGACATTGTCCATAGAAGACTCGTTTTTCTCATCATATACCAAATTTATTGGCTGTTTCAATGTCATTTTTAGAATGTACGCAACATTTTCTATTAAAATAAATGCAGTTTGGCCAAACTGAGCCATCTTAAGATTTTCAAATCTACTTAAAAGCAAACTTTTGAAGAGTTCATAAAAAGGGCACTCCATCTTGTTGAAGAAAATTGTTGTATGTGTCACGATGCAAACTGTCAAATCTCATTAAATCTTCACCACATTCCTAGCTTTAAAATTATATAGGCCTACTATAAGTGACATTTTATTTGCCTAATTCGCATGAATTGGTATTAAACATAATACCTGATTTTCA
Organism: Neoaliturus tenellus; assembly: GCA_030545055.2. Taxonomy (NCBI): domain Eukaryota; kingdom Metazoa; phylum Arthropoda; class Insecta; order Hemiptera; family Cicadellidae; genus Neoaliturus; species Neoaliturus tenellus. Next base: position 170,485,264 of record CM061534.1, on the reverse strand, counting down.
TACCCATACCAATAGAACCTTTTCTAGCTTTCTACAGACTCTTCCAACAAACTTCCTTGAGTGTAGTTCTCAAGAAAGTTTTAATGAAAACTTCATTGGTTTTTCTCACATCATACATAACATTAAACGCCTTAAAATTTAGTACGTCACAGACCCCACCTCAAAATGTCGAATATATCAGAAGATATTGCATTAAAATTTTGTTCTACGATTTTAATGTAAAATTTTATTGACCTGTGCTTATATTTAATATATTGGGCTGACTTCTAGAGGGCGGTCCCCAAATGGACCATGGTTGTGGCAAAAAATGAATTAGTTACTATTATCAGTAATGATTTCTGGAAGTTGGTATTTTTATCTGTTGAGCTGTAAAAGTTATTAAATAAGTCCTAGACTTAATTGTCACTTTAATAGTGCTTGATAATCTCCAACAATGATAATTATTTCATGTAAAACAGGACAATAACTATGTTTAACGCTGAATCCAGCCCCTTATTCAAATAGGAAAGGTAACTGATATAATTTTTAAGCTCGGAATTTGGGAAATTTTTGGTAATATTTGACGGTTTGCAGCTTTACGATTAAAATATTTTCCCCAGCAAGTTACATTGCCCTTTTTATTATTTTCCGAAAATTTTCAAGTAAATTTTACAAGGCTTTACAAGGGTTTAATTAAGACAAACACTCACACTTACACAAACACTTAACATTTGTACTTATTCTAATATTATCTTTGTGTACTTTGTGGAAATACCTAAAAAAGTCCCAATAGGTTTGGTCAAAGGTTGAAAAAAATTTAAGAAGAATGTCAAGAAATTAAAAATGACTGTTACTGGAAGATGTACGTCACTGCCTAAATTGCACATTTAGTTGCTTTTTACAAACATTATAACCCCTTAAATTTTTCACACTGACTACCAAACACGTGTATAATTGAAATCCCATTGGAAATGTGAGTATTTGCCAAGGAAGATTTTTGAAAATTTTAAAATGTGGTTATTTGAAGAATGAGTTGAGTGAAAGTTTGTTAAGACTACAGTTGTATGTTTTGTCATGACAAAAACTATTGAGGTAGTTCAACAAGTATAAAGCAGAATGCAATACTAACAACAAACAAAGTAATGACAAATGTAGCCACGAGATTTAGTGAGCGTGTAGAACGATGTCATCCTGGAGGAAAATTAGTGAAACAAACCAGAAAATGTAGGGTTGATGTATAGTCAAAACACACTAATCATATTATCCATATTAGAAATTTTTTTATTTAACTTTCTTAGTCGAAGCGTTGGTATTCAGCTAGTCTGTTTTGTATGGGAAATTTATATAAAAAATCTTACCTTTTCTAGAATGTTTTGAGGGACTGCGTCATTGCCCCTCTTCTTCATAGCTTCCCTCATTAGTTCACAGTCCCCCAGTGCATTGCCGAAAAGAGCCAGGAGGATTGCGATGGTCGAAACCATGAATGTCTGTTCCTCCTTCATTACTCGAAACTTTTGTTGTGCAACCAGGGATCTACGTAAAATTATACTTAAAACTTATGAATCATACTTAGGCAACATGAGTTTAATGACTATATATTCAGGGTGTTCAGGGTGTATTCCTAAATTCCCGAGTGGTGATTCCTTGGATCAAGATAAAAAAAAGGTTAATGGGATCATACGTCTTAAAATGTCGCTTTAAGCCACTAGCCACCAATACAAATTTTATTACTATGCAGGGTGTAAAAAAGTTCGCCCCCCTCTTTAATTTTTTATTTGTTAAGATAAACAAATATTATTCGGGAATGAAAGCAACTTAACACAAAGTTGCTTTGAGATGAAGTTTTCATTTCATCTTCATTTCTGGTATTTGTAAGTTATTTGTTACATATTTGTGAAATAACAAATTGTATTTAATATACTAGTTAGTACTATCAACGAGGGCAGGTTAATAGTTTTAAAACTAACTCTTTGACTGACGCATGGACGTGGGTAAAGAAAAACCAACAAATAACGCACCGTCAAAACAGCCTACAATGCATTTCTTATGGGAAACTCAATAATTGCTTTTATTACTTTACAGAATAACTTTAGCAACTAAATTTAGTTTAAAAATTACGAATAAAATTTACCTCGAAAGTTTGAAGCCGAACCGAAACTACTTCGAAAGTTATCGTCGGACATTGAAATCGGGTTTTATCAATACGCTGAGGCACCAACAGTCATGTAAGAGGATTTAACTCCTCTTCAATCGTTCCATCTAATTATTTTGATTTTAATTATTTTATTTTTTTATTACCTTCATATATTAGCTGGTAAGTGAATAATTTTAACTGGCGGAAAATTAATTTTCATACAAAAAATATTTTAAAATTATATATTATATAATGTTTTAGCATTTATTTGAAAATATTGACAATAAACGTCACAGAATGTCTTATCTTTATAACTAGTAGATTTTAAAACTCACCCCCTCTTCCCCCCACCTATATAAGATATTTTTGGACTACAGATATTGCGAACTTAAGGTCAAAACAGTTTAGACCTACTTACATGACAATATTGAGACACAGTGAAAATCCGCAATGCGACTGGTAACCAATGAGATACATAAGTTAAAAATATGCTACATATGACAAGCCCCCCTCTATATCAGCGTGTTCATACTAAGTAAACAAACAACTCAAGCACTTGAACCGCTTACCTACAACAACGACACTGCCTTCCCAATGAGAGTAGTGTGCCCGTCAGAAATAATCTTTTAGTAAAGTGCAATGGACATGACTATAGCTGGAACCACAGTTAGTTTAATTGTTATAAATACATGATAATGTATTTTAGCTTAAATCACCAAACCTATCTGAAAAATAAATCGCCAATCAAGGGGAAAAATAATATGTTTTGCAGAAATCCCTTTTATAATATTACCTACCGTGTTAGTCACATAAGTAGTCATTAGTAACACGGAATAATCACTAATACATAGTTAATATACAAGTGAATTGTTTTTATGTGTTTTGTAACCCTACAGACAAGTTTTAAGCTACTTTTAAAATGTGATTTTCACAAATTTCTGAAATATGAAGATATGATGGCGATTTTTACTCCAAGAAAAATGTAATTAATGTCTTCTATGTATTTGAAAAAGGTGACATTTAAATGTGATTTTATCCTAAATGAAAATCGTAGCCTAATCAAATATCCTCACTTCATAATTAACTGAAATGAAATAAAAAGAATATTTTGTATTTTTGCAGGGAAATATTGATCGCTTCTCTCCTATCCCTGTTCTAGGAAGTCGGCTGTCCCTCGTTTTTAAAACCCGATTGCGCACCAAAAAGCCCATTTTGCTCCTAGTGATGAAAAATACTATTATTCTTTAACATTACATTTTCACAATTTAACACTTGTTTTACTGCTGGAATAAAATGGAACAAATACCTTTGTACTTGTGAAAGTGTTGCTATTCAAATAAAAACCACATGTGCCGTAGCGACTATGTATAGTCACATTGAACTATGCCACCATTTTTAACACGTGCTAAATGATTATTGTTTTTCATACAGTTTGTATTTTTATGAGACACTATGATCTTAAGATGGATCAATGCACTGTTTTTGGGATTGTTTAAAGTAAAAAATATTGGTTTTCATAAATGCATTTATAGTTATATTTTTTGTTACAATTTTTCTTTTACCTTTTCTTCACTGTCAAAATTACGGAAAACTTGTCATCTTAGTGAGTGGCCGTCGTGAGAAGCTGAAAGATGTTCACGCCTAGGTCACAATTCTGATACAGCCCTGCTACCTATAGCTGAACGTTTGATTGTCAGTAAATGATTCAAATGATTTTATTTGGCCATTAAACTACAAAAGCCAATAGGCTACGTCACAAATAAATAAAGAGAATCCTCATGACTAACAAAACTAGTCCAATAAAACAAGCAAATGCAATCCATGCAGCAGTCCATGCAAAAGCACACATCACTCAAAAAAAACCAAAATAAAAAAAGAAAAAGAAAATTTAAAAGCAGATGGCAGGTTACCTTCATGACATTGCCACATCTAAATAAATTCTTTTATTGTTGAATGATCTGCTTCATAGAACTCAGATGTTTTGTAAAAAGGGTTTTCTAAAAGCCAAGACTTCAATGTGTTAGCAAATTTGCGGACTGCCAGCCGCCTTACTTCTACTGGTATACAATTGAACATTCTTATGCCTGCCACAGGGAAACATTTTAATACCTTGTCAAGTCTACATCTGTTTACATGCAGGTTTGTATTAATTCTGGTGGAATAAGCATGCACTTCAGAGTTCAAAGCATAGATTGATTCATTACATTTGATGGCCGTTACACATTGATAAATATATACATTGTACACTGTTAAAACCTTACATGCCTTGAAAAGAGGCCTACAGTGCTCAAGCTGCTGGGCCCCACACACCATCCTCATGGCTCTCTTTTGTAAAAGCAATACTTTCTGGACTCTGGAAGAGTGCCCCTAAGTAACGTGACATAGAGAATATGGGACTGAAAGAAAGCAAAGAAAGCAAGTCTGACAAATTCAAAAGGCGTGTCAGTTCCAAGGTGCCTCAAAAGATAGACTACTCTACTGAGCTTCACAAAGAGATTATCTATGTGGCTTGTCCATGAGAGCCGAGGGCTGAGTGTAAAACCCAGCAGCTTGACAGGTTCATTACCATCAAACTGATTGCACAAGCTGAACACTATTTCTTGTGTCTTGGCCTCATTAAAACAGAGTTTATTTGAACGAAACCAGGCAGAAGCAGTTTCAAGCAGAGCGTGGACTGAAGTTCTGGCAGTCTCATAGTCAGAATTACTCGAGAAAAGGGTAGTGTCATCTGCGTAGAACAAGACACTACCGGGGACCTTAAAAAACAGGTCATTTATGGCAACAACAAACAGGAACGGACCAAGCAAGGAGCCCTGCGGAACTCTATGCCTCACATCAAGAGGGGTTGAACAACTGCCATTCCAGTCCACTACTTGCTTCCTCCCATGGAGATAGGACCTCAGAAGATCTAAGGCCACACCTCTGACCCCATATCTCTCAAGCTTTGTTATGAGAAGTGTGTGCGAAACACAATCAAACGCGTAGGAAAGGTCGCACAAGAGCACCGCAGTTGAGCACTTCCGCTCGAATGCATCCAGCACAATCTGAAGGAGAGAGTCAACTGCCAAGACAGTTGACCTACCCCTCCTAGAGCCGTACTGCGCCAGGACGATGAGACGACAAGTCTCGAAGTACTCACTGAGTTGCTCCAACATTACAGACTCAAAGATCTTCGCAAAGACAGGTATGATAGATATGGGTCGGTAACTCGACACATCATCTCTAGCCCCCTTCTTAACAACAGGAACAGTTCTTGTTTTCTTAAAAACATCTGGGAAAATTCCCTGAGCAAGACATAGGTTTACAAGGGTGGTTACAACCGGAGCAATTATGTGAATTATCCTCTTTAAAAAATCAACAGACATCCCAAAGATGTCCTTACTCTTGGATGGCTTAAAGCTACTGAGAAATGCAAAGAGAAAATAATAAATAACGAAACTAGTTGAGGAAAACATTAAGGAGAGCTTAAAAGCTTTTAGTTAGACGGAATAAAGATTACAAACCCATAAAGTATTATTGGATTCTTTAACATGTAACTTATTATTATTTTAAAACTTCAAATCAATATACATGCATTTGATAGCGGGCAATGTTGAGGGGGCGAGGGGAGCCACGTCTTGACAGCTACATTTTGCTCCATTGACACCTAACGAAGTTTTGTGAATGGTGAAAATAACTCAAAACTCGTGAGCAGCCATGTTTTCTCACCTGATTAATAAATCTTTTTTAAACTCAAAATTTATTTTCAAAAAGTACAATAAAATACTCAAGCTTAGACATACTTGATACCTTATATTTTAGTCTTAATCATTGACCGACATAGTCCGATAGATTGTGTAATTTTTTTTTTAGTACATAACACATTAAACACTTAAACTTTGATGGTAGGTGACTTATTTATTAGTGGTTCATGGTCAACCAAAAAGTGGAACCTCACTTAGCTTACCAAGTTCATAGAGCGGCCTATCTAAGAAGCGTTCACGCAACATGGTCTTAAATTTCATATAATACAGCTCGTGCACACTCTCCGGCAGGGTGTTAAACCTCTTTATGCCCGATCAAAGCTCTTCTGAGTGTGGCTGAGTCGTCACCGTGGCACGCCCAGGTCGCGTCTTAAGCGGATCCCGAATTTGTGTTGCTCGTTCCTCCTCTTAAAATCACTCAGGTTGTCTTTGAGTAGTGTCAGAATGTTTGGAACATACTGACGAGTGCTAAATAGTAAGTAACTCCTGTAAAAATAGGCCGACAATGTGCATTGTGCCCAACAGATGAAAGAATGCGAACGGCCTATGTTGGAGGAGCAACACATCATGAGCCGCCGGAAGCTGTCCCTATAGCACAAAGCCATACATTATGTAGCTATGGAAAAGTTAGTGGTATACATATGGCAGAATGGAATTTAAAATATACCCGTCATAACGAGAAACTATGCTGAACACTTAAGTCCGCCTGTCGTGTACTGGGGCAACAATGTCTAGTCACATGCACAGATGGGTGTCTCATGGTCTTATATGGTACCACGGTTCCTCCAGCTTGATGTATTATGGTGTAATTTTTTAGGAAATTCGTCTGACTCACTTATTTTCCTCAAAATTAAAGGTGAATGGGTTTGGAGATGCTCAATTGGTATGACAATTACAAATATCAATAGAATACTTACTTAATTTTAACCCACGCCTATAACAGTAGATTTGAATCCAGCTATTATATCCCGTCCATTCTTTGACCCTTCTGAAGGTACAAGACATGCTGCTCTACGGCTCTACAACGCAATTCGACAATACCTCAAGAAGGCATCCACCAAGACACTTCTGAGACATTTTACCAACATTAAGATATTTTTTGATCGAAACAACTGTTATATTATACCCCATAGGGACACATATTCGGTTAATTTTTAGAAGTTACGTAATTGGTAATGTGGAACAAAATAATTATTTTTCAAGCGAATGATTTTTATTTAAGTTTTAGTTTGATTTTTAAATGGTTAATCTGATTGACTGTTGTATAACAGAACGAGAAATCAATTTAATTGAATAAAAAAATTATAATTGTTTATTTACTACTGTAATAACGGTAAATTTAACAGTACCCCAACTCTTCATGAAAATACTTCCAATTTAAATGCGCCAATACATGGTGGATGTCGAACATTTTATTTAAAAATAAAATATTGTAAATAGTGTATCTCCTGGAAACAGAGCAATTTGCTCAACATCGTTGCATGTTATATAACGGATTTATTTTTATGCATTAGGCCTATTGCTGGTATAAAGTTTTAACAGTTGTAGTACAAATACAAAAACTGTGTAATAGCACAAGGTATCTGTTTTCTCTGCTGGCAAATATCAAAAATATTAATAGATATAGAGATGGTCGGCCCTTTTTCCTGCCCCCACTGCACTTGATGGCCATGTGACGCCGACAAATGATAGCGTTCCTCACCACACCATGTCATACCCCGCCCCGCCCCTCGACACCAAGATCGGTACAGGAAAACATAACTGGTTGCCAAACGTCTGCTGTATAACTTTTCTCGTGTTTCAGATAACAAATATGAAGTGTTAAAACTAGAGACTTCCAATTCAACAGCTGATCATGGGGTAAAGCAAAGTTGCTAATGCCACGAAGCTTATCATAAAGTCACAACATTAGGCCTACGTCTACACTATTATAAATTTTGAATAGTATTAATAGCAAAAACAAAAATTTTTACAATTTTCAAATCATCAATTGCCAATAAAGATAAATATGCAACCATAAAAGTTCTACATTCGTGTTATTAAAAATTAATTTATCCATTACAGTCATGACCAACAACCTGCAACGCAAACCAGAAAAAATATTGTTCTAACAAAATGCAAAATGTTGATTTTCGACGCCTTTTAACCCCTTACACCCTTGATATTGACACAGAAATCGCTGAATATTCACCATTGCTCTTATGGGATCTAGCTCACCACAAACAACACTAAAGTCATCTTGCCACGACATAGAACTAACGGGCACTGTCTGCTCAATACATACAAACCACCATGAAGACCTGAAGGTGATACTACGTCGTAAGCTTTACCACAAATTCTGTTTACGAATCCGTTAAGCGGTGGAAATAAGGAGTTTAAACTGTTTAAAACATAATTACTATACTAACCCCCTGGAATCATTCCAGCGAAGTAGCCAACACTTACAAATTGAGTGTACTTAATGGCTGTTCAATGTGTTTTAAGTCACTTTGAATTTTATAAAATGTAGAAACACATAACATGTATTTATAGGGTCTTCTAGGAATTGTTTCCCAAAAAGGATAGTTGTGATAGGAAGACATTAAAAAACTTTAAAAAAATTTGCAGGGATATCTGAAGATATTAATTTTTTATCATCGCACGCTATACACTTTGAAGCCACATAATTTTTCAAGCACACTTAATATTTTGTTGTTGCACAGGTTAAGTTTTAAACTGAATTAATTTAACGATGATAAATTTGTCAACTAACTCTGCTTTGTAACTAGCACAGCATAAACATCTCTCACACTTTTGTCAATCCATTTGCAACTTTATATTTAATATTTGTTGTAAAAATGTACAGTGAAAATACATGAAATAATAGAATAAAATTAATTTGGCCCATACAACGTTTTGTCATTATTATGTTTTTGTCGTCAGGTGTGGTAATTGATTATTACCAAAATACTATGGATTTGTAAGTTTGTATGATTTTAAAACCAGGATAAAATTGTAACAAGGATAGTTATGACTTAGCGTACACGAGAATAGTAAGAATTTCAGTACTTAACATTAAAATTTCAGTTATTTAACATTTCAGGATTTATCATTGAACGAAAAGTGCAGTATATTTACGTCGTTTCAAAGCTACTGTTGAGAAGCTATTCATACTTATTGTAAAATTTAACTTTAAAACAAACTTCGATGAAATTTAAATAAATAAATTTACAACAAAACATTTTAAACCAACAATTACTTTCTTAAACAGGCTTTAAATTTATTTACTTTTTTTGTACTTAAAAGTTAGCAAAATGTTATACTTAATATTTTGTTCTTATAGTTTTCATAAAATATTTTCAACATGGCTGTTGGGCTGCTACAGTAGCATGCTACATGACGTTGTTTTGTTGATTTACATTATTGATTTAAATGTTTCTATGTTGATTTATCGTCACCATTTACGTAAAGCAAAAATACATATTTACTCGTAACAGACGAGGCTCACTACTTCAGCGCTCTTCCAACTGCTTCCAGGCAAGTGAAATGTGCTCTCTACCTATACAATAATTTTATTAATAATGAAAGGAGTTAAATCCACATGGAGTATTTAGCCTAATTCGCATTTTGCGTCTTAATATATTGATAAAACTGTATAAGTTAAAACCAATTTGAAAGCAAACCATCTTTTTTACTCTTTTAAAAGTTTTGAAACACATTGATGTCAGTTTTTGCTGCAACTCTTATCTATAATATAATTGTATTAACTTAATGCGTTTTGTGGCCTATGTATTAAGGCTATTTAATCTTTTAACAATCACTTTTGTTTAAGTAACATGCAATGTATCATATTTAATTTATTAATTTCGTCATAATAGTTAGAGTATTGAAATTTGTATATTTACCATATCAAATGATAAATAATATTATAAATAACCAGTTTTCATTTAAAAATATTCATTTTATTATTATTGTATATTATTACAAAGTAAGTTGCTGTTATGTTTGTATTAAAAGTACTGATGTATCAATCAATTGTTGCGCAGCGTTGAATCTTGACAAGTTAATGTATTTGTCTATGGTATAGAAATTGTAGAACAACTGTTTATTTAATTTTAGATCAATTTCATTATAACCTAGGGAAAATATTGTATTGCCTATTAAGTTTCCTCATATCTATAGATGTAGAAGCAAGTTCTATGATTTGTTAATTAAAATCTTCAACTAAATCATTTTAACAGGAATTTTTACTAATATACTTGAAATAAGTATTTTTATAAAACATTTAAATTAATGCTTTGAAAGGAAAATATTAATTAATTATGGCATGAATATGTTTTTTATTGTCACACAAAATAATTTAATATTTTATATCCAACTCTAAAATGTTAGAGAACATAAAACCATTATCATTTGATCAATTTGGTAGTATATTCACCTAATATATATATATATATATATATATATATATATATATATATAATATAATTAGAAATAAAACCCATAATTACCCTGAATTTAACATTTTTATTCACACTGACATGTTTCGTACTTTTAAAGTCATGATCACAGTGTTTACTTAAGAGGGGGCTAAAGGGTCAGTCCTGGCGGACGTTGTTGAAACTACCTGAATACGTTTACAAGCGTACTGAGAGCGAGAAACAATATCTAGTATTTGGTGTAAAACACTCTGGATAAAGATACGCTGCTACAATTCAGCATGTGTGAGGCCCAAAATTTAGGTAGATGATGGTGAGGAAGGAGATTTAGCCGCGGAAAGTAGGCCTTTTAATTAAGAGGGGGCAAAAAAGTCACTCTCAAAACGTCATGCAGTGCTTCGCCTGCTCCAAGTTTCCGAGTTTATTTTAAGTCCGATAAAAGTGGGATTGGTTTTAAATGAAAGATAAAGACTTGGGCTATTTGGCTAACTTTTTAATTTTGTTATATTTTGCGTCTACATCAAGTTATAATGGATCAAAGTTTATCGAATCCCTTATAGTTTCATATGGATTCAAATTTGAAAAAATCTAAAAGTTAGCCAAATAGCCCAAGTCTTTATCTTTCATTTAAAACCAATCCCACTATTATCGGACTTAAAATAAACTCGGAAACTTGGAGCAGGCGAAGCACTGCACGATGAAATTTTGGTCCCAGTGACCCCCAATACTGACAGCCTCTGGCGGCAGCCTTTGAAAGTGACGGCCGCGTATGAATACGATCTACTTCCAACAGCTGATTGTAATTTAAAATGGATTTACCTCTGTCACATGTTCATTATGTTGTTTATTGTTTACAATTTTATATTCTTCCACCCTTCGAATGTTTTAATTTTGTTTTTCTAGTATTACAAAATATTTTGACGTCTCTATGGTAGTGTTTTTAAATAATACAATACCTATTCTTTTATAGCATATTTTAAACTAATAATAAGCTGTATGCAACTTAAAGTACTGTAGGCAATCTGAGCGATAAAATGATTTTAAAGGGTTCTCTAATAATTTAAAATACGAATTAATTAAATATATATATATATATATTAAAAACGCCAAAGGGAAAGGTAAGTTACGTTGTTTTTAAGCAATATTAACTATTACTATTATTATTATAAATGAAATTTACTAACCTTATCCTCCCTAGTTACAAGGGTACTTTCAAAAACATTTGAGGTATACAATTAATTTATATTTAAATTGAAATTTATTTTTATATTAATTTTTTGACGAAATGCATAATTTTCTATGTGACATAAACTATTTAAGTGTATTATATTAACAGAAGCAAGTGACTTTGCAAATTCTTGACGAATCAAAATCACCCCAAACACCTTCGTTCACATTCGAGGAACCTGAAAAAAATCTGCATTTTCAGTGCCAACAAAAAATTTCCATAGTTTATGTGGAAGAAGATTATTTAGTAGTATAAATCCATCAAAGCAGACTTGGAAAGTCTGGGAATTTATAATACAGTGTTTTGTTTTATTTTACTATAAACAGAATTGGTAAAAGTATTTAGGTTTTCTGTCATAGGAGTGTTTCAAGCTTATATTTTATACCTCCTTTCTGAATGTATGCTACACACTAAATTTAATCAGGCTACATTTTAATATAGATGAAGATGAAATATAAAGCCATTTATTTCCCATTAGGCCTATAATAAAACCACTAGTTTTTATAGCAGTCCCGGCTTCGCCGGCGGTTGTGATTTAATTTATTACATAATGAAATATCTTTAAATTGCAAATAAATATTCTTCCATACGAATTTGATTTAACTTTAAAGTTCTGTGGGGCGGAGTCCCAAAGGAACTTTGCAAAACCGTTTCTTAGTGAGCACCTATGAGGAGCACAAAGAGGAACGTGTATGAAAAATTACAACCCCGTCAGCCATAGAGTTTTGAAGATTTGTGTTCCCATGATTTATTTTAAATCCGTTGCCCAATTTTCTTTGCAATATCAACCTGAAGAATATTTTGCTCTTCAGATGAGCTAGTTTGCCACGTTCACTCGTAACAATGAACAGCTGCACTTACTTTAAATAAATAATTTGGGATAATACTGGTAAAAAAACGGGCAATAGGCCGACTTTTGTTTTTATCCTTCTTCTCATTTTGAGGTTCATTATGTTTGCTAACTTTTATTTTATTTTCATTAATTTATGTCATTAGTTTTTAACTAAAAAATTTATGGTCTTTTGATATAAAATGATATTTATTCGCTATATTGTTACTTCTTTTGAAGACTAAATTGCTTGAACGTAATTTATTTTCAGAATTCATTCATTACTATAACATAATTAGTTTAGCATAGAAGAGGTCATTTCAGTTTGAAATACAACTTAAACAAGAGCAAAAACGTTCAGTTAAACTTATGAAATCGAAATTTACATTTTATTGTTTTATAAATAAAGCATCAAACTCGCCGATCAGTCATAAGCCTAAACACATTAAAATTAAGCACTTAAAGTGCGTTTGTGTTTCAAGCAACTATATGGAGTATTTCAAAAATACAATTTTTAATTTTAATCGTTTAATAAAATAAAGGGAGTAAATAAATGGAATGTAATGTGGTCGTAGGCTAATTTTTCGTCATTTCAATAAAATTAAAGAATTTAAAACCGCTTAGCACGTGACAACAACACATTTAGTGATCCTCAGAGGTAGGGCAGTAGGCCTACACGTAGCTAAAACGTAATAACTAACATTTATAACATTTTTCAGCTAAACAAATTAATTGGAGTAGAACGACAAAGTTGTAGACTGTTTTAGTCCCACTTTTTTACAAATTTGAATCCAATAGTGAAGTATGTCAGACAACAAGATACTCCGTGTTATCTGAACACGGAAGGAGAAGATAGGTAAAGGCGGACTACAGCGACACGGGAAAACGTGAAGGGAGGTAGTGGCAGCAGTTGTCAAACTACATCCCTCCGCCAGCCACGTCACAACTCAGTTGACTGGAATGGGACGAACCAGGAACGAACCGTGCTACGGTAGTTTCAGCAACGTCCGCCAGGACTGACCCTTTAGTTTTACAACATCAAGATAGCAAAAAGTGAATTAATAAAATATTAATTAATTAAGTCATATGGTATGAATCTATTGGAATAGTTGTTGTGGATTTTTTTTTAATATTAATAATCTTATCAAATATATTGTTTATGGTGTGGAACTGTATAGAATTTAAAAGATTGTCCTTTCCTTTTCGATAGTTATTATATATGTGTAATTCTTCTTTGATATTCATTTTATTACCTTTACCCTCAAACTCCAAAACTTTAAAGTTTTCATTGATATTTTTATAAGCATGATCCGTTTGTAATATATGTTCTGCAAAGCTAGATTTTTGGGACGTTCGATTGTTTGAGCGTATAGCTTGAATATGTTCATTAAATCTCTTTTTGAAGCTACGTCCTGTTTCACCAATATAACATTTTTGACAGTCACTGCAATTAATTTTGTAGATTCCTGATCTCTCAAACTTGTCGGTATTATTCTTGTTATCATTTGTGAATTTGTTTATCATATTAAAAGTATTATTTCTAGTTCTATAAGCTATTTTGTAGACAGATCTTTCTAATGTTTTCCTCATGGCCTTATTTAATGTTCTGCTGTACGGCATACAAATATATTCATTTTTAGGTCTTCTTTCTAGAATATTTATCTATAAATTTTTCTGCTTATTTTTTTTCATTTTATCTATTATTTTATCTATTTTATCTATTTTTTTCATTTTAGGTTGGATTTATAACCATTCAACTTGGCGATCGATTCAATTGTTTTCTTTTCTTTTTGGTAGTCTTCTTCTTTCATTGGAATACGAATCAGTCTATTGATCATTGAATGGAATGCAGCCATTTTATGCTGCCACGGGTGATTTGAACTCGCCGGTATAACCAAACTAGTTTGTGTAGCTTATAAAAGAAGTTGACATACCAGAAAACACTGTATTCATCTCATTTGATATCTCAAGTATGTACAGTAATTAACCTATTAAAGATACGCTATTAATCCTCAAAGAAAACTTATCCAAGAATACAATCCTATCACAAGAAGAAGTTAAAGATCTTATGTCACATACAAAGGTTGCTCTCGACTTTTAAACTGACTCAAAACTATTTTAAATATGAATCAAAGTTTTACAAGCAAAAAGACGGTTTAGCAATGGGCTCACCATTGTCGGGTCTTTTAGCAAACATATTTATGCAAAATCTTGAATCAACAAAAATAATGAATGATTCCAACCAATATAGAAATCGTATAATTTATTGGAGACGATACGTAGATGACATAATATGCTTGTTTCAACTCGATAATTATACACCAGATGATTTTTTTTAAATACCTAAATAGTATCTCTAAGTCCATAAAATTCACGATGCAAGTCCAAAACTTAGAAATTAACTTTCTAGATGTAACAATTAAGAAAGAACACCAAAAGCATGTATTTAAAATTTACAGAAAAGCTACACAAACTAGTTTGGTTATACCGGCGAGTTCAAATCACCCGTGGCAGCATAAAATGGCTGCATTCCATTCAATGATCAATAGGCTGATTCGTATTCCAATGAAAGAATAAGACTACCAAGAAGAAAAGAAAACAATTGAATCGATCGCCAAGTTGAATGGTTATAAATCCAACCTAATAGATAAAATGAAAAAAATAAGCAGAAAAATTTAAAGATAAATATTCTAGAAAGAAGACCTAAAAATGAATATATTGGTATACCGTACAGCAGAACATTAACTAAGGCCATGAGGAAAGCATTCGAAAGATCTGACTACAAAATAGCTTATAGAACTAGAAATAATACTTTTAATATGATAAACAAATTCACAAATGATAACAAGAATAATACCGATAAGTTTGAGAGATCAGGAATCTACAAAATTAATTGCAGTGACTGTCAAAAATGTTATATTGGTCAAACAGGACATAGCTTCAAAAAGAGATTTAATGAACATATTCAAGCTATACGCTCAAACAATCGAACGTCCCAAAAATCTAGCTTTGCAGAACATATATTACAAACGGATCATGGTTATAAAAATATTAATGAAAACTTTAAAGTTTTGGAGTTTGAGGGTAAAGGTAATAAAATGAATATCAAAGAAGAATTACACATATATAATAACTATCGAAAAGGAAAGGACAATCTTTTAAATTCTATACAGTTCCACACCATAAACCCTATATTTGATAAGATTATTAATATTAAAGAAAATCCACAACAACTATTCCAATAGATTTATACCATATGACTTAATTAATTAATATTTTATTAATTCACTTTTTGTTATCTTGATGTTGTAAAACTAGGTTAAGTAAACACTGTGATCATGACTTTAAAAGTACGAAACATGTCAGTGTGAATAAAAATGTTAAATTCAGGGTACTTATGGTTTTTATTTCTATATATATATATATATATATATATATATATATATATATATATATATATATTAGGTGTATATACTACTAAATTGATCAAATGATAATGGTTTTATGTTCTCTAAAACTTTAGAGTTGGATATAAAATATTTAATTATTTTGTGTGACAATAAAAAACAGATTCATGACATAATTAATTAATATTTTTCTATCAAAGCATTAATTTAAATGTTTTATAAAAATACTTATTTCAAGTATATTAGTAAAAATTCCTGTTAAAATGGTTTAGTTGAAGATTTTAATTAACAAATCATAGAACTTGCTTCTACATCTATAGATATGAGGAAACTTAATAGGCAATACAATATTTTCCCTAGGTTATAATGAAATTGATCTAAAATAAAAAAAAAAAAAACAGTTGTTCTAAAATTTTTATACCATAGACAAATATGTTAACTTGTCAAGATTCAACGCTGCGCAACAATTGATTGATACATCAGTACTTTTAATACAAACATAACAGCAACTTACTTTGTAATAATATACAATAATAATAAAATGAATATTTTTAAATGAAAACTGGCTATTTATAATATTATTTATCATTTAATGTGGTAAATATACAAATTTCAATAATTTCAAAAATTTCAATCACTTCCTCACATTCAATCCTGTAACGAAAAAACGTTTTAAACGTTGTTACAATGAATTCAGAAGCTACGTTGCATATTTTAATGGAAAAGTAATAATTATAGTGTACTTTGACGGATCACAGATTTCTTCATGATTTTTGAAAACCTATTTGATGCGATTCTTTTTTTCCAACAGATTACAGACATCGAAGATGAAAGTCAGTTTAGTTTTTGCAGCCTTTGTTCTCGCCCTCGTAGATGGCGTCATTGGAGGATGCTTGGAGACGGTGAAGGCATTGCAAACCAGGGTCGAATCAGCCATACCTACAAATGTTGTAAAAAAACAGGTTAGCTTGTACCAGTTTTTAATTCATATCCTAGTGGACAATAATCAAACAAAATATACAGATAACTGACCAGTAAATAAAAAGGCAGGACTAAGGGAGTGAAAAGGTAATTATTTTCACCATAATGAACTTTACAATATATGCCATAGTTACATCATGCAACTATGAATTAAAACAACCATTGAACAAATAAAAAAATTGAATTTCTTATGTATTTTTTTTATTTTAAAAAAAATATTGATGTGGAAATGCATTTTTGAAAAAAAAATGCATTTCCACAAGTTTTTAGCTAAATAAAAACTGATTCATTTATAGTAAGGTAAATCTATAATTTCGGGTGTTCAAATGAGTTTCAGAAATCAGCGGTTTACAATGTAGTATTGTGAACACCTTTCTCTAAGCCTAAGATATTGTCATAAATCTAAGATTTTAACCCTTGAGTAAAATGCCCCTATCTTTTTAAATAAGTAATTAGCAAAGAGAAGGTCCATTAAAATGTAGTCGTGATCTTTTAGCGAGTTTCCTTATAGGTAATCACGGTATTTTAAAATTTTTATTTTTTAAATTTTAATTTCACGTTTTTACAAGTATTTGTTTTCATAATTTTGTACTTTAATAAAATTTAATAAATGCAAATATTAAATTGCAATCAATTTATATGCTGATTAATAATACATTAGTTTCAATCCATTTATTTATTGTATGTAAAACGACAAGCATGTGAATGATAGCGCAAGCTCAGCCAGAATCAGCAATTTGGTCGTTTTTGCACTTACTAGGCCTACCATTTTTCCGCTAGATTGCGGATTCTGATTACGGTGTATACCTGTGTATGCCTGTAGCAGATAGTTCTGTTGGAACCGTATACAGTGCTTTATCTTATCAGAATTATTGTGGCATTAGGAAATGTATTACCATAGCCATTTGGCATGAAGCCTTTTCCCTTTCAATTAATTTAATAAATTACTAAAAAAAGCAAAATTTTTCCACATCACTACCATACAATCACTTTCTGTGGATAAAGTGACTACATGAAGTCATCTTGTAATTTCCATGAACCGAGGGTCGTTTACAGTATTATTGGAGAGATGAAGGCCGTTTGATCATTAAGAGGATTCGCTTTACCATCAACTAATGGGGATTGCTTTTTTAATAGTTGTAGATTTTACTTACGAATAATGAACGATTGGTATCCTCATTAAAGGTATCCTATTAAATACTTCTTAAATGAAATCCATTCAAGAAGTAAAATTATATCGTCTTCTAATAAACAAAGCTATTTGATGATATTTTATTTTTGTAAACAGAATATAGTATGATGAAATTCAATACAGTATTAAATTATGACTAATGTTCATTTTATGTTTTAAAAGTCTTCATCAAAGAACGGGGTTATGACTTACGTTTACGCCAGCAGTGGGTTACTTCCAGAAAAGTTTCAAGACGTAAGGTGTTTTGCCACCAAACTCAGCGAAGACGGGGCAGCCACC
This sequence comes from Neoaliturus tenellus, assembly GCA_030545055.2. Taxonomy (NCBI): domain Eukaryota; kingdom Metazoa; phylum Arthropoda; class Insecta; order Hemiptera; family Cicadellidae; genus Neoaliturus; species Neoaliturus tenellus. Next base: position 170,467,074 of record CM061534.1, on the reverse strand, counting down.
GACTTCGTCATTGCCGTTGGCCGGTAAGTTGAATGCATATTTTGTTACTGTATTAAGTTATTTAATTGTTAAAAATTACTGATGGTATTATATCTTTTAACTAAACGTTTCAAAGTGTTAACTAAACTTTAAATATCATTTCAACTTTTATTTGAATAAATTAAAGCTATTTCCATTATAATTATATTTTTTTTATTTCTATAATATTTTGGTGACGCGACAATGCTGACAGGTAGAAAGTCAGAAAGGGATAAAGTCTGACGGTTTTGGGTGGCAAGGTTTGTCCGAGACGGCCCACTGCCTAGTCGCGCTGAATGGAATGTGTCAGCCTTTGTCCTTGTCTGCCTTTGTCCCTGGCGGGATACACTGTAAATTGGCAGACTTTGTCTGGACCGGCCGGACAAACTCTGACACTTTTTTATATACAACGCGCAGCAATTTAGAGCGCAGCCCATTTCAACATCTTAACGAATTTCATATAAATATCTCTTGTTAACATAACATGTGATTTGGAATTATAAATCATAGAAATGGAGAGAGCCTCTCCATTTCAAAAATATGTATTAAATATATAAAAAAGATCGATTTAAACTTAGCCACTTATGTAAATCTATACTCATATTAAAACTTTTCTAATAATACAAATTTTTGTTATACGCAATTAGTTTTATAACCATACATTACATATATAACGCATTTCCGGTTTTCAAATAAAAACATTTCCACTAACAAAAGATCAACATTTTACATGACTATTTGTTTTAGAACAGATCAAGCCTTGCTAACAAAGTACGTAGTGACAGAAAAGAAAGGATATATTGAGTTAACAAGTAAGTAATAATAATTTGATATAAATTTTTCACATTGAGTAATTAAATATAGAATATCTGTGAACTGGTTTAATCTCCTTCCCCGTTACATGATGAAAGTTAAATTGATAAAAATAAAATAAAACAACCACGTAAAATATCTATAATACTTACTGGCGTTATTGGCATTTTGGCTTCGATTATATTTTATATGATAATAACTGCTCCATGAGTAAATTTGCTTTTATCTAAGGAGCTAAATGCAAAAAAATTCAATTAACTATTTTTTTTAAGAGAGTTGCTTGCTAAGCATAAAATTATCTTAAACAATCCAGTCTCTTAAACTAAGTCTCCACTTCAAATAGGTTTGAAGAAAATTAAATCTCTTGCTTTGAAACAAAAAATTAACCAAACAATATGATCTCAAAACAACACTACTGACAAAATTTATGCCTCCAAGACATTGATGATGCAAGTTTGAAATTAATGGTTGGCAATGTCTGTGATGATTTTTTTTCAGACGTGTCATTCCCTTTATGAACTTATTGAGAGGTTGATTAACTCAAGATATTTTAACAAAGAAACGAAGGGAGGTCATTCGTTCAATTTCGTCCATTCGTCCATTTAAGTTCAATTTAAATCAATACAAATTGAACCAAAATTAGTTTGTTTAAACAATTCTCATACAGGAAAATGGTTTGTTAGCCTGTAAACACAATCATGTGATTTATATTTTCCAATGATAGGTTTGAGATAAGACGTTCATAATCAAAAGGTTGATTGCTTACTCTAAGATCAATGAATAAACAAATAAAAAAATATACAGGGTGTCCCGGAACTCTCTGGAACCCTTTTGTATATTTCTTCCTTGCATCGAGACAAGAAAAGAACATCATACAAATAGGGGTCTAAAATCCATCGTTTAGCCGCTAGCCGCCATTTTGTTTTTTTCACGTAATAACTTTTATTTCCGTAACGGGTGGTTGTATTCAGTTCATATTTGGTATAAATCTTTATCATACTAATGTACATTTTCAGGGAAAAAATTAACTTTCTCCACTGTGTATTTTCAAAATGGCGGCCATTTTAAATTTTTAAACTCAAATTTAGTAAATTTCAAAAAAATTTTACTGTGTTCAAAAAGGATGCCAAATGTAATTATGTAACCAACGGTACCAAGTTTGTAAGAATCTGATGACAAATAACGGAGTTATTGCGATTTTTCTACAAAAAAACCATTGATTTTGCATTAATTAATGCAAATTATGGCCATTTTCACAGAAAAAATCGCAATAACTACGTTATTTGTAATCAGATCCTTACAAACTTGGTTCCGTTGGTTAGATAATTACATTTGGCAACTTTTTTGTACAAAGTAAATGTTTTTTGAAATTTACCAAATTTGAGATATTTGAGTTTGAAAATTTAAAATGGCCGCCATTTTGAAAATACACAGCAGAAAAAAAATTTTTTTTTCCTAAAAATGTACTTTAGTATGATAAAGATTCATACCAAATATGAACTGAATACAACCACCCGTTACGGAAATAAAAATTATTACGTGAAAAAACAAACAAAATGGCGGCTAGCGGCTAAACGATAAATTTTAGACCCCTATTTGTATGATGTTTTTTTCTTGTCTCGATGCAAGGAACAAATATACAAAAGGGTTCCAGAGAGTTCCGGGACACCTAGTATATACAGTGTGTTCATTTTTTTATGCTCACCATTGGGATCTCGCAAACTATAAAAGTTACAGTACCCTAAAGGTCAAATTAGCAAAGTAGTACGGAATTATAAGCTGAACAAAATGATGTGTAAAAATCCCAGATATTTCTACTGGTTCGTTCGCTGTGCTCGAAAACAGTTTTTTGCGCAAAATTTCTTTTGCCTATAACTTTGTTATTTGTTAAAATACAAAAAACTTTTTAGATAAAACTTTACTGAAATTTTACGTAGATTCTGAATATTAAAATTATTTTTTTTTATTTCAAACGGTTTTTGAGATATTTTAGACAAGTTGATTATTTTTAATTCGAGTAAGTATTTTTTCGCTTGTGTGACAGCGAGTAAGCGTAGCGTACGAGCTTAACCTGACAGCGGGTGAGCGTGACGGTGGGTGAGCGTAGCGAACGAGTTCAGGTAGACAAGGCACCGGTTTACCTGAGCCCGAACGGAGTTACCGAATGCCGTTCGGTTTGATGGCTGCAGAGGTTTTCGGGAATCGTGATTTAAAATAAACTAATTGCGATAGAGATTGACTCTTAACTTTGTCTAAAAGTAAAAAGACGGATCTCGTCTTCTCTGGTTTTATTTAGAATTTTAAAATAAAATTTCTAATTTCAGTTATAACTGTCTAAAATCATCTGTTATTCTCCAGTGGCAAGTTTTATAGATGCAGAGGTTTACGGGGATCGTGTTTTAAAACCAACCAATTAAGATAGAGATTCGCACTTAATTTTTTCTAAAAGTAAAAAGACGGATCTCGTCGGCTCTGTTTTTTGAATTTTTAAATAGAATTTCTGATTTCAGCTATAACTGTCTAAAATCATCAATTTTCTCGATTTTTAACAGAAGTTTTCCCTAAGTTTTGATGAAACTACCAAAGTGATATTACCAAAGTCTAACAAAGGAAATTAAGCACCGTTATTCTTCTTTGATGTGACACCTTAGTTATAGCTCTAAGCTGCTTTTAGCAGAAGACAACAGGATTAAAAAAAAACCATGCATTTGCATAGAAAAGAAACAGATGATTTTAGACAGTTATAGTAAAGATTAGAAATTTTATTTAAAAACTCTAAAAACAGAGCCGACAATATCCGTATTTTTTCTTAATTTTGGAGAAAATTGAGAGCCAATATCTATCCTAATTAGTTATTTTTAAAACACGATCACCGTAAAACTCTGCTTCGATAAACCTTGGCGCTAAAGAAAAAAGATTATTTTAGGCAGTTGTAACTAAAATTAAATTTTTTTTTAAAACTTCTAAAACCAGAGAAGACGAGATCCTTCTTTCAACTCTTAGAAATAAATAGTTAAGAGTCATTCTCTATCTTAATGAGTTAATTTTAAAACATGATTCCCGTAAATCTCTGCATCCATAAAACTCACCTAGCACTACTACGGCCGCGGCCGCGAGGCGGTAATCGGGCTTAGGTAGAGCCTTAACAGCGAGAAAAAGCTAGTAAATAAATATGTAATTTTTATAAAGCATAATTATACAACTTGAACGTTTATTTAACACAATATAGATTATTGTACGGAAAAGGTAGGAGTTTTTATATGTAAAATAAATACAGTTACGTAGTGTAAATTGGTAAGCTACTTCATTTGCTTTTTAATTTGGGACTAATGAATTCCATAGAAAAACTTAAATTCATCTATAATACACATATTCAACGGCCATCTCGAAGAAGAAAAAAGTTCTCATCCCATTATAATTTGACTACTGCAATCTAATATTGAAGCAATTAAAATTCTAAACATTGGATCATAACGTATTACCGACGTTGCAAACGGATCATTAATGAAAAATTTGCAAAAATTTTCACCCGTTTTTTTTTTTCTTTTTTTTTTTTTAATTAATTTGGTCAATTTTACTGTTTCAGCTGCAGCGAAAAATAAAGAATTTGGTTTCACCAAAAAAACCCACACAATAGCCTTTTATGAGAATCACATTAAAGTATTCATTCAGTGCGCAGGTAATATACACATCCTAGTGTTAAAAATGAGAAATGTTATTATTTATCTATTTTTATATTTAAAAGGAACCCCGCTATCTGCAGGCGAGGTTTCTTAGCTGTGAGGTGCGTTTGAGAAACATAGTTCCTAAGTAAAAGGTTCATTAGAATGATAAATCCGACCATATCTGGCTGGATATGTTTTGTATACTGCCATTTTTTTATGTGTTCATTGCCACCCCTTGCCCGTATTCAGAAAAGTCCCCTAAAATTGTCAGTGAACATTGTTTTGTTATACAATGAAATGAGATTGTAAGATCATATCTAACAAAGTTTTGAAATCCTACATCATGCCCTAAAATCGTAATTCGAGTCCTATTAGTATTATTACAACCAGTCACGAGCTTATCCCACTTACTTGGGATATTTTCTAAAGTATGAGCATTTTAATGTGAGGAACAACAGGACTCTTGCATTTTTTTATTGGTAAAGTTGAAAACTCGGTTGACGAGTTCGTTCGCTTCAGAACTAACGAAATAGTTCTCTTCGCTTTCCTTCCCTTCGTTCCCTTCCCCAGTCTGAAGGGTGCGAGACTTGGTTTAAATCCAATATACCACAGGCTTAAAATTTAACACGTTGGTTAATTTTTATAGTTACAAACTGATAGTTTTATAATTTTAGTTGCTACAAAGATGTAAAGTAGCAACATGGGTTCTTTGAAGGTCTTTTGGAAGTAAACTAGGTTTACCCAGTTATTGGACCAGCTCCAATCGATTCATTGTGGCTAAATTTTTACCCCTTAAAATTGTTTAATATAACAATAAATGTATCTGAAAAGTTTGCTTTATTTCTTATGTGGTAATATGTATTTTTTAATTCGAATAACATAATGTTATGTGCAGATACAATGGGAGGCACTGACTTAGTTGGGATCGGTGTGGATATGGATCACGCGAAGGATCCGACCGTACAGCAAGAATTAATATCCGCCAGAAGATTCTTACAAATTTTTGGTTTCGTTTCGGCAAGAAACATTCCTGCATGCGAAGAAGACGAGCTGGGTATATTTCTCAAAATCTAGACAGCTATTGGTTAATTACAAAATGTAATACATTATTAGATTCTAATAAAAATTAAAAATGATTGATTTTTTATTTCAATCATCATTATTTTTCCATAAAACTCAAAAATACTGTATGAATAAAACCGCATACAAACCATAAGTCCTGCATGTGAAATTAGTTTATAGGTCTTAGCATTCATTAGTACAACTAAGAATAAAGTACTAAACATGTTTTCTACTCAAAGTTATTGGCTTGTGAATATCACCAACTTATATTACAAGTAGATGGATTTTGCCGGTCCTGGCACAGGTCAAGGTCAGCGTTTATAACTGGCAGGTGTGTGTTGTTGATTTGGGGGTGTTTTTGAGGGTTTGGGGAGGGGTTGGTAAGTGTGTCAAGGTCATTTGGAGGGGGTTTTAAAAAAGGTGGGGAGTCTGGGGATGAGTGGCGGGCGGGAGTGCGGCGGGAGCGGATGGGAGGCTCCGGGAAATAAATTTATTTATTCATCAAAGCCCACCAGTGATCGTAGGATCGCTTCTACATCGTTTGCAGCCGTACTGTTGATCTCATTGCTCTGCACGGGTCGGGAGTCGGTGGTGGTAGTGTATGTAGGCAAATTTTGTGTGGGAACACCACTATTGTTATCGTTAGTAGTGGATGTCACTATTGGAGATTGTATGGGTGCACCCTGCCGCGTGTCCATAACTTGAAGAAATGAGAGCTGCTAGATGGTTATATTGTGAGTTGATAGAGTAGAATGAGAGATGTGTGTGATGAAGAACGGTTATATAAACCCGGTAATATAGTGAATAAGAATAACCGGATAACATCATCAATAGGTGTGACAAGATTGTAATGTTGATATTTCAGCATATCAGTTAAGACTGTTTGTAAAATAGTGTCAGTAGAATAACTGTCGCGAAGGTTGGATCTTGTAAAATACAAGGGGTGAAAGCTGAACTGTTTCTTAAGTTTAGCGAATGTATTACGAGGTCTTGAAACTGTGTAGTTAGACTGTTTTTGTAAAATATGTTTGGTGCGTAAAAGTTTCAGCTGCAAATTGTGGGAAGCCATTATAATAGTGGTGAGTAAATGTACACTGTGTAAAAACCGACTGATAAATGGTTAGTGTTTGTAAATGTGTTTAAATATATATAGAGAGTGATTAGCATATTAACCGCGAACACATGTTTTAGAGTAAGAAAAATGTAAGTTAGAAAATTGTTAGAAAAGTAAAGACCGAAGTTTACTCTACGGAACCCGGCGAATAAATGAGACGCGGGCGGTACCGACCCCGTATTTAAGCAATTTGTGAGTCACGAACAACCCCTCCTCTACCCTCCCCCTAAGCCGATGGGATAAAAGGGTGGGATTGCGGTCACCCCGGTTATTTGTTCGGTAGCGTTGCGATAGTTTGTATTAATAGGAGAGGCAGACACTTTAAAAACTATTTTGTTAAAAATATTAAGATAATATTCTAGTTGAAAAAAGGAATTTGTTACTCTGTATAAATTGGCTATGAGCTGCACAAGTGCAAACAATACTCTGTTAATAAGTTGATGAGGTAAGAGCTAATATTTGTACAAATATTATATAGTTTAGCAATAATTATATGTGTTATTAATGTGAAAAATGGTAAGTTAAGACCATGGATAAGACTAATAGTAATGTAAAACTATAAATGTTTAAAAGGTGTAAATATAATTAAGAGTTTGATAAAAAAAATAGATATGAATATAAATATTAAGTAACAACAAAAATAATGTTGATGCGAGGTTAATTTATGCAGTAATAAAAAAATGGTAATGGGAGAGTAATATGTGTTTATAGTAAATAAAAAAGAAATAGTTGAAAACTACGTTATAAATGTGGTGTTAAAAAGAAGTAGACCTAATTGGAGTAAGTTAAAAAAGTATATATAATATTATTAGAAGGTAGCGACTTACCGAGGTGTTGTGTCAGCTGTGGGTTCCGCGAGTAGAAAGAGGCGCAGCTGCTTGTGTAAGGGTATTTATAACGGCAGGTGGTAATTATTATGAACTTGACCCCCCCCCAATAGGTAATTAACCCCCCCCCTTCACTTTTACTTTATGTTGAAATAGTACTAGTAATTAAGCTTGTGTAATACTAATTTGGTGTTACCAAACGGTAACTATTGTGGTTAAGATAATACAACCTATACTTAAGATAAATTAAACTGATAGAGTAACGGTAATTTAGGTCTGCTGTTGGCAATAGATAATAACTATAGTTGAGCGGCGAAAGGGAACACATAACTTCCTACTGTTATTAAAATAATAGCAGTGAACAACTATGGTGTAATGCTGTAAAGAAAATTGTGGTTGGATTAGGTAGAGAATATAATTAGATGTTGGCCAACATTATTGAAAGCCGCAACACAGCACTTAAATTATTGACGACCTACTTGTAATAATCGCTGCTACGTGTATGAAATAGTGTTGCTTGGGAATTTCCTACTGAAGTTGTACTTTGAACGTTGTAAGCCCCTCAAACCCCTACAATTTCCCCCCACCATCTTCGAAGTTTACGAGTATTCTGTCGAGAATTTTAGAACCAGTTCGTACCGAAACTCCGGACGCGAAGCTTCGGGACGAACTCAAAGGGTAACTTAAATATATAGGTGGCCAATATATATTTGAGTTATTCTTGCTGTTAGGGTTCTAATATTAATATTTGTTGTGTGTGTGTGTAAAATGTTATTTATTTTTTAGTTTTAAGTTGTGTTATTTTTAAGTTTTAATTTGCGCATTGCGATGTTAGCATTAAGGTGTGTTATATTATTGCTAATGTTTAAAAAATGTGTTTATGCATTTAATGTTGAGTGTTGATGTAATTATTCTGTATTTGTGTGTGTGTGTGTATGTGTGTGTGTACTAATAACCTTTCACAGCTAGCTGTTAGGAGGGTAGATTAAATTTAAATTTAAATTATAGAAGTTCTGTTGAACTTCATTAAATATGGGTGGGACATGCGTGTTGTGCCATAGGCAGCGCATATTTTTATTTTTTTAAATGTTTAATTTTTTGTTAGGAAATAATTATATTTGGGTGGGTTTAGATTAAGGGTGGGAGGTTAGAGTTGCGTCTTGTATTAATTGTTCCAGACTCCCTATTATAATTGGATGGTCAAGCCCAGTGCCTTCGGGCCCGAGACTGAACCGCCCGTATCACAGCTCACCAAACTGGATCGCCACGTGCGTGCGGGCAAAAAATTGGGATCCCTTGCAAGACGTAACTAGAGGGTTGGGATTGGGAGTGTTTGAGGAATACAGAGTGGTGGAGACGGCCGTGGCCGCCTCCATCACTTTGGATCATTATTATTTTTTGGTGACCTTGACCTAAATTAATGTAATTAGCCCCCCCCCCCTCATTAAAGGTAATTTTATATCCTTAAGCAAAAACAAACTATGGGGTTGCCATTTTGAATTTTTATCTATACTTACCTAAAATAAAGAAACAAATTTAAAAATTGCATCTTTTTCAGTGATTTTTATATACACAATTTTATATTAAATCACAATCAATACCCTAATAAATTAAAAAATTATTTATGACCAAAATAATAAAAAAAGGAAAATAAACCCAAGTTTAAATTAAAATATATGACCGAAATAATAAAAAAGGAAAATAAACCCAAGTTTAAATTAAAATAAATGTAAGTAAATGGGAAAAAGGGGTCTAAATTAATTGTTGTTAAAAGGGTAAAATTTTTATGAAAAACCAACTACCTCTTCACAGTTAACACTTGTTTTAAAATAGCAGGTGTCGGCTTAATATATTATAGTTTCTTTATTTTTGTATAACTTTTGTTGTTATTTCGTTACACGAAAACAAGCACATGGTAATACTCAAAAACAAAGACTGAACTTTGACAGTTGGGCCAGCAGTTTGTATTATTTCTTTATATTAATTTTTAACTCCATAATACCGGTGTTAAACATTTTAACTAAACAATATATAAAAAATAAGTTTTTCCAGACAAAAGACCTGTATTTACTTGTATATTATTTTATCAAAGAACTAAATTGCCCCCCCATTGCTAAGTTTAAACAAAAATTGTTTTAATAGTTTTTGAGATCCGTATGTAAATATGTATATAAATATATTTTACTTAAATTATTTTACCAGGATAATAGTATAAAAAAATTGCCTGGTAAATTTGTATGATTTATCGTAGTAATAGTAATATTATTAACAGATTGTACTCTAAAATTATAAGCTTAAAAAGGATTGTTTAGTTGAAGAAGAGCTCAGTACCTCTGCTTATTCACCTTTATGGTGAGCTTGTTAAAGGAGTTTTAATGTAAGCCTAATTTTAAACTTATTAGAAATATATTAAACAAATAATATCAATGCTCTTAGAAATTTAATATATCACCATGAGTTGGTTTATTTCAAAGTATCTAGATACAGTATCAAGTTTTATGCTTAATAGTATCCAGGTACATCTGTGAAAATCTTGTTATATACATTTCTTTTATTTGGTTTAAAAGTTATTTCTACTAATGTTTTTGCTGCAGTGTGATTGAACATTTATATTCATGTAGTGATTTACTTTATAGTTCTATGAATATAAACTCAGACAATTTAAGAAAAAAAATTAAGTTAAAAAATTATAGATTATTATAAAATCTAATATTGAATCATTGATTGGATCTGATGATGGCTATATGCTAAATACAATACATACCACACCCTTGAATATCTGGTTTTACCCATTAAAAATATGTACAGACATGTTCAACCTAAAATGTAAATTAAAAATTAATATAAGTTTAAATAGGTACCCAAACCAAGTAAAACAAAGTTAAAACCTGTCAGTAATGTGTAAGCACCATACTAGTGTGCATATTTTAAGTAGATATTAGGTCTACTTAATTTAATTTTTTCTTTAGATTTTACCTTCTTACCTAAAATATTATGTATTGCCAATGTGTATAAAAACAAATAAATATGCGGCGTCCCATGTTAAAAAAATTTGCCGTATAACGGAGTAAAATAAAGCATTAATGGTAGGATTATTTCTTGTTATTGCCGCTGGAAGCGCTATTCCTACCTTCTAAATGTAAAAATAAGCATATTGTTTGTTTACACAAAATAAAAAGATAACAAAATTTTGCAAAAATGTTCTAAAACCATCTGATTCCATTAAACTAATCAGCATGATTTTTGAATGAAAATTATAGTAGTACTATTGTATCAGTATTTTGTGAGCGGCTTTGTTACTTCTTAAGAACACTACTCATATATTTTCATCACAACATTATTGCCCCGTCTATAGCCAAACTACTTGAAAGATTGATTAATGTGAGCAATTAAGGTGAGCAATTTATAAACCAAAAAGGTTTATAAATTGCTCACCTTATAATGCACCTTTTAAATACATATTAAACTACATACTAAATTAGGAACTAAAATTAGTTTACAATAATAATAAGAAATGTTATAAGTTTTAAGTAATAAAACTGATTTTGTAATAAAATTTGAATAAATTATTTTAATATTCATATTTAAAACCAAGAATTAGTTGAATTTACTCACTGTATTTAGGCCAGTGAAAAGTTAAACGGTTAAATATAAATGAGTATGTATTTAACATTGTTATCTGTGGTGAAAATAAAAAAAACTGTCTAATGCAGCTGATAAAAAAGCATAGATAAAAAGTTAGAATTAAATATTATCCATAAGATTAACATTAAATATTTTATTAACTATGAGGTAAAGCGTTTTTTACAAACCATGCTTTAGAGCAGCTAAAATTATTCCAATTGCACCATCTAACGGTAAAAAGTTTTGATATAGTTTATTAAATTCCTTGTTGCATGGAAAAAGATTAAAAATTTTTATTTTAGCATAACTTGGCTATTTTGACATACTATGGGGCAAAGCTCTAAGGTTGCTAAGGTGATTAAAGTTGTAGTAAACTTCACACCGCTCTAGTGTATGACATGAAAAAATGTATACTATTAGGTAAAGTCATTAATTTGAAAAAAAAGACAAAATAGGACCCATGAGCGTTATAGATAGAGTAACCAACAGATGAGAGACATACACAGGAAAAGAAATTTTTATGACATTGGTTTTAGATTCTGTGATGCATCAAAAGTAAAAATAACCAAAAATGTTAAGATTATAAGCAATACACAAAAAAAACTCTAATTTTATCAATATATCTGAATTTAAATATAAAAGGGATTTAAGGGCGTACAAGAACTTCTTTAAAGTCTATAAATAACTTTATTGTTTGTTATTATCAGTTATTCAAGGTACGTGCAAACAGTTTTTTTTAAATTAAAAAGATATATAAGAAACTTTTAATGACCTCGAAGGTCTAGTAATAGTTTATAATGTGTGTTGTGTGTTTAAAAGTTTTTAGGTTTAAAAATTGTATATTCATTATAGGAGACAAATATTTAAAGTTAAAAAACTTTGCCTCACTGTTACCTAAAAGAAATCTAAAACAAGCCTGGATGAGATTAATAATAATAAGATAATCTACAAGCTGAACCGTTACTATCATTTAAAGACTAATATTGTATCCACAACTTGTATTATTTAAATATCATAACCACCAGTATTATAACATAAGCCCTAACAGTTGAAAAGGAAATTTTTTATTCTATTTGTCACATGAAATACAGTGTGAACCAGCTGCTTATGGTATAATTTTTATCATACCATCAATGGATGGCATGGTATGGATGGTTTTAGAATTTATACTTTAGAAATGTTTTAACCACTAATAAAAAATATCTTAACTTAATGTATTTCAAATAAAGTTAGTGTAAACTCTAGAAACTAATTACCCCCAAGTCATAAAACATGTTGTGTATGGCAAAAGCTTACAATATTTTGACAATACTCCTGCTAATGTAAGTTTGATTAATATAATAACCACTGGTAAAAATAACATCTAGCTTTGTTTCTGTTGTTGTTAGTTATACCTCTAAAAGCAATGCAATGTTGTGTGCAGGCATTAACGTCTGTGGTCTGCTTACAGTTTAAATTTAGTGATGGTAAAGCGTATTGGTTTTATGGACCCGCTTCAAAGGTCTAAATAGATTTTTACAATAAAATGAGAAATTTGTGCATTGAATCAGTACAGTATGTATATAGTATTAAGAGGTATACTGTTATCGCAACAAAAACCTCTGAAGACTTGCTACTTAACTAAAAATAAAAATTTATATAATAATTTTAAATGTATGGTAACATATAAGAGTAACAAAGCGGCAATGGCGATAGAATGCCTATATTAAAAACAAGGACCTTACATAGTGAGTATTTTAATTTGAAAGTGAATGAGAAATAAGATTTGGTTAATTGTGCCACTATCAAGTAGTATTCTTTTATCTATGCATTCATTCAGCTTTGTGTATTCCTTTGAAGACAACAGCTAAAAACTGTATACTTTGTGTACTTATAGTTAGTGTTACTGTATGGAATCATGGCATGAGGTGGTGCGCTGCCGACAATATTCAAGCCTCTGGTGATTACTCAAAGATTTATTATTAAAATCATTTTAATAAATGTTTCACATATTCCACCTTTTTAGCTATTTATTAATTTTTTTTACTTCTCAACAGAAGGAAATTCTTTATTAAAACTTTACTTATAAACATTATGAATAATAAAAACTATTTTTATACCCATTAAAAATCTTTATGTAACATGTAGCAACATTAATATCTCATTTGTGTTTCCTAAGCTAATAATTCAAATTTAAAATATATACAATTTTTTTGCCACATTATTTATAGGAAAGTTCCAACAGAAATCAAATTGGCCAAAAGTGATAGTATTGCAGCTTACAAGTGTGGCATAACTTGGTGGCAAGTGTGGCGATTGTCGTCGATAAATAAATACCCAATTGGCTTTTAAATATGCGATTTGACTAAGCTAAAGCTCTTTTTACTCACAATATCTATACTTATTTAATATGCTAAGCGTTTTTTTTTTTTTTAACTGATTTTTAAGTTTTTGGTGTTGTTGGATAGGGCTTGGCTTGTAGTTGTTTCCGCCAAAAATTGATAAGAATCTGACTGAAATAAAAGCACTATCCACCATTGAAATCTCAAAATTTCCCATTTAAATAGCATTGGGATTGCAAAGCAATCCCATAATAAAGCATTTTAAATATTTGGTAATAATCAGCTGTAAATACGTGATGTTTTGGTTATTAAAGAGATTCAAAATATTGGATTGGTCAAATTTAATTGATTTATAGCTAAGAGTAACATTTGTATTGTATTAAAATAAATTGCTTGATTTAGAGCAACACATATAATAGTACTTGAAAACAATTAATGTAATTTTGGCTAACGAGTCTCTTGTTTATTATTTTTATTGATAGTGTTTGTTATTACATATTAAAATTCTTACTATAAAAACTTAATATCAGATAGATTAAGCTTTAAAAATATTATCATCGTGATAATAATTTTATCATATAGGAATTTTATTCATTTATTAAAGTCATTATCATTATATTCTATAATGTTTGTATTTTTAATTGTTACATTTATTAAAGTTTCTAAATTAGTTTATAATGTGTATTTATATATTCCTGTAATATTTGATAAAAGTAAAATGTGTAACCGGCAAAGACTTATTCCCAGCCATAGACCCAGAGTCTATTTAAGAATTATTTAGTTTAATTGATATTGTTATCACACTTTTATTATATTTTATATAAAGGAATAAAGTTTATTTAATTTATTTCATTGATCTAATTTATTTGTTACTCGTGAAAGCTTACATTCTCCTTATACAGAACTGTTAATCAATACCCTAACAGCAAATGATATCTATGGAGCTATAGTTTAACATGGAATGCGAACTTCAATTTCTACCTTATAAATATGATTTATTCTTTATGGATAAAACATTATTTACTATTGACGATTTTAATCCTTACTAAGTAATATTGCATTCTTAAACCATTGTTTATAACCATCAACAATTTGTGATGTCCAAGTTGGCGGACTGCAGGACAACGCCAAGTACTGTAATTCAGGATGTCATCCATTCGATATACTGCCAATTATGGAATTAGGACCGAAGATAAAAGCTTTTAAAAACCTAACTCCCTATTTTAACGATAGCAGCTGTAATTAAGTTGTAAAGGACATTTCTTCTTATTTTTGGTATAAATATTACCGGGGGAAATATAATTTACAGAGTAAACATTATTGTTTCTTTGTAGTTCATCCACGGACCATTGGGCACTATATAAAACTAACTTATCAGAAAAATAGACATTTATTTAAAACTATTTCCTGTTTAAAGTATGTTTTAGATAAAAGTGATTAACACCAATTTTGACTTCCTAAAATTTTGGTTGCTATGGTAACACTAGCATTTCTGTTTAATTGCTAGTTATTGTTTTATTAGATGGCAAAAATAGCTGTATTTTTACCAACTCCTCAATTCTGTCTCCCGTCTGAGTATTGGTTTAAATTGTTTTGTATGACAACGTGCATGGACAAATAATAGTCAATAGGTAATTTTTTATGTATTAAAATGAACCCTTAAAATGTCACCCTGTATAAGTATTGTAGCGTTTGCACCCGTTTTCTGGCCTAAAACTGTACCTGTTTGGACACATGTCAAATTGGTTTGTGAACGGTCCATGTCAATTAACAGTTGAAAAAATAATGCTTTAAAAATATTATCTTTTAGTCTTTAGACATCTTGAAGCAAAAAAAAAAAAAAATGTCCTGGGCTTAGGTCTTACATTCACACCTACGGTAATAACTTATTCCCTATGGAAAATTAGCTAGACATATAAATTGAAATTAATTTGAGTGCATGAAATGCTTTGTTAAATAGTTTTGTATATTTAAAAGAATTTACAATTTATATTATATAAGGTTAAATGCATAATAACCACCTTTTACAACCCCTGTAAAATTGACGGTTTGGTTTGTATTATACTTTACCTTATAGGGAACAAATATGTTAAAAGTAAAAAAACTATGGGTTTCTAGTTTAATATGTGCCTACAAAGCTTGTTTAGATTTCTTCTTGTAAAGTTTTTGTTTATACATTACTCTTATTTATTCAATTATTGATACTGCATTGTTTATAATTTTTATTATAAATTAATAAGTTACTTGTTTAATAGCATTCATTGTAATAATAGAATATTTATAAAAATAAATAAAGTTAAAAAAACAAATTAAAGGGTTTCAACTTAGTTACTACTTACCATGTCTAGCAGCATTCGTTGCAGCTTCATGACTGTAGTGTTTCAACTAGCTGTCACTAAACAGGTGCGAGAAGAAAGGAAAGTGAAAGGTTGAGGAACTGTGTGCTTGGAGGTGTACCTACCCATGCCCTTCCCCAAGATGTTGTCTAACTTTTTTGTGATTGGTGGTTGGATAGATGTGGGCGTGTCTTTCGTTTTTACTGTTTAATATAAAAGACCGACACATATTCCTTCCAGCATAACACATGAAAATGGCTTTTATATGCTTCTGTGGGAAATCTTTTTTCAGAAGGGACAGATTATTGAGGCATATGCAAATTCACAAAGGGCATGTGTATGCATGCCCTTTTTGCTTTAGAAATGTGTCAAGCAGACGTGACCATTTAAAGCGACATTTGTTGTCATGCTCACCCAAGTAGCAAAACAAACATTTTGAAAAGTTGATAAATTTTTTTTTAAATAAGTCTTAAAAACATTTTAAAAAGTAGATAGTTCCCCGAATGAATATTTTGAAAATTTTTTAAATAGTTTTCAATAATGTTTCAACACAAAATTAAAAACATTTCAAAATATTTAATTTAAACATTTTAAAAAGTATTTAAATTATTTTCATCGAATTGTCAATAACAACCTAAAATTGTATTAAAATATTTTTTTATCCACAGTGAAAACTTTTGAAACGTTTTCAAAAGTTTTTAAAAACTTGTTTATCACAATTAGAAATATTATTTCAAAGGTTTTACAATCTTGAGAACAATGAAAGAAAAATGATTTATCTTTTTTACAGTTTATAATAGCTTCATATTTTGTGGATTATCAAGAGGTACTGTATTGGTAGTCTTCGTACTGTTAGGGAAAAAGAAACAAATAGGAATCAATTACATGATTTACTAACTTGTGATATAGAATGATCAGGATGTAACTACCCATTTCAATACTTTTCTATTTTGCATGGAGACAGGAAAGAAGTTAAAACCATAGTAATTTTAAAGTAAAAAATATACTTTGGTGAAATATTTTAAACATAAGCTTTTCTGGCCTTTTTAAAGCATACAGTGCCCATGAGTCTTCAGGTTTTATAATTGTTTTCCTCTACATAGAAACACAGAAAGTAGAAAACTTGGTTCAATCTACATAAAAAAATAATTAAAATTGTGTTCTTACAAGTTTCAAGTATATAATTCATTTTATTTCATTAATTACTTTGTTCCAGAACACTTATTAACTAACACTACAAAATTTTGTAAAAAGTTTTTAAAATAATTTCTTGAATTAAAAGAACAATTAATTGCGATAAAAATTGCTTAAGCACCAAGCCTAAATATAAACGTTTTAATGGATGTATTGTGTTTTAAAATAGCAATGGCTCTACTAAAAAAAAGCTCACCAAACATTTGTGTTGTGCACAAATTAAAAAATATTTCTGCTTTCTGATATAAATTTAAATGCACAATAACATGATCTTAGTAACATTGCAAAGCAGACAATGCTAATTTTTAAACAATAAATTTAATCCTTGAAAGAAAACTAAATAATGACAGTTCTTAAAAACATTCTACAGTATTCATAGTTCATGAGCGTGTCAAAAGATGGCTGGAGCATCTAAAATAATATGATATCTAATTTTTATAGGATTTGTAGAATATCTATATGTTTGATAAACTTAAGTAGGCCTACGTATGGTCATAGAATGTAGCCTACTCCATGTTAAATCGTTTCTCGTTATTATACACCAGGGTGAAATAAAACAAACTAATTTGTTTTGAAAAAATGTTGTATTATGCTAAAAAATATTAGGTTCAGCCATCAAAAAACATAAAATATATAGGCCTATAACATTTTAAACATCTCATATATAACATTTTATAACATAACATTTTTAATATCTCATATTAAATTTGACAACAAAAAAATTATAAATAAAAAAGCTTTAAAAAATCAAGGGAAAACGTAAAATTTTTATGGTAACTTTTACTTTCATTTTTATGTAACCTAAAATAAAACTAAAACTAAAATAAAATTACAACCATCCGATGTTTAAATCCTTTGATAACTTTCCGTTGAGCAGGCACCATGTTCAATCCATATCCAGCGTGTTTTCTCTAAAAAAGACAAAAAAAATATATATGTACTGGTACTTATTACATAAAGATGCTGGATTTATGATATATTCTTGTTACCCCACAATGTGTCTCACTGTGGGGAAATAAGAGAATAGGCCGATGAACTCTTTTCATATGTAAATCTTTTGCTACAGGTACCGTAGTTGTTCTGCTCAGTTGCCTAATTTATTTCACATCAAAAATATCAAAGAACATGTTGAAAAACATTTATCTAGTTAGTTATTTTTAACAGAGTATATAAGTTAAATAGTGGTTTCATTTTGAGTTAAGGTCCTTACCGCATCATATCGTGGTTGAGCTGCGAACATTTTTTTTAATACACAAAAAGTTTTTTTAATAATGTTTTGATAAATTATCAAGTGTTACAGTCTCATTTAAGTGGATAGGCCTATGCTAGTGAAAAAATATTAAAAACTAATATAATGAGAATAAATAAGGTGACCATTAAGTTGAATTTATAGTTTACTAAGTTAAATGTTCGTTTTTGTTTTAAAGGAAGCTTATATAATAATACGGTAAATTGAGGTGATATATTTTCCGTTTCCACTTATATCCTCTTTCGTGCATGTCTCAATATAAAAAAACTGACATTAGGGTACTCTAGCTTATTTGCAACTCAGTAAATCTTTATGTGTGTAATTTTCCACACCAATTTCGACGGTTTAATATTTTATTTAAAAAACTAATTATTTTTAAATAATAATATTTTACCCCTAAGCTTGTGTCAATACTAATGCCCCATAAACTTCTGAATACATTCAACTAAGGAAATAACACCTTCATCTCTTATTACTCCACTTGGGGTAATAGAGAGAAATCAGTGGGGTAATTAGAGAATTATTTTTTAATTTTGCTTACATTAATTATAGAGCTTCCAAATTTATTTTTCAGATTCATAATTTGGACCTGTTTTTACATGATTTTCTTCATTCCTGTATCTATAATTGATTAAGAGCTACAAATTAGTGGTTCTCTTCTCTTATTACCCCGCAGCTTCCCCTATATGAAAGTAAGTTAGATAGCCTTAACATGGAATATTTAACAATTAAAAAATTGTTACCATTGCATTTTGTTACCAAAATTAGGCTATAGGCTAAAAATAAAAAAAAGTACCAAGAACATATTTTATATAACTTTGCACTCCCCTAAAATAATTTTAGGGCAAAACTTCGTTATCCTACTCCACCGTTATTATCGATGTTAAAATTTTGATTTTGCAATAATAACTTGCTAGGCCTATGCTATACAATTAATTACAGAATACGATTACGATTTTATCGCCTGATTTGGTTTTTTTCTAAGATAATTAAACATACCTTATGACAATAAAGCAAATATATTGCAAACAATTAACTAAAAATAACAAAAACAACTACAAGTTTAAAAAAATTTTTGCTATTGTGCGTTTTAAATGTTTCCAAACACCATTGATTTGGTTGTTATAAACGTAGCTGTCAATAAAAGTTACACAGGTTTGCGGTTAGATTGTTAGGCTAGATAATTATTATAATACATTTATTATCTCAATATCGTTGCTGATTCAATTGTTTTCATTGCATAGTTGTACAATACCAAATCAAAATTTTAACATCGATAATGAAGGTGGAGTAGGATAACGAAGTTTCGCCAGTTTTGGATGCACGTAATCTAAATTCCAAGATGGGCTAAACCGTACATTTTGTTTAGACTTTTATGGAGAACAAGAATTAAATATAAGTTAATTAGGCCTAATATAGCCAAGAAGCATTTGAAAAAAAAAATATGACGATTAAAACAAAAAATGTTTTACGGTACTCACCCTAATCTCTTAAGAACACATGTAAAATCAAGCTAGGAACACTACTCTAATTCCTACTCAAACTATGGTTAAAAACTCGTTGAAACATATTAATTTATTCAAATAGGCCCTAGGCTACTGTAAATTAAGTAGGCATATAAATAAAAATTTTAATCATTCATAACCTTAAAACAAAATTGATAAAATACGTAAAATACGTAGCCACTTTCCGCAATTTGAAATGGGTGTTTTCAGATATGGTAGCTTAGAACCTCCCAGTAACAGTGGTAGCGTTCATGGCTGAGTTTCTGCCATTCACTAAATTAAGTTACACCACGTTTACTATTTAATCATTGAAAAATCAACGCTAACGCTTGAAGGTCAAAAAGTTGGGCTGAAAATCTAAGTTTAATGCTCGGAGGGTTTATGATGCTTTCTAACAACTGGTCGATATTAGAGAGTAACAAGGCTGGGCTTTAAAACATAAAAAATGCCAGTAGAGGAAATAGACACAAGATTTACATCGTTAACTTATACACCGGTACCTACTTAAAATTGGCTCTAGGGCCTACGTGTTTTCCACAATATACGCATGAAATGTTATCAAAGCTTATTAAACTTACATAAAAACAAGTTATAATTTTGTACATTAGGACTAATGTATATTTTTCTTATGCATGAGGTAAGTTATTTAAGGAATGGGGAGGGTGGAACCCAGTGTGTGGGGAGTGTCAATTGTGTCACATTAGTGTGTTAAAATTTTCACTTTTTATAATTTACATTGGTTTATAAGCAACAAATAATAAAATATATTTTGAGATTTATGGGCAAACAATTTTTTTAGCCTATTTTTGGTAAAAATTATACCTATTTTCAGATAAAAAGTAAGTTTAGGCCTATCCTGTGTTACTTGAGATTTCTCCAAGAATAAGTCGTGTACAACGTTTCATGATAGTACGTTGAGTAGTTTTCGCTTGAGAGCCTAAACGGACATTCACATTTAGTAGGGATTTTGCCAATCTGTCAAACCAGCTGATAACCCTCAAAAGCAAGTAGGCTATGGGTCAAACAATGCACTGTGTAGGTAACTCTAGCCTATTTTTATATAATGGATAAAAAATAGGGTAAGCTCTTCATTTTAAAGGCGGTTTATCTTAGCTCTAAAATTTGTTGCCTCAATTTCGGGATAAGTTAGGCGCTCTCAAGTGACCCGGAACTCATAAGTTAGTTCTTGTTTGCTATGCTATTTACCACGTCCAGAGTGTCGGCTAGGCTATCTCAAAGTTACCACGATCAAGTTAAGCCTAGTTCAATAATAGGACTTACCTGCTGCTGCTAGACATGCTCCTGGATACACCCAGCAAATAAGCTGAAGTCCTGGACGAACACTCAGACTTTTAGAAAACACCGAACGACTAAACCACTCAAGTTCAAAGTTAGCGTCGTTAGCGAAAGAGAAAGGCTACAAAATGGCGACGGCAGCGGTGAGCGGTGAAGAAGTGAGGGAACCAACAAACGAACTCAAGGCCAACAACAACCGAATTCAAAAGACCAACTTTCAAGAGATAAACTTAGGCCACAGAGGCTGGAATAAATAATAAAACAATATTAGGGTTCACGAAAAATACGCAAATTCTGTATTACAAAATTACAAATAAAGAGATTTATAATATTTTGTGTTCATATATTTGACCATTATTCCAGACATCAATAGTGTCAAAATAGACACTGTGTTAGGAAAGTAAATAAAATAATTAATTATATTATTACATCTCATGATCTCAACATCTCAACGGATCTCAAAAAGTTTTCACAGACGAGTATTGAGTAAGTCAAATCTCTATTACTTTTCAATTCGCCTCTGATGTTTAATTCCTCATTCATAAAATTCAAAGGAATTTCAACAGATGATGGTCAACCAGTACTTATATATTTTTCAACATGTTTTTGAAAAGATTTTAAAACGTTCTACCAAGTGCTTTCAAAAAGTTTACAAAATATTTTTAAAAACATAGTCAAGTTTTGATTTAAGCAGAAATTTAAGCAAAAAATGTCTTTAAAATTTTTTTAAAACACAAAAAAATTATTAGAAATAATAAATTATTATTAATAACACAAAAATGTTTTTAAAAATTTCTTGAAAAGTTTTCATTGTCAAAATGTTTTAATATTTAAAATATTTTCAAATAGTTTTTAAAAACATTTTAACGGCATTATTTTAACTGTTTGATCGGAAGAAATTATTGAACACTTTTCAAAAAGTTTTCTGAATGTTTTTAAATACTACTTAGTTTAAAAAGTTTTTAAAAGCTTTGTCAATATTTTTAAAAAGTTTTCCTTGCTACTTGGGCAGCAAGGTGGCAACAGGCACAACCTGGTACGAAAATAAAAATAAATAAAAATATAAACCATGACATTCCCTTTTTCCTATTATATATTCCTAGCCTAACTTGCTTACTTATATATAATTTATTAATTTGTTTCAGCTGCTGCCGAAGCTCAGCCACAACAAGGAGTAGTTATAGTAGAATTAGATTAAGGAAATAATGGTTTTATAAAAAAATAAATAAAAAAAAACAAAAAAAACAAACAAAAAACAAAAAAAAAAAAAACAAAAAAACAAAAAAAAAAACAAAAACAAAAAAATAAACTTAATATTCTTTCATACAATACAGCTTCACTTATAACACACGTGAGGTTGCACTGTATGAAATAGTTATTTATGCAACAAGTGCGGAAAGTGCTGATTTGCTGCACTCAAAAGAAATGTTTATGCACGAGCCGCAGGCGAGTGCGGAATAATTTCTCTCGAGTGCAGTGAAGGCACTTTTTGCACGAGTTGCATATTAAATTTTTCCTATGACTGCCAAATATTTCTTAAATAAGCATAAAAGTTTAATATTCATGTTAAAATACCTACTATGTGAGGTCCCTATCTCAAGATAGTGATATATATTTATGATAGCCTGTATTATGCACTCACTTCCTACATTTAGTTAAAAATTCATTCGATTTTTCATGCAGAAGATTTAACGCCACTGTTTTAGCAGTCTTAGCAAGATCGTCAGAGAATAAGTCACTTAAATCACTAAAGTCACTGTCATAGTTGATCATTGCGCACCTAACTTACGTACCGGTAGCTCACCTGTAGCTGGTTTGTAGGTTGTGTTTATTTTGATTCAATAGAAAACGACCACATTGACAACAATAGATCAGATGTTTATATCCAGTGTTGCCAACTTAATTCCTGACTAATCAACGTTTCCTTGCTGGCTAATGCAAATTGTTTTGTGTTCTAATGTTTAAACACTGGAGTGCACAAAGTAAATCTAGCATGCGCAAAGTAAATCTAGCGTGCGCAAAGTAAAATGAATACGGCAATTACCTGTTTTGCGACGAGTATTGAGTGCGTAAACAACTGTTTTCACGGACAGTCGTAGGAAAAACTATTTACATAATATTGTTAATACTTTTTCTCTTTTGTAGCTCATTTATGTAAAATTTTTGAAATACATTATAGAGTTATTTACTTGCGATATTATTGCAAACTTTTTCTTGGTTGTCATTTGTAAAGAATAATTGTTTCATTGTAGATTTACATTAACATTTAATAAACAAGTTTTGTTATATAAAACCATCGATTTTTCTATATATCTAGTTAATTGAATAAAGCTTTCATCTGTTTTATATTTTTTTTACAGGTTATTCAATCATTTTAAAGACATTATAAGTAAGCATTGATGAATCATTTTTAGGGTTTTTACCCAATAGGTCATTTTTAAAATTGTTTTATTAAAAACACATAATTACAAAACAAATATAAAAACCTCATTACTCTTTACACTTTCATTATAAGTTTATAGCTTTTAAAACATTAAACTTTCTTTTAATTTTAAATAAAAATTAACAACATAAAATAAAAATGTGATTCTAAAAATGTAAAACATGTCTTAAATTGTAAGGAATGAATAAATTTTAATTCCTTACTAGTGTACATGTTGCTGGAAATTGATCAATTTCATTATTATACTTATTAAATATTTTATTTCCTATAAAAGATAAATATTTGTTTTTTATATTAAATCCTTAATAAACTTTTTTGTACGCCTACATACACTTTACCATTGTTATGAAAATAAAACTTTGCTTTTGCGTAGCTTAATACCTATAGTGGCTTACAATCCAAAGCTCCTAGTCAGATGCATTTACAAATTATTCAATTAGTAAAAATTAGAGCCTTGCTGAATGCCGATGTTTCATCCGATAATTACATGTAATAATTTTACTTTTAATTATAATATTTTGCTCAATTATTTACCTTAACAAGTTACTTTAATTTTCTAAGTGACAGCATGAGTTTAAAATAAAATATAAAAAACAATCAAATCATAATTTTATAATGGAAATCACATTAGTAACGTACCCGGCAATCAGAAGCAATGTCACAATTAAACTTCTTTCAATACAGTTCAACAGTTTACGCTTATTGTATTACTATTTATAATAACAAACACCTTGGTTTCTGTGCTTATCATGGAAGCAAACCTGCGTACTCTTTTCCCATGTTAATCATATGGAGAATAGGCGAACTACTTTAGCAATGGACAGATATTGATAAAACTTAGTTTATGGATTCATATGGTTGAAATAAATTTTATTCATGCTAAAAACCTACTTTTAGTGTTCCCCAAGGCGGCATACCTGTACAATCTTTCCCTATATTTATCATAAGGAGAATATACATTTTTTATTTATGCGCATGTGATGATATTTGGTTTACAGGTTTATCTGGTAAAAATTGATATTAATAATTTGAAATTTGATGAGTACGCAGGGCTGCTGCGAAGGGAGGTATTTATGTTTAAGCTCTAACTTTTTGATAATTTTTATTTATCCTTTTAGCTTTTGGACATTTTTAAAACTATTTTTTTAATTTTATAAATTATCAAATGCCCACAGATTTGTTATAAATATTTTTCATATGCAAACTTAATGCAATTTGTTAATTAGGTACACGCTTTGGTTTAATATAACCCCTTTTATATGGCAAGGTAAATAAATCAATTTCATTGCCAATGTTAGTGAAATGAAGAATTTATGAACTTTAAGGACTTTTAGTACCTTTTCTTTGAAATAGATATTTGCTAATTTACTTTAGAAACAAGGTCATGCTGAGCTATATCCAATGATACTACAATTATTAACATCTATTGAAAACAGTGAAGGAGTTTTTGTAGAAAAAACCATGTTACAAATTAAATATATAGATACATATTTTATAACTACTCCTTTTTTAAATAATTTTTAAAAGTGTATTCCGTGATATTATGTTTAATTGTTTGACATATGTCTTCATTAGAAAACCGAAATAATGTAATATGGTACACCTGTAATAAGGTTATAGTATACATTTTTACACTTCAGTGTAAATAAAGTAATTGCTTTGATTCAGGTTTTTACATGTTATTTCATGATTTAAGTATAAACTCAAATTTTTATTTAAAATTCATCTACTTCCAAAAGTAGAAGGAGAATTTTATGGCATTTGTCACCCACAAGCTGTTTTTCGCACATTTCATTGTGTAGTATGTGTAGTTTTTATTTATTTATACATTATATATTTAAAATATATGTATTTTAATGTATCTTTCATTCTTAAAAAAAATTACATAAGTCAGGCAATAACATAATCTGCGTTATAACCACGAGATTTAAACGGTTATAAGGATAGGTTAGGTGATTTAGATTTAATAAACACTTTCCGATATTAAACTAACGATAGTTCCTACAGTAGATCGATCTAATCTAGGAAACAACTTTTCCCTATATCATTATGATAGCTCTCGCTTGGAAAGGGTAATTGGTGGTTGTACTTCTATTGCACCTGCAGTTACTATAGTAAGCCGCATGATGCAACCTGCCTATTACAACTGCATTTACTTCCTGTAAAAATTGAAAGTGATGCATTGCTGTTTTTTCATTCACACATTACTAGTATGGTAATAGTGATATACGATAAGCTGGATATTAATAATTAATGTGAATATAAGTATTTTATAATAAAAACACTGTATTAACAATATAATAGATCTTTGTAGCATCAATATAATACATTTAACTAACTTATGTATAAAACTAAATAATTTAGTTAATTAAACAATAACGCCGGTTATAAACCATAATTGTTATTTTTCAATCATTAAATTTGCAAAACATGTTTTATTTCACTAAACACTCTAAAAAAAAAAAATAATAATAATTGCTGTTAGTATTCTTTTTCATCAAATCAAATGTGGCATTTACAAATATAAATCTTTGCATTTTATACTAAATCTAAATTGTTTAAATATTATATGTAGAAAGTTTTATAACATAAATATGTCATGTTTCTCTTTGTTGAACACTACAAATGATTAAAGTTGTTATTGCACTTACATATAACACCTTTCAATAATTTTAATCATATGCTATATGTTAAGGAAAAATGTTTTTGCTTGAAATAAATTTTAAAAATCACGAATCTGAATTTACTATAATACTCTTTGTCACAGCATAGACCCTGCATACTCAAAAGATTTTCAACAAAATTCCGCTTTTACCAAATATCCACAAGAAAGATAATATTATTGTAGTTCTTATTGTAAGACTTAAGCCCAGGACCATGTTGATTTTTTTTATTTTGAGGTGTCTAAAGATAAAAAATAATATTTTTTTTTTGGAACGTTTCTTTTTATTGTGAACTAACATGATTCTTGCATGGACTACTTTGACATGATATTGAGGTTAAAATACCAATTTAATATTTCAATTCCTTATTTAAAAAGTGATATAACCTATAGTGATTCTATCGCCGTTGTTGTTTTATTATTTTTGTGTGTTACATTTAAATTATTGTCGAAATTTGATTTTTTAGTAAAAAAGTAAGTGTTCAAGGTTTTTGTTGTAATAAGTGTGTACCTTTTAATAGACTACTATTTCCATACTGTATTAGTACAAGACATATTGTAAAAATGTGTTTAGACCACAATACAGCTTTAAAATAAAAACAAAAGTTTAAAATATTTTTAGCAATGGTTTCTGTATTAATAAAACTAACATTAGCCAGACTATTGGTAAAATACTGTAAGCTCCTGGCACATACAACATTTTTCATGACATAAAAAATTAATTTGTGGAGCTTACACTATTTTTGCTTTAAAATACAGGGGAACTTAACATATGTTTATTGTTTGTTATAATAGTGGTTTTCATCACTAGAAGCAAAAGCGGCTCTTTTTGGTGCGCAATCATATTTTAAAAACAAGGCATTCCCGAGTTTTTAATCATATCATATTTTTTATCGTAATGCAAAATTAGACTTTTTAATTGTTAAAAATATTAACTATAAAGTTATATGTTTCAGCTAATATTTACAAATTAGGTTATATGCAGTGTTTATATTTCTGTTATTTACAAACAATGCTCTTTATAACATTTAAATTTCAAGATTCTGGTCCTTAATATTAATAAATTAATACATGTAGCAAACAGCTGACTTTTCAGTCCTAGGACCTAAAAATACTCCAGATAATCTTTTAGTCCTAAGACAATGAAGGATTGGTTTTGGTACTATTGACAGAATAAAAAACAGGTTGATTTTGTACAGAGTGATAAAAAGCATTTTAATGTTAATATCTACTGATAGTTTGATAAAAAATATACCATTAGCATTTGGTATATAAGATATTTATTTCTCACATGACAAAAAGAATAAGGAACCTCCCTTTAAGTCTTGAGGCTTACGTTATTTATACTAATAGTTAAGATATTTCAAAAAGTAATGTTGTATATTAAAAAATTAAAAAATTAATTAATATATAACTGTAAATAATAATTATAGCAAAATTATAATTTTTGCTATTTACAATAGTATTACTAAACAATACGGTAAAACTAGCCATTTACCGTAAGCATAAAAATTTATTTTCCAATATTTGATGCTTACAATACTTTACTTTATATAAAACAATATATGTGTCTATAAATAGTGCTATCTTTGACATCAATACTTACCCAAGTGTCGTGTTAATAACAAAAAAAGACTCAAAGTCAACAGGGGTTTCTTTTTATATTTTAATTTTTTTTAAAGAACACTTCACACATACTTTGGGTAACTGGTAATGTTGAGAGATTAAACAATAAACATAAGTTATAGTCTTTAAAGATGTTTTAGTGCAGCCTATAATACCTTTTGTATTCAAATTTCTTTCATTACAGTCAGGGACTAATTTTATTACACTTTAAAAGCTATTTAAATAAAAAATATGTATGCTGTTCAACCATAAGTATTCTAAATCTCACTATAAAACTACACCAGTCATTTAAGAAATTTCTATTTAGTTAATTTTAATTTATTAAACCATATTTTTCAGAGGTTGCCAAAAATAACCATTTTGCAACAAAATAGAAAAAAACATTTTTTTAATTACTTAGAATTACACAAAAAGCATAAATAGTTGTGGTCAACAATCTAATGTTTATAATTTAAGTCGATGAGTTCGGAAACAAGCACACACATCTGGCGCAATACACTTGCTTACATTGGTTACACCCGGCACCTGGCCTCATGAAGGCTGCCGCAGCGGGATGTAACTTGTTGATTTTTGATGTAAGCTTCTGCCCGAAGGCTTGACATAGACGAGTGCAGAGGTTATAAAGGAGGGATTCATTATTGAAACGCTCTTGTATGCAGGACGTTGATGGTATAGATTATATAAAGTATAAATTTATTTATTTAATCAAAACCAAGTAGAAATATTAGGCGAAGTTATAGAGAATATTGTACTAGAAAATATTTTCAGGCCTGTTTTTCATTTCTTTTAGATAACATTGAGGAATAGTTTTTTATTTACTTTAAATACTCTTTTACTATAATGAATAAACAATTTTTAAACTTAAAAGCTTTTAATAACACAACACATATTACAAACTATTGCTAAACCTTTTGAGGTCAACAAAGGTTTGTTTTTATATCTTTTTAATTTTTAAAAAGAACCTTTTACACAGATACCAAGATACCTTATTTACCTTAGGTAACAAGTAATGTTAAAAAGATAAAGTTATTTATAGATTTTAAATAAATTTCTGTGCGCTCTTAAATACTTTTTGTATTCAAATTCAAATATATTAATATAATTAGAATTTTGTCCATATATTGCTTAGAATCTTAAACTTTTTTCTTATTTTTACTTTTCATATATTTTACATTTCAAAACCGGTGTCATTTAAATTTTTCCCCTCTACCTCTTCTGTCTATTTGTAACACTCATAAGTCCTATTCTATCTTCTTTTTTAACAACTTAACTTAATAGTATACTTTTTTATGTCATACCCTAAAGTAGTGTAAAAGTTTATTACAAGT
Organism: Neoaliturus tenellus; assembly: GCA_030545055.2. Classification (NCBI taxonomy): domain Eukaryota; kingdom Metazoa; phylum Arthropoda; class Insecta; order Hemiptera; family Cicadellidae; genus Neoaliturus; species Neoaliturus tenellus. The sequence continues at coordinate 170,437,991 of CM061534.1, read as the reverse complement.
TTAATTGTCTTAACAATCTTAGGGCTTTTCCGCATAGTACATCAAAGTAGCCAGGTTGTGCTAAAATTATCAATCTTTTATCTATGTCCACACACAAGGGCTTTAATAAGCTATACAAAAAAATTATTACTGTTATATGATGCAATTACAACAATTTTAGCTGCTCTAAAGCAAGGTTTGTCAAAAAAAGGTACAGTGTCATAGTAACTGTCAAAGTGTAGTCCATATCTTTGAGTATTAACATGTGCTTTAGCATTTTATCAAGTTACTTAAAAACCAGAAGTACACTTATGGGAGTAAACAACAACACAGGCCAAATAATCCTAGTTCCACACCATTTCCTTCATTTTTGTATACCAGTTGCAATTTGTTGGTTCTTTTACAGGTCAAGGTCAGCGGTTGTAACTAGCAGGTGTGTGTTGTGAGTTTTGGGTTTTTTTTTTGTGAGGGGTGGGTTTAGTAAGTGTACACCCAACCTCAAAAAGCGGATGCACTTCTGGCAAAGGGACACGCGCATAAATAATATAAGGCAAAGTACATAGAGAAGTACATATCTTCTGGTACTTTTGAATATTAATAGAAAATATCAATGCAGTCGGGTGAAAGTTAGAAATATGAGCCCCGGGACACTATGTTTATAGCTTGTAGGTAAAGATTTAGCTGAAGTTAAGTGGGGATGTTAAAAAACCTTTGCAATATAATTTTAAGCTGTAGAATACATTTTTTTTATATGTTGGTTTATATTTATTGTAGTTGAATATTTAATAAAAATTCAACTGGGGAGTTCAAAAAATAAAATGGGTTATGTTTAAAGCACCTTTTAAATTTAGTTTAAGTAATAAATAACCTCAAAAGCTCAGGCTTAGACTTACTTTATAAAATAAACTGTGTATTTCAAAAGTTTAAATTTTAAACATAATAATATGTAGTACCTTAACTTTTAAATATTAGAAACAGAAGTTGTTGGTGACTTCATGTTTATAGTTTGAAATAATGTAGATTAGTTAGTTAAAATAATATTTGTTTGTTTTTTACATTGAGAAATGTGAACTGCATAACAAGCAATTTACTATTAAGAGCTAATGATGCCCATAACTATATATAAAGAGTAACTAGCATAATAAGTGCAAACCAAAGTTTGAATTCAAATCACATAATAATTATAGTAATTATAGTGATACTATTGTATGTTAGAGTGGGACTATCATTAGATCAAGTTTTAATTAAGATAGATTACTGCAATTAAATCCGCAACAAGTTAACAGCTACATCCATTGTGGATATATGCGCGTCAAGCCGGGTGTCGGAAAAAGTGAAGGTCATGGCTAATAACGCGGTTGAAGTAGGACCCATGGTTAAAACATTCGCAGGTGGCTTACCGTCAATGCGAAGCGCTTCTTAAACTTAGTTAACACATTACGCAACTTTAAGGGCCAAGGTTTAATATGTTTTTCTAATACTTGTTGCATTTATAAGTGCTTAGGTTTCATATCAATAAGTATGTCATTAGGTCATATCAATAAATACTAAATTTAGTTATAAACATTGGAAATACTATAGACTCACTAACATAAATGCAAACTTTTTGTAATACTAAAATAAATTTTAAACTAGTATACATGCATTATTCTGTGTAAAATTAGTGTAAAAGAAGTAAAAGAATACTACAACTGAATAAAATTTAGTATGTACATTTTTTAGATAAGATCTAACTTATTTTACTAACAAAACACATATGGTGGTCAACCCCAAGTTTTTTAATATAAAAAAGCTAAATTATATTGAAAATTCACTGAATATGGAGGTATGCTGCAATAGAGTGTATTATAATGAATATAAAAATTGCCTAAATATTTGTTTAGATTAGTAATTTTTTTCTTTTAAGACTAAACATTATGCTGTAGCGCATGCCATATAATTAAAAATCATTGAAAGGCGTTGTATATAATTGCGGTAACAACTTTAAATCTGCTAATACGTTTAACAAATGAAACATTACCTATTAATTCTATAAAACTTTTTGCAGATAATATTTAAACAACTTTGATTTAATACAAAATGTCAATATTTATGTTTGTAATTGCTGTATTTAATATTGGTAACAAATTATTAACAGTAATTGTTGTTATAGTGTTTCATTGAAATTAAACACTTTTTGCAAATCCAACCACCAAAATATAACAATTGCTATTTAGTAACAATTAAATTTATAGTAAATTACACTTTTATTTTCCATAAATTACCACAAAATTTGGTACATAGTTTTGCTGCTATGGGAGAATTTTAATAAAATATAATATTTTTTTCCTCCTAAAGGTGTGTACAAGATCTATTCATAAATGTTAAAATAACATTTTTTGTTTTCGCTTAAAAATACTATAAAAACATTAAATTAAATTTTCTTTCCATAATCAGTAAATCTTAGTTAATAATTCAAAATACTAAAATGTTTTTATTTTATAAATTATTGTACAAACATGCCAAACCCCCATTTTTAACCCCATAAAACAGTGTTGTCTGAGTATGGATATGCTGGTTTTAAAACTTTACCTGAAGAATTTTGCCTTTAAGGTAAATATAACTGATGAGTGAGTGTGATAATTGTGATGTATTAAATGACATGTAGATTTGTTACTGATAAATATCAGCTATCTCCATTAGTGAGAATCATTAATTACTAGCCCAATGATTTAGGGCAGGTGGATCAAATATCAAACAATCAAAAAGCATGACCTTTTCTCAAGAATTGAACTATAGTTATCCAGAGTTATTAAGTAAACACACACATATATAAATATATTAATTACAGTACATACAAAACAGCTATTTTGTTTTTAACATATAGATATTTACATAGGGACATATATCAATTTAAACAAACAGTAATATTAACATTAAACTTCAGCAACTTTCTTTAAGACCGCTAGCTTTAAATTTCAATAATTGTAGCTTTTTACAATAATTATAAAATTCAACATTTGTTTACTAGTTAATGTTGTTGGATACTGTGTAAAAAGCATTATTTCTTCACAACCAAATTTTTATTTCATAATAACTTCAAATTTCTAACTAAAGCAACAAAGTTT
>CM061534.1:170403297-170434805 GCA_030545055.2 Neoaliturus tenellus | reverse complement strand
TATATATATATATATATATATATATATATATATATATATAAAACAGTCACAGTAGGCCTAGTAGTTACTTAAAGTCAGGATAAATATAAATTATGTTTCGATGTTCACAAGCACAAAATACAAATTTTATGAATAAATACACTTTAAAGTATGGGGATATTTATGAAAAGGTACATTTGAGAGCGTTGATAAGGAATCCTCATCTTGGAGCTCTTGGATACGGTTATCCATGTGAAGCCTTTCGCGAACTTTTAGTGTTGTAACATTGACTATACAACGTTATTCTATAGTCAATGATTATAGTGACCAATACAAACTTCCTTAGAGAGTTTCAACCTATGTGTTTAATTTTTGTACATTGCTTCTTAATTTTTTTAATATATCTTATTTTAATGGATTTTTAAATCATGGGATGAGTTTAAATTAATTGGGCTTAGAAGCCTTGTTTTACCTTGCTTCTTTACAACTGACTGTAATTTCTAATGCAGGTATTTTTTTTAACAGCACGCTGAAAGAAGTTGCAATTTTGACCCGTTCATGACGGCATTAATAATAAATATTTTATGTGGTTGATGTTGAAGGCATTCACTAGTAAGCGATTTCAAGCCATACCAGTACATATATAAATGATGTGAAGCAACTCCAAACATTCGCTTCACAAAATTGTTTTCTATGTAAATATGTACACTTTTGCTCGGGTATTATTCAACAGAGTACATTTTAATGTGTTTTTTCTTTTAACACAAAAGAATAATTTTATACATTTACTAACACCACACAGATTCACCTAATTACCTATATTACACAGAATTTGTATGATTACGTCATTTACAATTTTTTAGGTTTATTTGTAAACATTCTACTATTATGATATTTAAATTATTTGAGTTTGTACAAAGAGTAAACACTGTAAATTTATATCTATGAGACCACAAAATGGTAAAGATTTTGATCAGAAATTTAAAGCGTCATTATTTGATTCACTAAGTTAAACCTGAGGTTTAACTTTTGCAAAACTCAGTTGTGAAATTGACCTTTCACCTCCTAAGCTCACTCCGGTGGCATGGTCACCGGAGCCAGAACTCTTGCTCGCGCTCCTCTCCCGCTTGTCTGAGATGCATTCTGCAATGGCGGAGTCCCGGAGGATACGTGATTGTATCCTCGACGTTTACTTACCAGTACCGGTTGTGGTTCGACAGGTTATGTTTTGCGGCCCAATATTTTTGTGGGAGCATATATTCGGCATACTCTACATTCTTCGGTTCCTGTCATGAATTAACCTTCACCAGCCTGTTGACATTCTTTTGAACTTTTCAAGAATTTATTATAACTCCAAGCAATAAGCTCGTGCGAGAAAATTTCCCCTTCCGCATTACGGACTTGGAGGACTTTCTCCCTCTGTTCGTCGAAGAACTAGTGGTCGTAAGCAGTGGTGTGACTGAAATCACTGCCCATGCTACTCGCAACCCTGCCTCGGTGTGATTGGGGGACACTTAAAAGAGTTTCGCTAGTTCCTTGTTCCTCCGCCCTGTCTTCTTCTGTTTGGTTTGTGTTTTTTTAGTTTATTGGTGACATGATTTTTGTCACCAGTGCATCGTGCGGCAAGGGACGCATTGGCCAAAGTCGGGTACCCTTGGCCAAAGAGGTCCTCCTCCCGTAGGAGGGAGGACGCCTCTACCCAGTACCCCAAACCTCTGTTTGCCAAGTACCGATACACACAAGGTGGCGTGCGTGCTGCGGTTCACCGTGGCAATGTAGAATTCGATTTCAGCATCCATAGTGCACTCCTGATCAAGGACCGAAGTGGCTGGCTTCTAATGACACATTGGAGGAGACCATCGACATTGCGAGGCACTTGATTACAACCATTTCTTTAATACAGATTTTTTGCTTTAATGTCCATTTATAAAATTAAAGTATATTTTTTTATCTAGAACAAAATAATATCCCTGGATAGATAATTTAATCCTCTTTAAAAATGCAAAATATGGACTATTTGATTAGCTTGGTTTGCTCTAGATTTTAAGTCAAAGTTGCCCGCGTAGCGTTTTTCCCATCTCTCCCGTGTTACAGTTGCGGCACCATGCCACTGTATGGCTGGCCGTGCCACTCTAGTAGAGGGGAGTGCTTGGCTTTACGTTAGCCTGGTATCTCCATATGGACGTGGCCACTCCTTATATATAATTTCTCCAAGGCCTAATCATGATGTTATGTATTAAGCGATCCCAATCTGGTGTCCGAAAGCGGAAGGGGAGTTTTCTTTTAATAGGTTCTTTTACTGGATTTGGCAATAAGAGTCCAACACTATTACAAGTTAAACACTTGTGTGCTTTTAAGCATTATTTATCCTCTCCATAAAAACGTTATGTATATATTATGAATACATAACGATATTATTTGATTCATCAAAGCACTTTATTCAGTGCACCAACTATAAAGTAAATTCGCTATCAAGCGGTTGTGGTCTGTTGTTGATGATGAACATTTTTCACATGATAATACATAATCTTTATAAGAAATACAAAATGAAAGAATGTGCCTGATAGATATAAAGTTTTAAAGGTTGTATTTAAAATTTATTTGATGGATATACAAATGTTTGATAAAAATGTTTTCAAATATTTTATTTATTTTAGACCAATTTCACCACACACAACTTGTATTCATTTTTTTGCGGTTTTTCCTCTTTTTTAAATATTTTTCACACAATAATAATTTGGTGTTAGTACAATTTACATTACGGATGAAAAAATGTTTTATAGTATTTATAAGGAAGAGTAATAAAAATTAGGTATGAAAATTTGAAATATTTAGAAGGGAAATATTTTTTAGAACAACAGGAATCCATGAGTGTTGAATATTAATACGTGGCAAAATTCCAAATGCTCATGTACCTTGTCTGAAAATATTACATTCTGTCTGACCTATTATTCAAATTATGTCGGTTTCAACACAATACACTGCTTAGTTTTAGTTACTAGTTCGCCAATTTTAAATTCATGGAAATTTTTATCATATAATAAATATACAGATTTAATGCCAAACAGATGTATACACAATGTTTAATGTACTGGTCTTATACATAAAACATCTTCAAGTATCAAAACCAATAAATTTTATTTTGAAAGTATATGATTTCTGTGTGTAAAAATGCAAGAACGACTTTATTAGATAAATAATTATGTAGCTAGCGTGTGCATTGTTGAAAAATACAGTGGAAACTTTTCTGAAACCCCTTAAAGAAGAAAACAAATGTTTCATCGATTTTATTTCCTATCGAATATGCTTATTAAAATAATATAAAAAATCAGAAATGAGAAATCAGTTATTTATTTACCATTGACATACAAATATGCATTAGCAATTGTCAGGTACAAATAGCAGAGAAGCTACGGCCAGGAGTATGCTACACTCAGTTAGCTATGAATCATATCCAGCTTTGGAAACTATTTTTTAACAAGTTAACAAACAATAAAAAAAATTACAAAAAATAATAAAAAATCTTAACAAGAGTCAAAAAGAGAGAAATTTAATACAGTGATATAAATTATTTTACCAAATAACAGACAATAAAATTCAACATTAAGTTAAATATTTAACAAGTAAAAAAACTATAAAAATTCAACATTAAAATTAAACTATTTTACCAAGCAACGAAATATAAAAATTTAACATTAAAATTACAGAAAACAATTTATAAAATCTTACACAAGTCAAAAAAGGAGAAATTAACTCGGTAATGTAAACTTTTAAATACATAACAGAGGTAACAAAATATGAGGTAAAAATATGATTTGTATTGTTTAGTGAATAAAAATTTAATGGCTATGTGCGAAAGATGTTGGCTGACTGCCAGTAGTAGGTTAAACAGTGGTTCTGAAACACTCGTAGTTTTTTTTGATGACTTTTTGCTTCATATGACCACTTTTTTTGCTTCATATGACCACTTTTTTTGCTTCGTATGACCACTTTTGCTTCAAATGACCACTTTTTGCTTCAAATGACCACTTTTGATTCAAATGACCACTTTTGCTTCAAATGACCACTTTTTGCTTCAAATGACCACTTTTTTGCTTCAAATGACCACTTTTTGAATATAATCCAGGGAACACTCGTAGTTTTTTTTGAGCGCCTTCAGCTTCAAATTGACCGGTTTTTTACCGGATTCTGGCTGGTTTTGGCCAAATATCAGCCCATTTCAGGGCATTTTTCAGGACTTCAGACAGTGATTTCAAGGAGCATTTTGAATATAATACCGGGAATACTCATGTTTTGTGAGCGCCTTCAGCTTCAAATTGCAATTTTACCTTCAAAGACACATTTTTAGGCCAAAATTCTCCAATTTTTAACCCAGTTTAACCTCTTAAGATCTAATTCCTAAGGCCCAAGGCAGTAGACAAGCCCTAAAACCTAGCAGCTAAGGCTTTAACCTATCAATAAGCCCTATTAACCATTAGCTTAATCCTAATGTGTTGGACCTAAGATCTAAACCTAAGGCCTTGCACCTGAGTCCAAAGCCCTAAAACATAGCAGCTAAGGCTTAAACCTGTGAATAGGGCCGATTAGCCACCAGCTTAGACCTAATGTGTTGGACCTAAGATCTAAACCTAAGGCCTTACACCTGAGTCCAAAGCCCTAAAACATAGCAGCTAAGGCTTAAACCTGTGAATAGGGCCGATTAGCCACCAGCTTAGACCTAATGTGTTGGACCTAAGATCTAAACCTAAGGCCTAACAGCTGAGTCCAAAGCCCTAAAACCTAGCAGCTAAGGCTTTGACCTGTGAATAGGGCTTATTAGCCAACAGCCTAAACCTAATGTGTTGGCACTAAGATGTAAACCTAAGGCCTTGCACCTGAGTCCAAAGCCCTAAAAGCTAGCAGCTAAGGATTTGACCTGTGAATAGGGCCTATTATCCAACAGCCTAATCCTAATGTGTTGGCACTAAGAGATAAACCTAAGGCCTTGCACCTGAGTCCAAAGCCCTAAAAGCTAGCAGCTAAGGATTTGACCTGTGAATAGGGCCTATTATCCATCAGCGTAGGCCAAATGTGCTGGACCTAAGACCTAAAGCTTAGCCCTTGCACCTGAGTCCAAAACCCTAAAACCTAGCAGCTAACGATTTGACCTGTGAATAGGGCCTATTAGCTAACAGCCTAAACCTAATGTGTTGGCACTAAGATGTAAACCTAAGGCCTTGCACCTGAGTCCAAAGCCCTAAAAGCTAGCAGCTAAGGCTTTGACCTGTGGATAGGGCCTATTATCTATCAGCTTAGGCCTAATGTGTTGGACATAAGATCTACGCCTAAGGCCTTACACGTGGTTCCTAAGATGAAATGCCTTGGACTTAGGTCCTAAAACCTAGCAGCTAAGGCTTTGACCTGTGAATAGGACCTATTTGCGTTTAGCTTAGACCTAATGTGTTGGACCTAAAATCTTAACCTCAGGCCTTGCACCTGAGTCCAAAACCCTAAAACTTAGCAGCTAAGGATTTGACCTGTGAATAGTACCTATTAGCAAACAGCCTAAACCTAATGTGTTGGAACTAAGATGTAAACCTAAGCCCTTGCACCTGAGTCCAAAACCCTAAAACCTAGCAGCTAAGGATTTGACCTGTGAATAGGGCCTATTAGCCTAAACCTAATGTGTTGGCACTAAGATGTAAACCTAAGGCCTTGCACCTGAGTCCAAAGCCCTTAAAGCTAGCAGCTAAGGATTTGACCTGTGAATAGGGCCTATTATCCATCAGCGAAGGCCTAATGTGCTGGATCTAAGATCTAAACCTAAGCCCTTGCACCTGAATCCAAAACCCTAAAACCTAGCAGCTAAGGATTTGACCTGTGAATAGGGCCTATTAGCCAACAGCCTAAACCTAATGTGTTGGCACTAAGATGTAAACCTAAGGCCTTGCACCTGAGTCCAAAGCCCTAAAAGCTAGCAGCTAAGGATTTGACCTGTGAATAGGGCCTATTATCCAACAGCCTAATCCTAATGTGTTGGCACTAAGAGATAAACCTAAGGCCTTGCACCTGAGTCCAAAGCCCTAAAAGCTAGCAGCTAAGGATTTGACCTGTGAATAGGGCCTATTATCCATCAGCGTAGGCCAAATGTGCTGGACCAAAGATCTAAAGCTTAGCCCTTGCACCTGAGTCCAAAACCCTAAAACTTAGCAGCTAAGGATTTGACCTGTGAATAGTACCTATTAGCAAACAGCCTAAACCTAATGTGTTGGCACTAAGATGTAAACCTAAGGCCTTGCACCTGAGTCCAAAGCCCTAAAAGCTAGCAGCTAAGGCTTTGACCTGTGAATAGGGCCTATTATCTATCAGCTTAGGCCTAATGTGTTGGACATAAGATCTAAGCCTAAGGCCTTACACATGGTTCCTAAGATGAAATGCCTTAGACTTAGGTCCTAAAACCTAGCAGCTAAGGCTTTGACCTGTGAATAGGACCTATTTTCGTTTAGATTAGACCTAATGTGTTGGACCAAAAATCTAAACCTCAGGCCTTGCACTTGAGTCCAAAACCCTAAAACTTAGCAGCTAAGAATTTGACCTGTGAATAGTACCTATTAGCAAACAGCCTAAACCTAATGTGTTGGCACTAAGATGTAAACCTAAGGCCTTGCACCTGATTCCAAAGCCCTAAAAGCTAGCAGCTAAGGATTTGACCTGTGAATAGGGCCTATTATCCATCAGCGAAGGCCTAATGTGCTGGATCTAAGATCTAAACCTAAGCCCTTGCACCTGAGTCCAAAACCCTAAAACCTAGCAGCTAAGGATTTGACCTGTGAATAGGGCCTATTAGCCAACAGCCTAAACCTTATGTGTTGGCACTAAGATGTAAACCTAAGGCCTTGCACCTGAGTCCAAAGCCCTAAAACCTAGCAGCTAAGGCTTTAACCTGTGAATAGGACCTATTACCCAACAGCTTAGACCTAATGTGTTGAACCTAAAGTCTAAACCTAAGGCCTTGCAACTGAGTCCAAAGCTCAAAAACCTAGTGGCTAAAGCTATGACCTGTGTATAAGACCTATCAGCCCCCAGCCAGGACCTAATGTGTCGGGACTAAGATGTAAACATAAGGCTTGACACCTTAGTACAAAGCCATAAAACCTTAAGATCTGAAAATTTACAAGGGGGCCGCGATTCACAGCCCCCCATGAATTGAGCAAACATTAGGCAACGAGGTCTTTTTTCTTTGAATATGAAATTATGATCAGAAATGGTTATCAGATTCAGATTGGAGTATTTGAAGACCAACCTCCATCCATCTTACTCAACTCCTAAGGCCCTACCGCATGGACTTAACCCAAGACCTAAGGCTATACACCGTAGGCTTTAAGGATCTTAGCCCCAAGACCTAGGCCATAGAGTTAAGACCTGAATATTTACAAGGGGGCCGCGATTCACAGCCCCCCCTGAAAAGACACTGTGGTCTAAACCTAATACCTAATACACTGTGGTCTAGGCTTTTAGGTTTTTAGACCAAAGACCTACTACACCATGGTCTAGACCCAAGATCTAAGGTCTGTGGTCTAGGCTTCAGGTTCTAAGCCCCAAGATTTAAGGCCTGTGGTCTAGGCATTTAGGTTCTTAGCCTCCAAATCTAAGGCCCGTAATCTAGGCCTTTAGGTTCTTGAATCCAACACCTAGGACATTACATCATGGTCTAGACCCTAAACCTAAGGCCTGTGATCTAGGTCTCTAAGTTCTCCTCAAGACATAAGGCCCTACACCATGGTCTAAAACCAAGACCTAAGGTCCGTTGTGTAGGCTTTTAGGTTCTTATACCCAAGACATAAGGCCCTACACCAGGGTCTAGAACCAAGATCTAAGGTCCGTGGTCTAGGCTTTTAGGTTCTTATACCCAAGTCCTAAGGCCCTACACCAGGGTCTAAAACCAAGATCTAAGGTCCGTGGTCTAGGCTTTTAGGTTCTTAAACCCAAGACCTAAGGTCCGTGGTCTAGGCTTTTGAGTTCTTATACCCAAGTCCTAAGGCCCTACACCAGGGTCTAGAACCAAGATCTAAGGTCGGTGGTCCAGACTTTTAGGTTCTTATACCCAAGTCCTAAGGTCCGTGGTCTAGGCTTTTAGGTTCTTATACCAAAGTCCTAATGCCCTACACCAGGGTCTAGAACCAAGATCTAAGGTCCGTGGTCTAGGCTTTTAGGTTCTTATACCCAAGACCTAAGGTCCGTGGTCTAGGCTTTTAGGTTCTTATACCCAAATCCTAAGGCCCTACACCAGGGTCTAGAACCAAGACCTAAGGTCCGTGGTCTAGGCCTTTAGGTTCTTATACCCAAGTCCTAAGGCCCTACACCAGGGTCTAGAACCAAGGTCCGTGGTCTAGGCTTTTAGGTTCTTATACCCAAGTCCTAAGGCCCTACACCAGGGTCTAGAACCAAGATCTAAGGTCCGTGGTCCAGGCTTTTAGGTTCTTATACCCAAGTCCTAAGGCCCTACACCAGGGTCTAGAACCAAGATGTAAGGTCCGTGGTCTAGGCTTTTAGGTTCTTATACCCAAGTCCTAAGGCCCTACACCAGGGTCTAGAACCAAGATCTAAGGTCCGTGGTCTAGGCTTTTAGGTTCTTATACCCAAGTCCTAATGCCCTACACCAGGGTCTAGAACCAAGATCTAAGGTCCGTGGTCTGGGCTTATAGGTTCTTATACCCAAGACCTAAGGTCAGTGGTCTAGGCTTTTAGGTTCTTATACCCAAGTCCTAAGGCCCTACACCAGGGTCTAGAACCAAGATCTAAGGTCCGTGGTCTAGGCTTTTAGGTTCTAATACCCAAGTCCTAAGGCCCTACACCAGGGTCTAGAACCAAGATCTAAGTTCCATGGTCTAGGCTTTTAGGTTCTAATACCCAAGACCTAAGGCCCTACACCAGGGTCTAGAACCAAGATCTAAGGTCCGTGGTCTAGGCTTTTACGTTCTTATACCCAAGTCCTAAGGCCCTACAAAAGGGTCTAGAACCAAGACCTAAGGTCCGTGGTCTAGGCTTTTAGGTTCTTATACCCAAGTCCTAAGGCCCCACACCAGGGTCTAGAACCAAGATCTAAGGTCCGTGGTCCAGACTTTTAGGTTCTTATACCCAAGTCCTAAGGTCCGTGGTCTAGGCTTTTAGGTTCTTATACCAAAGTCCTAATGCCCTACACCAGGGTCTAGAACCAAGATCTAAGGTCCGTGGTCTAGGCTTTTAGGTTCTTATACCCAAGACCTAAGGTCCGTGGTCTAGGCTTTTAGGTTCTTATACCCAAATCCTAAGGCCCTACACCAGGGTCTAGAACCAAGATCTAAGGTCCTTGGTCAAGGCTTTTAGGTTCTTATACTCAAGTCCTAAGGCCCTACACCAGGGTCTAGAACCAAGATTTAAGGTCCGTGGTCTAGGCTTTTACGTTCTTATACCCAAGTCCTAAGGCCCTACAAAAGGGTCCAGAACCAAGTCCTAAGGTCCGTGGTCTAGGCTTTTAGGTTCTTATACTCAAGTCCTAAGGCCCTAAACCAGGGTCTAGAACCAAGATCTAAGGACCGTGGTCTAGGCTTTTAGGTGCTTATACCCAAGACCTAAGGCCCTACACCATAGGCTAGAACCAAGACCTAAGGTCCTTTGAGTAGGCCTTTAGGTTCTTAGACCCAAGTCCTAAGACCCGTGGACTAGGCCTTTAGGTTCATAGACCCAAGACCTAAGCTCTTAGACTCAAGACCTAAAGCCATATACCGCGGGTTAGGGTTTTAAGCTCTTAGACCCAAGACCTAAGGCCATACACCCTGGTCTAGGCTTTTAGGTTCTTCAACCCAAGACCTAAGGCCATACACCCTGGTCTAGGCTTTTAGGTTCTTATACCCAAGACCTAAGGCCCTACACCCTGGTCTAGGTTTTTAGGTTCTTATACCCAAGACCTAAGGCCCTACACCCTGGTCTAGGCTTTTAAGTACTTAGACCCAAGACCTAAGGCCATAAAGTAAAGACCTAAAAACTTACAAGGGAGTCGCGATTCACGACCCCTGAACAGACACTGTGGACCCAAGACCTAAGGCTTTACACCGTTTTCTAGGCTTTTAAGCTCTTATACCCAAGACCTAAGGCCATAAACCCTGGTGTATGCTTTTAAGCTCTTAGACTCAAGACCCAAGGGCATACACACTGGTCTAGGCTTTTAAGTACTTACTCCAAGGCCTAAAGTCATAAACCATGGGCTAGGCTTTTAAGCACTTAAACTCAATGCCTAAGGCGGTCCGCATGGGCTAGACTTAAGACCTAAGGCCATACACCCTGGTCTAGGCTTTTAAGTACTTATACCCAAGACCTAAGGCCATATACCGTTTTCTAGGCTTTTAAGCTCTTAGACTCAAGACCTAAGGCCATACACCGTTTTCTAGGCTTTTAAGGTCTCAGACTCAAGACCTAAGGCCATACACCGTGGTCTAGGCTGTTAAGTACTTATACCCAAGACCTAAGGCCCTACACCGTGGGCTAGGCTTTAAAGCTCTTAGACCCAAGACCTAAAACCATAGGGTTAAGACTTGAAAGCTTACAAGTTAATCGCAACTCACGATCCCCGAAAAGACACCGTGGTCTAGACCCAATACTTAAGGCCCTACACGAAGACCCAAGAGCTAAGGTCCTTCACCATGATCTAGACCCTAAGACCAAAGACCTTGCACTATGGTCTAGTACTCGGCATAAACCGTTTGCAGTTGTGGTTGTTTCATCTATTTCTAGAGGTAAGTCGGCCTCTAAGTTCTTAGAACCTAAGACCAAAGGCCTTATACCACGGTCTAGTACTCGGCATAAGCCATGTGCAGTTGTGGTTGTTTCATCTATAGCTAGAGGAAAGTCCTAAGTTCTTAGACCCTAAGACCAAAGGCCTTACACCATGGTCTAGTACTCGGCATAAACCGTTTTGCAGTTGTGGTTGTTTCATCTATAGCTAAAGGTAAGTCGGCCTCTAGGTTCTTAGACCCTAAGACCAAAGGTCTTACATCATGGTCTAGTATTCCTTCTTAAGCCGTGTGCAGTGGTTAATTTGTCTATACTTAGAAGAAAGTCGGCCTTTAAGTTCTTAGACCCTAGACCTAAGACCTTATACCCATGGACTACAACCTGGACCTAAGGCCACATCCCGAGGTTTTGTACTCGTTTAAAATCGTGTGCAGTTGTGGTTGTTTCATCTATAGCTGGGCGAAGGTTGGCCTTTGATAACTGTGTGCAGTTATTACTGTTTCGTCTCGAAAAAGAGAAAGTTTATGCTTTTACACCATAACTTAGAACGAAAACCCATGGTCTTATTCCTAAAACCAAGGACCTTAGACCGATACCCTAGGACATAAGGGCTTAGACTTATTGCTTTAGATCTAGGGCAAAAGGAATTTAAATGAGGATCTAAGGCCTCATAATTTAGACCAACCCCAATCCCAAGCATTTAAGGCATTATACCATGGACCTGTATGTATATGACCTTAAACATTTGACCTAAGATCTAAAACTTTAACATAAGTCTTAAGCCCTAAGACCCTACCCCATGGGCTAGTACTGGTCCTACACCATAAGGGACCGTGTAAAATGGCGTGCATAAAGCCAATCACATGGATTATTTGAAAGCCCAGCGCACATGAACACCTGTGTTTGCTGTTGGGTGTTTTTATGATTTGTGCTTTCGGGCGTTTTGCAAACTCGACGCGGAAATTACGATCGCAGACGTAAATTACTAAAAAAAAATCGTGTACACATCGATTTAAAAAAAAAGATCGTACACGTCGATTATTTTAAACAGCGTCTGGGCATCGATTCTAAAAAACGTTCGCAGACGTTAATTATTAAAAGGCATCGTCTACACATCGATTTTGAAAACGTTCGCAGACGTTAATTACTAAAGGGCATCGTCTACACATCGATTTGCAATATGCAGGTCGAGTTTGCAAAACGCCCGAAAGCACAAATCATAAAAACACCCAACATCAAACACAGGTGTTCATGTGCGCTGGGCTTTCAAATAATCCATGTGATTGGCTTTATGCACGCCATTTTACACGGTCCCTTATGGTGTAGGACCAGTACTAGCCCATGGGGTAGGGTCTTAGGGCTTAAGACTTATGTTAAAGTTTTAGATCTTAGGTCAAATGTTTAAGGTCATATACATACAGGTCCATGGTATAATGCCTTAAATGCTTGGGATTGGGGTTGGTCTAAATTATGAGGCCTTAGATCCTCATTTAAATTCCTTTTGCCCTAGATCTAAAGCAATAAGTCTAAGCCCTTATGTCCTAGGGTATCGGTCTAAGGTCCTTGGTTTTAGGAATAAGACCATGGGTTTTCGTTCTAAGTTATGGTGTAAAAGCATAAACTTTCTCTTTTTCGAGACGAAACAGTAATAACTGCACACAGCTATCAAAGGCCAACCTTCGCCCAGCTATAGATGAAACAACCACAACTGCACACGGTTTTAAACGAGTACAAAACCTCGGGATGTGGCCTTAGGTCCAGGTTGTAGTCCATGGGTATAGGGTCTTAGGTCTAGGGTCTAAGAACTTAAAGGCCGACTTTCTTCTAAGTATAGACAAATTAACCACTGCACACGGCTTAAGAAGGAATACTAGACCATGATGTAAGACCTTTGGTCTTAGGGTCTAAGAACCTAGAGGCCGACTTAACGTTAGCTATAGATGAAACAACCACAACTGCAAAACGGTTTATGCCGAGTACTAGACCATAGTGTAAGGTCTTTTGTCTTAGGGTCTAGATCATGGTGAAGGACCTTAGCTCTTGGGTCTTCGTGTAGGGCCTTAAGTATTGGGTCTAGACCACGGTGTCTTTACGGGGATCGTGAGTTGCGATTAACTTGTAAGTTTTCAAGTCTTAACCCTATGGTTTTAGGTCTTGGGTCTAAGAGCTTTAATGCCTAGCCTACGGTGTAGGGCCTTAGGTCTTGGGTATAAGTACTTAACAGCCTAGACCACGGTTAGGTCTTGAGTCTGAGACCTTAAAAGCCTAGAAAACGGTGTATGGCCTTAGGTCTTGAGTCTAAGAGCTTAAAAGCCTAGAAAACGGTATATGGCCTTAGGTCTTGGGTATAAGTACTTAAAAGCCTAGACCAGGGTGTATGGCCTTAGGTCTTAAGTCTAGCCCATGCGGACCGCCTTAGGCATTGAGTTTAAGTGCTTAAAAGCCTAGCCCATGGTTTATGACTTTAGGTCTTGGAGTAAGTACTTAAAAGCCTAGACCAGTGTGTAGGCCCTTGGGTCTTGAGTCTAAGAGCTTAAAAGCATACACCAGGGTTTATGGCCTTAGGTCTTGGGTATAAGAGCTTAAAAGCCTAGACCACGGTGTGAGGCCTTAGGTCTTGGGTCCACAGTGTTCAGGGGTCGTGAATCGCGACTCCCTTGTAAGTTTTTAGGTCTTTACTTTATGGCCTTAGGTCTTGGGTCTAAGTACTTAAAAGCCTAGACCAGGGTGTAGGGCCTTAGGTCTTGGGTATAAGAACCTAAAAACCTAGACCAGGGTGTAGGGCCTTAGGTCTTGGGTATAAGAACCTAAAAGCCTAGACCAGGGTGTATGGCCTTAGGTCTTGGGTTTAAGAACCTAAAAGCCTAGACCAGGGTGTATGGCATTAGGTCTTGGGTCTAAGAGCTTAAAACCCTAACCCGCGGTATATGGCTTTAGGTCTTGAGTCTAAGAGCTTAGGTCTTGGGTCTATGAACCTAAAGGCCTAGTCCACGGGTCTTAGGACTTGGGTCTAAGAACCTAAAGGCCTAATCAAAGGACCTTAGGTCTTGGTTCTAGCCTATGGTGTAGGGCCTTAGGTCTTGGGTATAAGCACCTAAAAGCCTAGACCACGGTCCTTAGATCTAGGTTCTAGACCCTGGTTTAGGACTTTAGGACTTGAGTATAAGAACCTAAAAGCCTTGACCACGGACCTTAGATCTTGGTTCTAGACCCTGGTGTAGGGCCTTAGGACTTGGGTATAAGAACCTAAAAGCCTAGACCACGGACCTTAGAGCTTGGTTTTATACCCTGGTGTAGGGCCTTAGGACTTGGGTATAAGAACCTAAAAGCCTAGACCACGGACCTTAGGTCTTGATTCTAGACCCTTTTGTAGGGCCTTAGGACTTGGGTATAAGAACGTAAAAGCCTAGACCACGGACCTTAGATCTTGGTTCTAGACCCTGGTGTAGGGCCTTAGGACTTGAGTATAAGAACCTAAAAGCCTTGACCACGGACCTTAGATATTGGTTCTAGACCCTGGTGCAGGGCCTTAGGACTTGGGTATAAGAACCTAAAAGCCTAGACCACGGACCTTAGATCTTGGTTTTAGACCCTGGTGTAGGGCCTTAGGATTTGGGTATAAGAACCTAAAAGCCTAGACCACGGACATTAGGTCTTGGTTCTAGACCTTTTTGTAGGGCCTTAGGACTTGGGTATAAGAACGTAAAAACCTAGACCACGGACCTTAGATCTTGGTTCTAAACCCTGGTGTAGGGCCTTAGGTCTTGGGTATTAGAACCTAAAAGCCTAGACCATGGAACTTAGATATTGGTTCTAGACTCTGGTGTAGGGCCCTAGGACTTGGGTATTAGAACCTAAAAGCCTACACAACAGACCTTAGGTCTTGGGTATAAGAACCTAGAAGCCTAGACCACGGACCTTAGATCTTGGTTCTAGACCCTGGTGTAGGGCCTTAGGACTTGGGTATAAGAACCTAAAAGCCTAGACCACGGACCTTAGATAATGGTTCTAGACCCTGGTGTAGGGCCTTAGGACTTGGGTATAAGAACCTAAAAGCCTAGACCACGGACCTTAGGTCTTGGGTATAAGAACATATAAGCCTAGACCACGGACCTTAGATCTTGGTTCTAGACCCTGGTGTAGGGCCTTAGGACTTGGGTATAAGAACCTAAAAGCCTAGACCACGGACCTTAGATCTTGGTTTTAGACGCTGGTGTAGGACCTTAGGACTAGGGTATAAGAACCTAAAAGCCTAGACCACGGACCTTAGATCTTGGTTCTAGACCCTGGTGTAGGGCCTTAGTCATTGGGTATAAGAACCTAAAAGCCTAGACCACGGACCTTAGATCTTGGTTCTAGACCCTGGTGTAGGGCCTTAGGACTAGGGTATAAGAACCTAAAAGCCTAGACCACGGACCTTAGATCTTGGTTCTAGACCCTGGTGTAGGGCCTTAGTCATTGGGTATAAGAACCTAAAAGCCTGGACCACGGACCTTAGATCTTGGTTCTAGACCCTGGTGTAGGGCCTTAGGACTTGGGTATAAGAACCTAAAAGCCTAGACCACGGACCTTGGTTCTAGACCCTGGTGTAGGGCCTTAGTCATTGGGTATAAGAACCTAAAAGCCTAGACCACGGACCTTAGATCTTGGTTCTAGACCCTGGTGTAGGGCCTTAGGACTTGGGTATAAGAACCTAAAAGCCTAGACAACGGACCTTAGATCTTGGTTCTAGACCCTGGTGTAGGGCCTTAGGACTTGGGTATAAGAACCTAAAAGCCTGGACCACGGACCTTAGATCTTGGTTCTAGACCCTGGTGTAGGGCCTTAGGACTTGGGTATAAGAACCTAAAGGCCTAGACCACGGACCTTAGGTCTTGGTTCTAGACCCTGGTGTAGGGCCTTAGGAATTGGGTATAAGAACCTAAAAGCCTAGACCACGGACCTTAGGTCTTGGGTATAAGAACCTAAAAGCCTAGACCACGGACCTTAGATCTTGGTTCTAGACCCTGGTGTAGGGCATTAGGACTTTGGTATAAGAACCTAAAAGCCTAGACCACGGACCTTAGGACTTGGGTATAAGAACCTAAAAGTCTGGACCACGGACCTTAGATCTTGGTTCTAGACCCTGGTGTAGGGCCTTAGGACTTGGGTATAAGAACCTAAAAGCCTAGACCACGGACCTTAGGTCTTGGGTTTAAGAACCTAAAAGCCTAGACCACGGACCTTAGATCTTGGTTTTAGACCCTGGTGTAGGGCCTTAGGACTTGGGTATAAGAACCTAAAAGCCTACACAACGGACCTTAGGTCTTGGTTTTAGACCATGGTGTAGGGCCTTATGTCTTGAGGAGAACTTAGAGACCTAGATCACAGGCCTTAGGTTTAGGGTCTAGACCATGATGTAGGGTCCTAGGTGTTGGATTCAAGAACCTAAAGGCCTAGATTACGGGCCTTAGATCTGGATTCTAAGAACCTAAATGCCTTAAATCTTGGGGCTTAGAACCTGAAGCCTAGACCACAGACCTTAGATCTTGGGTCTAGACCATGGTGTAGTAGGTCTTTGGTCTAAAAACCTAAAAGCCTAGACCACGGTGTATTAGGTATTAGGTTTAGACCACAGTGTCTTTTCAGGGGGGGCTGTGAATCGCGGCCCCCTTGTAAATATTCAGGTCTTAACTCAATGGCCTAGGTCTTGGGGCTAAGATCCTTAAAGCCTACGGTGTATAGCCTTAGGTCTTGGGTCAAGTCCATGCGGTAGGGCCTTAGGAGTTGGGTAAGATGGATGGAGGTTGGTCTTCAAATACTCCAATCTGAATCTGATAACCATTTCTGATCATAATTTCATATTCAAAGAAAAAAGACCTCGTTGCCTAATGTTTGCTCAATTCATGGGGGGCTGTGAATCGCGGCCCCCTTGTAAGTTTTCAGATCTTAAGGTTTTATGGCTTTGTACTAAGGTGTCAGGCCTTATGTTTACATCTTAGTTCCGACACATTAGGTCCTGGCTGGGGGCTGATAGGTCTTATACACAGGTCATAGCTTTAGCCACTAGGTTTTTGAGCTTTGGACTCAGTTGCAAGGCCTTAGGTTTAGACTTTAGGTTCAACACATTAGGTCTAAGCTGTTGGGTAATAGGTCATATTCACAGGTTAAAGCCTTAGCTGCTAGGTTTTAGGGCTTTGGACTCAGGTGCAAGGCCTTAGGTTTACATCTTAGTGCCAACACATAAGGTTTAGGCTGTTGGCTAATAGGCCCTATTCACAGGTCAAATCCTTAGCTGCTAGGTTTTAGGGTTTTGGACTCAGGTGCAAGGGCTTAGGTTTAGATCTTAGATCCAGCACATTAGGCCTTCGCTGATGGATAATAGGCCCTATTCACAGGTCAAATCCTTAGCTGCTAGCTTTTAGGGCTTTGGACTCAGGTGCAAGGCCTTAGGTTTACATCTTAGTGCCAACACATTAGGTTTAGGCTGTTTGCTAATAGGTACTATTCACAGGTCAAATCCTTAGCTGCTAAGTTTTAGGGTTTTGGACTCAAGTGCAAGGCCTGAGGTTTAGATTTTTGGTCCAACACATTAGGTCTAAGCTAAACGCAAATGGGTCCTATTCACAGGTCAAAGCCTTAGCTGCTAGGTTTTAGGACCTAAGTCCAAGGCATTTCATCTTAGGAACCATGTGTAAGGCCTTAGGCTTAGATCTTATGTCCAACACATTAGGCCTAAGCTGATAGATAATAGGCCCTATTCACAAGTCAAAGCCTTAGCTGCTAGCTTTTAGGGCTTTGGACTCAGGTGCAAGGCCTTACGTTTACATCTTAGTACCAACACATTAGGTTTAGGCTGTTGGCTAATAGGCCCTATTCACAGGTCAAATCCTTAGCTGCTAGGTTTTAGGGTTTTGGATTCAGGTGCAAGGGCTTAGGTTTAGATCTTAGATCCAGCACATTAGGCCTTCGCTGATGGATAATAGGCCCTATTCACAGGTCAAATCCTTAGCTGCTAGCTTTAAGGGCTTTGGACTCAGGTGCAAGGCCTTAGGTTTACATCTTAGTGCCAACACATTAGGTTTAGGCTAATAGGCCCTATTCACAGGTCAAATCCTTAGCTGCTAGGTTTTAGGGTTTTGGACTCAGGTGCAAGGGCTTAGGTTTACATCTTAGTTCCAATACATTAGGTTTAGGCTGTTTGCTAATAGGTACTATTCACAGGTCAAATCCTTAGCTGCTAAGTTTTAGGGTTTTGGACTCAGGTGCAAGGCCTGAGGTTAAGAATTTAGGTCCAACACATTAGGTCTAAGCTAAACGCAAATAGGTCCTATTCACAGGTCAAAGCCTTAGCTGCTAGGTTTTAGGACCTAAGTCCAAGGCATTTCATCTTAGGAACCACGTGTAAGGCCTTAGGCGTAGATCTTATGTCCAACACATTAGGCCTAAGCTGATAGATAATAGGCCCTATCCACAGGTCAAAGCCTTAGCTGCTAGCTTTTAGGGCTTTGGACTCAGGTGCAAGGCCTTAGGTTTACATCTTAGTGCCAACACATTAGGTTTAGGCTGTTAGCTAATAGGCCCCTATTCACAGGTCAAATCTTTAGCTGCTAGGTTTTCGGGTTTTGGACTCAGGTGCAAGGGCTAAGCTTTAGATCTTAGGTCCAGCATATTTGGCCTACGCTGATGGATAATAGGCCCTATTCACAGGTCAAATTCTTAGCTGCTAGCTTTTAGGGCTTTGGACTCAGGTGCAAGGCCTTAGGTTTATCTCTTAGTGCCAACACATTAGGTTTAGGCTGTTGGATAATAGGCCCTATTCACAGGTCAAATCCTTAGCTGCTAGCTTTTAGGGCTTTGGACTCAGGTGCAAGGCCTTAGGTTTACATCTTAGTGCCAACACATTAGGTTTAGGCTGTTGGATAATAGGCCCTATTCAGAGGTCAAAGCCTTAGCTGCTAGGTTTTAGGGCTTTGGACTCAGCTGTTAGGCCTTAGGTTTAGATCTTAGGTCCAACACATTAGGTCTAAGCTGGTGGCTAATCGGCCCTATTCACAGGTTTAAGCCTTAGCTGCTATGTTTTAGGGCTTTGGACTCAGGTGCAAGGCCTTAGGTTTAGAACTTAGGTCCAACACATTAGGTCTAAGCTGGTGGCTAATCGGCCCTATTCACAGGTTTAAGCCTTAGCTGCTATGTTTTAGGGCTTTGGACTCAGGTGCAAGGCCTTAGGTTTAGATCTTAGGTCCAACACATTAGGATTAAGCTAATGGTTAATAGGGCTTATTGATAGGTTAAAGCCTTAGCTGCTAGGTTTTAGGGCTTGTCTACTGCCTTGGGCCTTAGGAACTAGATCTTAAGAGGTTAAACTGGGTTAAAGATTGGAGAATTTTGGCCTAAAAATGTGTCTTTGAAGGTAAAATTGCAATTTGAAGCTGAAGGCGCTCACAAAACATGAGTATTCCCTGGATTATATTCAAAATGCTCCTTGAAATCACTGTCTGAAGTCCTGAGAAATGCCTGAAATGGGCTGATATTTGGCCAAAACCAACCAGAATCCGGTAAAAAAACCGGTCAATTTGAAGCTGAAGGCGCTCAAAAAAAACTACGAGTGTTCCCTGGATTATATTCAAAAAGTGGTCATTTGAAGCAAAAAAGTGGTCATTTGAAGCAAAACGTGGTCATTTGAAGCAAAAGTGGTCATTTGAAGCAACAAGTGGTCATTTGAAGCAAAAGTGGTCATACGAAGCAAAAAAAGTGGTCATATGAAGCAAAAAGTCATCAAAAAAACTACGAGTGTTTCAGAATTACCGTTTAACCTACTACTACTGCCAGTCTACCTTCTTTCAGCAAAATATCTGGTTTTATGGGTAATACATTAGATACGTTCCTTAATATACATACGAAAACTGTGGTGCGTATTTTAGGTGAATATGACAGAAAGGTAAGTGTGATGTGTGCTATAAATCAGATTAGGTTTAGTTTTGTTGAAGGTTGAGAGTAGAATGGGTATCAAATAGCCTTGTGTAGCTTTGTTGAAGGTTGAGAGTAGAATGGGTGTCAAATAGCCTTGTGTAGCTTTGTTGAAGGCTGAGAGTGGAATGGGTGTCAAATAGCCTTGTGTAGCTTTGTTGAAGGTTAAGAGTAGAATAGGTGTCAATAGCCTTGTGTAGCTTTGTTGAAGGCTGAGAGTGGAATGGGTGTCAAATAGCATTGTGTAGCTTTGTTGAAGGTTGAAAGTAGAATGGGTGTCAAATAGCCTTGTGTAGCTTTGTTGAAGTTTGAGAGTAGAATGGGTGTCAAATAGCCTTGTGTAGCTTTGTTGAAGGTTGAGAGTAGAATGGGTGTCAAATAGCCTTGTGTAGCTTTGTTGAAGGTTGAAAGTAGAATGGGTGTCAAATAGCCTTATGTAGCTTTGTTGAATTTTGAGAGTAGAATGGTGTCAAATAGCGTTGTGTAGCTTTGTTGAAGGTTGAGAGTAGAATGGGTATCAAATAGCCTTGTGTATCTTTGTTGAAGGCTGAGAGTAGAATGGGTGTCAAATAGCCTTGTGTATCTTTGTTGAAGGCTGAGAGTAGAATGGGTGTCAAATAGCCTTGTGTAGCTTTGTTGAAGGTTGAGAGTAGAATGGGTGTCAAATAGCCTTTGTGTAGCTTTATAGAAGGTTGAGAGTAGAATGGGTATCAAATAGCTTTGTGTATCTTTGTTGAAGGCTGAGAGTAGAATGGGTGTTAAATGGGCTTGTGTAACTTTGTTGAAGGTTGAGAGTAGAATGCGTGTCAAGAGCCTTTTTTAGCTTTGCTACAGACAGATACCAGTTGATTCATCTGTCAGGATCATTTATTGACAAAGAAATGATTAATTAAGAAATGGCCTACTTCAGTAAATTCAAAATAGTTTATTCATTACTGAATTTTGAAATAACTAATGTTTGTTCATTAAACTGAACAGAAAACAATGTTTTCAACAGTATTTTTTTATGTATAAAATAACATTTTACCACTAAAGAGTGCTGAGGAAATTAACTAGTGTTTTTTTTTTATAATAATTAATTATTAATAATGACACTAAGCAATTCTTGCAAACTTACAATTTTTGACGCTTAAAATAATATAGTACCAGGTTAACCAAGCCTTGCTCGTTGGTTTTAATTCACTTTTATTATAATGTCATGCTAATAAAGTTATTAAATTTTGACCAACAACTAACTATAACTCTTCACAGTTAACAGCCGTTTCAAAAAGACTGCTTAACATTAATGTTCCTTTATTGTTGTATACCTTTAGTTTCGTTGTTTTTTGTCACCAAAACAGCAACTCATAAAACCTATGTTAAAAATTACGATTTTTAAACGTAAATTTTTACCAAATCACATTTTTCTTGGGATTGAGGCTGTTTCTAAACTTATTTTTGGGCCAAAACACAATGCAAAGTTTACGCAAACTTTACCCGCTAGATTTAGAGATCGTGGAACACACATCCCTTCAGACAGTGCTCGTACTATAGTAGGATTTTATCATTAATCATATGTTCTGATTATTATATCATGTTAATGGTATCGGTGTCATTTACAGATGAACTTCGCTGGGCAACTGATGTTGTAATTTATATATACTTAGTTGTTGCAAATGATGTGATATATATATATATATATATATATATATATATATATATATATACTAAATAAGTTGTCGGACCTTTTTTGCCTTACTTTGCCCCGTCCACATAGACTATTGATCTGTGCGTGGATCGTACAAGACAAAGTAAGGAGGGGAGTGGTACTGATGAATGTCACTTGCAGAACACGGATTCGAACCCACGACATCGCTGCCATGTCCCGCGCTACCACTACGCCACTGACAGCCCCCTACGCCATCAACTCACCCATTTATAAATCTTACATAATGAATTATCATTAATTAGTTACAGTCTGTTGGAAAATATCGTTCATGACAGGTCACAAGTGTAATTTTGTTTATTGATTAAAATTCTGCAAATGGACTAACGCCTCTTGCGTAATTTGGAACGTAGGCAAGGAAACATCAATTTCAAATCTATTGATTTCATATTAATTGTAATTCGAACAAACTGGGGACTAAAAACATGCAACATAGAGAAAAATAAGAAAATAAGGCTATTTGTAAAAACATTATTTTTAGCATATTTGAAACTGCATTGTTTATACAGTATACTGATTTATGTTTTATAAGAGGGTTACTATCAATGTAAACCATAGAAGAGAAATGAGTGAATTTTTATAAATTATTTGCGTAAGATTGTGAATGCTAGCGTCGATTTGTATTTAAATAACATTTTAAAAGCATTTGAAAGTAATTGTATTTAAAATGTTTCATTTGAAACTTAAGAACAATTATTTGGGAACCCAATAGACTGTTTCGCCAGGAGTGTAACAAAATCTATATTAAAAACTGGATATTTGAACTGATTGAATGGCAATCAACCCCTTCACACTGAATTGGTAAAGGGTTGTGACCCCTGAAAGCATACTTTCATACATTAATCAATTTCAATTCTCAATGTTATGTAAATGGGGGTTATTTTTAAAAGTAATAATCCTAAACTAAGAGTCGCGGTGGGAACATCTCATACACAAGTAATTTAAACAAAGCGATGTTGTCAGCAACCTCTCAACCAGACAATAAGATTGCTGATTTCCCGATGGCCCTACTTTCATTTCATCCATTGTTTTTCTCGGAACCTTACCTTTCCTCTGTGTTTGTTCAGCACATGAGACATAGAAAAAAGTAATGGGATAAACATATCCATTAAACTAATTATACATTGAGATCTTAATGTTTTTATTGTATATTAAAATTTATTAGTTAAATTAGCGAATTACTATCTTAAGTTTATTCTTAGAATTTATAGATCAATAACAAGCAATTAGTTACATATCAATGCATAATTTATTGATACTAGCATTATCTAAAAATATTGGTATTATTCACGAGTGTAGAAAACTATTAAACTTTTCAAAATGTTCACCATCATCAATAAACAATTTATGACAGTTACTTTAAGCTAGTTTACAATTATTTGTAATATACGAGAATGAGTGTTATACCATGTTGTTGATTTAAGGCCAACAGTGCAAAATACTACACATTTCTTTTTCGGCATTGTGTTTATCAGTGCATTGCTTACAACGTTGTATGATTTCTTTTGATTCAAGATTCAATATTCAAGATTTCATTGAGCCGTTCAGTAATTAACAATAGGCCAAGTCACTATAACTAACTTAAACCTAACAAACAATAAAAGCTTGTCCTCTTGACTCACAAACGAGACCAGTCCATGAAAAAATGCAGCATTCAAGTCCAAAAAAGTCTATAAAAACATATTAATTAAGTGTTAAATGTGCTTCGTTTCGTGTTTGTTTATTATTTTAAATATGAACTGTAAAAATTTTTAACTGTTGACAACCACTAATGTGCGCTAAGACTGATGATGAATCGTAATTGATTTGAAACCGGTCTCAAGAAAAGAAAATATTGACATCTATAGGCCTTCATCAATTTGGTGAGTTTTAATAGATAAATACAGGTGTCAAGGCTCAGCTACACTGTTGAATTGTTTGTTATGTTCCAAAATAATTGTACTTTATATGGAATACAATGGATCAAAATGTTTGTACTTTTATGTTTTGAAACCAATATTTAATACAATCTGTCAACATTTCATAAACCCCCTTAATTTAAAATAAGGAATTTATAAGGAATTTATAATGAGAAAATTTTGGATTATGTACTTGAATAAGAAGTATTAAAAAAGCAACTGATTGCTATATTTGCACTTCAAGCAGCCTTAAACAATGAATTGCTTGGTGCTTCAGACAAACTACAGTGATTAAATATCCTCTGTTCCAACCGCGGCCAGTTATGTGTGTGTCAACAGTCCGCAGGCCGGTGTTCTGATCCGCTGGCTGCCGATGTTGTTGTTGGAGTTTTGTGTTTGTGTTGGCCTCCAGCTGTTTGGCTTACTGATAGGGCCGAGTTGAAATATCTAGCTGGAAGCAAAACATAGGCCTACACAAGGAAGTTCATCGCGCTTAAAAACATGATATAGAATTTTGTTATATTTCAATATGAAAAATATGCAATAAATTTTGGTTTAAAATATGTCTAAACTAGATTCTTACTAATTTAATTTAATTAAATATGAATAAGGCTAAACAACGTACGTTTTAAGGACCATCGTTGGTCTTCAGTTTATTTAGAATAATAGTGTTCAGAATAAAAACTTTAGGATTTCGATCAGTGGCAGATGAGTAATATTATACGGAGGTTATTTTTGGGTTTGCACTTGATGATACGATATCAAATGTTGCAGTAAAAAGAAGACCGTGCTTAAATTAATTTCTAGGACAGTAACTCATAGAACACAATTAAAAAATAATTCCGTATATTTAATGTCCGTCGCCTGTACTAAAAATCTTCGTGAATGTTTGTATGACAAAGGTACCATTATTATAATGACCGTGGATGAATATTTAACGGGAACATACCCCAGGGGCAGAGGTAATGGCTACTGAGGCTGCACTTATAGCGGCCATTTGTAACATGTTGCGTGAAATGAGAGCAATGAATATCTGAGGACGTCGAGTAAGGTCTCAAATGGATACATTCTGACGTAATTGTGAACGACATATGAGGGGATTTCATGATCGCTATGCAAGTTGCAACTTATATCGTTCAATTGAAATATAAATGGACAACCTCGCTGTATAAATGGACCGTAAAATTGTCTGTTGTCTTGATTATTTGTTAATAACTTTAGTTATTAAAAAACTTTATTTAAAAACTGATTATTTGCTAAACTTTAAAAAATTACTTACTTACTTCTTACTTCTTCTTGTAGTCTCGTAGAGCATATCTATGGTATGCGACCAGTCGTTTTAATCCTTTTTTGTAGTTCAGGTCGAACCAGGTCATTAGTTCAGGGCCAGGCTAGGTAAAGAAGGGGGAAGTTCATAATAACATTTTTGGGTAAGATAGGTTTTTAGCTTATCTGTGAAATATCTTAACCTAGAAGTTTCTCTTAACTCTAGTGTAAGGATAAAAAAATAACCCCTATATAAACGGGTTTCTGCTCATAAAGTTTCCATTTGTGTTGAGATGATGGATTAAATATCTATTGCGAGTTTTGTAATTGTGGTTATGAGATGGAGTTAAGCTATTTTCAAACAACTTTATATCAGTACCGTATTTTTATTGTTAATTTTAAATCCTTAAACTGCTAAGACAAGAAGAACTTTACCAAGCAAAGGTTTTACGATTGAAATATTTTTGAGTAGAGAAAGAAATGGAAATTTATTTATATTTAAACGACTAATAAATCAAATGCATTTTAAAATATTAGTATGAAGTTTCGATATGGAATTTTAATAAATTATGTTGGTTTGTTTCTTACTTCAAAATGCTTGAATATTTCGATATTATTTTTCAAGTTCTCCTTTCTATTTTGTATTGGTTATTGGTAACAACATTTTTGTGGCACTTTATTTTTGTATATTTGCTGTGTTGACGCCAGTGACATTATGGTTAGTGTACATTAAAACTTTGAGAAAGAGGTACAAATGCCAAAAGTCTATGGGATATAAGGAATTAAACCTCTTGAACGCCAACCGTTTACTTCACTTTTTTATTTTGAGTGTGTTGTGTCAAGTTTCTATGTACTAGAAAACATTCACCAGTGTGTATTAAAATAAGAAAATTAATTGGAGTATATATTCAGTATTTTTTAAACATACCCAATTGAAAAATGAACACAAATTTCATTCGTTTTAAAGGTAAAAATTTAATTAAAAACTTGATTTAAGGCTAATATAAATATAATCCTTAGATGTTTATCCGGAACATTTCTCCATTGCATGATATTTACAAGTTATACAACCTAAAATGCTTTGAAGACCGGATATTATAAATTTTGATTCATATCTAAAACAATCTTAAAGCTATCTTACTTTTCAAGAATGTTACATAGATTAAAGCATCATAACTAACTGAATTTTCTAAGCCCTCAAAGCTTTTGGAACATCGAAATAATCTCATTTGTATTAAAATCGTTATCAATCTGTGGCCTGTACTAAAATAAAATCCAGTCCTATCGAAATTAATCAATTTACCGACTTTTTCTTTGTGAGAGGCTTCCACGGTCGATGTACAAATACGACGAATTCTGGTCTTCGGGTGACGACCGCGATGGAGATGAGTTGTAGGACATTGGTAAATAAAAAATTTACCGACTTATAAGACAGATTTTCTGTCCGAAAACACCAAAACCTTTTATGAAACTTTTTAATTTTTAACAGTTTACATTTCTGACAGTAATAAATGGAATAACGATTTGTCTAACTTGTTGATGGTTTATTGTAACCCTGAGCTAAATGTTGGATGTTAAACATAACCACAGAACATCCATCTACAAAAAGTTTTTAATGTTGATGAAGGGAATATGATATTTGATATGTAATTATACATGTATTAGGTTGAATGTTCATTTTGAATATAAGGTCTTACAACTAAATAATAAACTGCTCGAACGATTGAAGTATTTCATGATGCCAAATTACAAAAAGTTAAACAGCGCAAAATCACGGTAATTATAATTAAACATTGTTAAGGAAATTTTGTTATAATTACGTGACCATCATGTGCAAAAACCATGAGACCATTATTAGCTGCTTTCTATAAATTGTAATTCTACTTAATTTAAATTACAAGTTAAAGTTTAATAACAGGGCAGAATTTTAAAGCTAAAGCCCTAATTACCTACAACACAAAACAGAAACAATTAGGTCAACTCAATTAACAGACTTGTGGCTCGTGGAAAATTAGACAATGAGCTTATTTGATTATTCAGTCCTCTTGTATTTAGCAGGGGCCGAAAGATCTTTTGAAATTTTAGTATACGATTTTCCTAAAATGAAATTTTTTTCGTACAACTACTATTGTAATTATTGCAAATCCAACAACTGACAACAACTATTACATTTACGAACATTATGAATTAGATTTCTTTTTAGTTTACGATAAAATAATGTCACTGGTAAAAGATAACATGTGAATATTAAAAATAAAAGTAAATTATATTCTTAAGCTTAAGGCTAACTTCTAACAAAATATTTTGGTATCTCGGCTACTACAAATTCATTATTGGTAGATTAAAGGATTTTGAAAAAATTAATGGAGCCTTAATTTTCATTTTTTGCCTTAAGCATCATTTCAATGCCAGACCTCTACCCTTCATATTTTTTCAAGTCGTAGAATGTTTGTCAGGAAGATGAAGATGTTTGTCACCTCTAGAATGAGTTCCGGGAGTAGTATTAAAGCTACCTTTTCTCAAAGTAGTTTTCATAAGGATTATACACTCATTTTTATGACTCGTTCGTTGTCTTTGTCGTTTAACGAATTACAATTCCAAAATTTGTCGCAATAACTATTTATCACTGATATAATATTTTAAAAATACGTTTTATTATTTCCACACACACTACAAAAATAACAGTTACAACCGCGTGGCTTTTATTTTAGACTACAAGATACAAAAGGATATAAAATAAATTTTAGACAAATTAAAGGGTGTCCAACAATAATTATAAGTTTTATTGAAAAAAAAACCTTAGAGAAATGGAAAATTTAAATAATTACACATTCTGAAAAGGAAATTACCAAGTTTATTGTACAGAGTTGAATACTATTACTTTTAAGCGCCCTATTAATTTCAATTCAACAAATTAATGGTTTAACACACTACCATCTCCACGACACAATTGGTCTCAGGAGATGCCAATTCTACATGTGATTAAAAAAAGATTTTTAGATGCTACAAAAAACAAAGTAAATCTTGTCTTGTACTGTTTAGCAGAAATCCCCGATAAATGGAATTGGGCTAATTTTTCTGAGTCCAATGCAATGGAAAGTATGACGAAAAACTTAATACTCTATTAGAGACATGTTGGGCTCTCGTATTGAATCCCTCTACATACAAAATTAAAGTAGAACTACTTGAGGACTTTACTTTATGAATATATTATGAATATAATATGAATATTCATATATACATGTTGGTATTTACTTATAATCAATTGTATGTTTAAATAATACTGAATTACATTTAATTTCTATATTTGTACCCTGTATATTATAAAACATTCAAACTATCAAAATATTGAATGATGTGAAATGATGGCCGTTGTACATATATGAAATAATGGCCGGAATATTTTCTTAATTGGTACTTAGAATTATTTTCATAAATAAGATTAGTTACATAGATCAAGTTTTGACTAGATGGCTTCAGTGATATTCGTGAATCATTTTAAAGTAGGCCTACAATATATTTTTAACAATTCAGTATTTTTGCGAAGCTGTTATTTTATTTGTGTTAGTCATTAAGATTCTCTAAGAAAGAGATGGATCTCTTGTAACGCTAAGTTAAACAGTCCATGTGTTTTTGGAAAATCTATTTAGTGAACAGGAGCTCGAGAACAACAACAAGTTGGCCAAATTACCTTCCATTGTGACGTTCTGTAATTTACGCGGTATCGGATGCGGTTACAATGCATCTCTCGCTTTAAATGGTTGAGTGGCAACTGAGATTTAAACAATGGGGAGAACGTTCTAATTAAAAAATCATATTTTCATTCCTTTAATGTGAAATTAATCACATGCTTTAGGGATCATCACGTAAAATTGTAATAATTATCATACTGTAAAACAAAACAAAAATTATTTGGAATAAAATTTAAAATCTCCTGTTGATAGTTTCTTTATGGATAGATATTTTTCCTCGTTCCTATTTTTTTTATTTTTATATTGATGTCTATTTATACGGAGGAAGAAAATTTTACCTTTTTGTTTTCCCCCACTAAAAAAAGTGAAGTGTTAAACTTGTATTAATTGTTGTTCATATAATTGATCGATTTTAATGACGACCCTTATTGCAGTTATAATTAAGTTGTGGGTGTTGCCTCAAGCCATGTATTGTACATTTAAATACAAACCTTTGCAGAAGGTAAACACTCATTTATAAAAAATAATTTTAATCAAACTTAAAAAATATTATTATAAGATTTAAAAAGAGAATTTGAAATAATGTTGTTTATTAAACTTTCAAATGAGTGAATTTTTTTAACAAAACCAATATAGCTTTAAAACAATACTTCAAAACACGAAAATATAAATATTTTAAAAGTTAAATGTGTTGTAAATCGTAGGTTAATTCAAATCAGGTGATTTGTAAGATACCATCGTCTACCAATTATAAACAACAACCTCGATGTTAAACATAAATTATATTCTATTTCTGTGTCTGATTTATGCCAATACAACCAAAATAAATTTATCTAATAAGTTTATAATTCATATTTATATTATTTCATAAGTCTTTTTATTAGACTTTTATTAATTTACAATATGAACAGACTTAACCTATCTACTGAATTTTTGTATCGAAGGCAACTCTTATCGATGAAGTGATCCCTACTTGCATTACAAAAAAGAAACCTCATACCTTTTTTAAATACATTTTCTTTCAAAAAGTGTTGCAACAATTTCGTTAATAAATACGAAAAAACATGCCTTACAAAAAAGTTTTGTTGTAAAACACATTATTTACTACATCCAAAACACTATTGATGATAATAATAACAAATAAAAAAGATAAACAGAAAGAAACCCGATTTGAAACGACTACTGTACTTGAACCTTTAAGCTGTTCAAACGGATGTAAGACACACTCGCCCAAACACACCAAACACAATCGTGTATCGCCCTAAATTATTCTTTATTTTTTATTTTAGAAAATTTCCCTTTAGTGAATATGTTGTTACGGCTGTTCCCATGGTAAGTCTTGAGCTCAGGAAAATGTCTTTTGAACTTTTTCATTTTGAGGTCCCAGTAGAGAAAAGACACCATTTATCAATGTATTTATGTTACATGCTGATTTATTTTTACGTTAAGTAAAAACACGAATATATATCTTCGTCTATCTTAATTACAAAAAAAAAAAAAAAAAAAAATTAAGTCAGTTCATAAATACAAATCGTAGTGAAACAGATATGTTCTAACCGTAATGAACGATATGTTACAGCAAGAATATGTGTGGATTTCTGACAAAAAACCGAGTTACTGACTTATAAATGTAGTTTTTATATTAACTTTTTATTGTTATAAGACATACCAATATCAAGTAATCCAGCAAGGCATTGAAATAATGTTATTAAATAGATTTTAAGACCTAATTATGCGAAATATGTATTATATTTAAAATCCCAGGATATTTAGAAAATCCAAAACCATAGCTATCCTGAATCCCGGAAAAGATCCTAAACTGCCTGAAAGTTATCGGCCTATAGCTCTTTTAATTGTTTGTTATAAGCTGCTAGAGAGGTTGATTTATAACAGAAAATCCTCCCTATTCTCAATCCCAGCATCCCTGTCGAACAAGCTGGATTTAGGCCTGGTCGCAACTGTTGTGACCAGGTTTTGGCTCTGACTTCTTTCATTGAGGGGCGCACCGAAACTGCGATCCAAATCCCAGGTAGACGCCGAAACTGCGATCCTGGCACGGAGGCCGCCCCCGATACTGACGATACTGTACGCAAGACGATACTGCTGCCCTTGCTCTCAAACTGAGAATGACTGATATATTTGTGGGGGAAAATAAAGAAGAAATGTACACCCTGAAAGTCTTCGTTTATTGGTGCAGATTAAGGGCCATCTTCACCCCTGGGTCGGTAGCCCATTGTTGCGCAGTCGGAAATTTTAACTATACGGCTTTTAATGCAAAACATGGTACGGTATTTGATTTCCCTGTTTCGGACGCCGTTTTTCAACCGATTTTCTTGAAACTTGGTAAGTGTTTAGTTAAATAGTTATATTATGTCGCTCATACCTCGGAATTTTTAAAATTTAACAAACATTACTCTCTGTGACATTGAAAAATTTCGAGGTATGAGGGGCCTAACATAACTATTCAACTAAACACTTGCCAAATTTAAATAAAATCTGTTGAAAAACGGAGTCCGAAACAGGGGAATAAAATACCATGTTTTAGCATAAAAGCCGTATGATTAACATTGCCGACTGCGCAACAATGGGCTACTGGCCAGGGGTGAAGATGACTCTTAAGGGGGTGGTATGTGCGAGTTTAGTACAACTTGAAAGTCCCAGTTCATTGGCATTAGTTGAAAAGTGACTTGAGCGACACGTCGGACGGCGAAACATTCTAGAGCCATTAGTTCACACCGGACGCTGGAATCCCCGCTGGACCCTCCGCTACCTGCTGATAGGCCGCTGTGCCAGGATCGCAGTTTTGGTTGTGGGATTAGCGAACCCTTTTGAGGATTAAAACTAGGATCGCAGTTTCGGTGCACCGCATTGAGGATGGGTTTGAGCGAAGACTGAAAACCTCTGTGGCTTTTTTAGATCTGACTGCAGCATATGACACTGTATGGAGAAAAGGCCTCCTAATTAAATTGTACGACCTTATTCCTTGCCCTTTCTTGTTGCGTCTCCTCAACTCAATGCTCTCCAATAGGATGATAAAAGTATATCTGGGACGCAGAGAAAGTACGTTTAGGCAACTAAAGGATGGCCTACCACAAGGGTCAGTGCTCGCCCCGCTGCTCTTTAATGTGTATACTGCCGACATTCCTGTAACTCGGTCCTTAAAGTTTATATATGCAGATGATATTGCATTGGCATATCAACACCAGCTTTTTCGACAAGCTGAAGAAACACTAACAAATGACCTCACGACCCTCGGTGAATATTTTGAAG
>CM061534.1:170362647-170403197 GCA_030545055.2 Neoaliturus tenellus | reverse complement strand
CCACCATTTTCTTAACCAGAAGCATTGTGTGCAAATAATTAAGTTAATCTCTCCTCCCTTTCTTCCAAAAAGTGTAATTTTTATAAATTATTATTTGTGTTTTGATAATTTCGATGTAACGTCGTTTGTTTGTATCAAATATAAATTTTGATACAATTAATTGTTGGTGAAATTAACATTAAAACTTTGAAATCCTTTAGGGCGTAGCCCTGGTTACAGATATGAATTATAGCGTGATTTTGCTTATCTAAATGACACCACTTTTCTAACGGAATGGGCGTATTTCTCCTACAATGCAGACAAGGTGACAAAAAGGGAGGAAATGAATCATGCTTCCCTATTAGTACTTATATTCTAAAATATGACATAAAAACCGTGCAACATAGAGTTGTTTATATTATAACTTATAAGACCCATCGCTAGAGCACAATACATAAGAATAATAATTTATTTCGTATTTGTATGTACAAGTATTTTATGAATACTAATATTTTTAAGAGATGGTTATTTCAAATTAGTCTTAAGTAAATGAAATAAAATTAACATGTTACCATTAAAACAAGGATTTCTTTAATATGGTGATAATTTTGTAGCCTTTTGATTTTGGTCATTTTATATCAGTAAATGGAGAATATGCCTTCGTCGTCCGCTCAACAGGTTTGTCACGTCCTGACTTTTTTTATTTAGAACTGTATCAAATGCAGAGTCTTTACAGGATGTCTTAAGAATGAGCAATCATCTTTACTACCACGTACAACGAAATAATGTTTATTTCCTACCTAAATGTTTCCTTTGGAGCTTTAATTATGGACATATTAAAAAAAAAAAAAAACTTAGCAAAAAAGAAGTAAGTTAAGAGCTGTTGAATCTGGGGGATGTGCTGCCATGGATTATCTCCTATAAGAATAAGAAACTCTCTCTAAAAAAAAAAATAAATAAAAGTCTAACATAATGACACCATATCCTAAATAATCCCTGTTTAAAGTCTAATCCACTGATTTCCATGCATGTAATTAAGATTAATTAGTCTTTTTTGTAAAATGAAAAATTAATTGTTTTTATCGTGCCATTTCATTGCCTCACTCTGTATATTTGTTTATTACAGTGATTATTTTTTACCAATTCTTGACTATTCCGAAAGATTTTCAACTTTATTGATAAGTTTCAACCATGTTAAATTTTACTATGTCTACCTGACTATATATTGTCTGAAATGGTTGGATTTAATGATTTTCGATATGATTTGAAAACATTGAGATAAGTTTAAACACTTCATGGTTAAGGCAATAATGATAAAGTATTGAAAATAAAATTTTAACTTTAATATAATATCAACCTCACCTGAGAAAACAAAAATAAATAATTAAATAAAAAAAAAATACATAAAAAACGGGTTCATTTTT
Source organism: Neoaliturus tenellus (assembly GCA_030545055.2). NCBI lineage: Eukaryota > Metazoa > Arthropoda > Insecta > Hemiptera > Cicadellidae > Neoaliturus > Neoaliturus tenellus. The sequence goes on along the minus strand of CM061534.1, from coordinate 170,401,794 downwards.
TAAACATTTAAAACCAGCAATCTTAAACATAAAGTGAAAATATTGAGGCAAGATTGTATAAGTTAAAATATAAAAAAAATCTTTTAAATTTATCATTTACTTTGTAATATATGGCAAAATTAAGTTAATTTGAAAATGTGCATTATAAGTTACATTCATAATAAGTACGTATAAAATCAATACAATAAACAATTAAGAAAACATGTTCGATGGGCAACTTGGTAATGAGTTACCATTGCGTCGTGCTCAAATCAGCTGAAATCAGAACAATGGGAAACCAGGATTTTGCAGGTAATTAAACATCTGGTCGTCGGTGAACAACCGGCTCAAATCAACTTCCATTGTGGATCAACTGTGACGAAGCTAATGGTATCTGAATTGTTCCACTCAAAAGCCGTTATTATTCATTAATTTTGAATAAAACTAATAAAAAACGTGTACTATAAACGTGAATCCAAGGTTGAAGTTTTAAAGTCAAAATTTTAAAATTATTATGTTGGTTGTTAGGATAAGTCTAATGTTTATTTTTAATTCTTCATAAAATATAATATCAGAATATTTTTAGCATAGACTACCGATGTATTGGTGCACGAAACATATTATGAAATAATGCTGCAAATGTAAAATACAACATATCAATGTATGGCCTTTGAGTAGATCACCAGTGAAACAACAAAAATTATTATGCAGTAATATTTTCTAATTACTATATACTGAATCAATGTTTTCATTTTCAAAATATTTAATTACTTAATTACTTTAATTACTTTTAATTTAATTTACTTTTATTACTTAAAAATAATTAGATGCATTGTACATATAAGCTATTTTTTGTTAGTATCAGAGATTATTTTAGTTTGTCAGGTTGGCACAACAGCGACGCTGTTTTCAAATCTAAGACTGTTAAGATTCATTCTTTGGTGTGCTCGTGATTTGGAATGGCATAGAAAAATGTAAGTTTCATTTGTAGAATTAGATAGCAAATAATAATCACCTAATAAATTTCCTATAACCAATTGTAACAAAGCTTAGATGTTTTAAATTCAATTTGCTGGTTTTTGCTTGTCCTAGAGAAATGTAAATAAGTAGTTTAAACTGACAGGTTATTCCTATTCTCAACTCTTTGTAAAAAAAATCATTTTCTTGTACACTTGGATATTTAAATCATGTCATTGTTTATAAATCAATTTTACTTACATTTGAAACAGTTTGTATTTTGTTAAACAGATGCACCATCATTCCTTCAAGCGGTAGGCCCTGAGGTATCTTGATCGATCCACAGCACACAAAATTGTTAAAGTAAGATTAGTCCTTATTGTGTACACCAAGCTACGGGAATAATTGTTTAGGTTGAAAACTGTTAATTTTGCTGAAGTCAAAATAAATTTTACTAAGCCCAACCAAGGTGTTTAACTCATTATCATTACTCCTTGATCTCAACACAAAAGGTTATGCTGTTAATTCAAAATTAAATTCCATATCAAACCCTAATTGCCAGCTAAGGGTATAACTAGATTACTAATTATATCTCCGTTTCCTAAACATACTTGATATATTTATTAATTTTTTATAAACTATTTTCTCAAAACAAGTATTTTTATCAATATTGCTTAATGGGTGTGCTTAGCTTTTTCAATTTGAACCATTGAATCACATGTACAAAGCCCAATGAATAAATAATTACTTCATTTCTTTTTTCTAATAAACATTTTTTATTTGAAAAATCACGAGAAAAATTGGCTTATAATATTATAAGGTCTATAGGCAAACAAATGATCGAGTTCTCTGTTATGGTAAAGGTTGAACGGTAATTTCCCATTCGCTTGGATTAAGTGGGTGTTATTTACTCAGATTACAAACGTCGCTCGTCTTTGATGTGTGCTGAATCGTTTGTTTATTTGTGTTCAGAATCGCGAGCTTGTGTCTATTCACCAAACGATCTCAACATAACGATTAAGTAATTAATTTTCGTCTGTAATGTTACTTTACTGTTGTAAGCATTATACTGGGTGTCACAAAAACGGGGACTAGCTTTGCTACATATACAGTTAAATGGAAATACATTAGTAACACTTTTTTTGTTTCGACTTTGTTAAGCCGCTAAAAAATGTTTTGTTTTTAAACCTAATAGTTTAAATTTTTGTGCCAAACTGTTGTATTAAGCTCATATTAGGCAAGGACCATTGTAACATAAATGTCAGTTTACAGAAAAATATTAAATTAAACGTTTATTTTCAAAATATTGACAAGTTTTTATCTTAAAAAGAAAATATCCTTAAATAATAAATATTAACACTTTTTGAAAATATAAAAAATTTCGCAAATTTAACTATCACAATGATATTAAAATTATAAATATCTGCCACAAATTATGGAGTAAATGTGTTATTTACGTCACCTCGGTTAATAAATTATTATCTAAATTATTTTAGATATACATTGAATAAATAAAATTTCACATTACATTAACAAATTGTATTTATACTTGTAAATGTTTTGCTCGAAATCGAGTAATTTCATCTGAACCATACCATGTAACAGTTAAAAATGTTACATTTAGTTTTAAATTAATAACACACTAACAATCCAAAATCGTGATTATTAGTACCCGATTGTCAAAAATACACTTATTTACAGCTGTACATTAACAGATATTTAAAAAAGCCGATCCTAATGTTATTCTGATGAGAAAATTATAAATTTAAGTAATGGGTAGCTCCTTTATTTCAAGTCCAATTCTCATAATTTGTTGGTAGAAACAACTGATAATTGTAGAAGTTCTCTTTCTCTCTCTCTCTCTCTCTCTCTCTCTCTCTCTCTCTCTCTCTCTCTCTCTCTCTCTCTCTCTCTCTCTCTCTCTCTCTCTAAAAAAACCTAGTGTAACTTAGCGTATTAAATAAGTATAGATATCATGTATCTATAAATGTCGATTTAATATCAAACAAGTAATAAAAAAACTATCGTTTCCTGTTTTTTTCATTTTTTTATCATCAATGAGAATTTTAATCGATATGCTTTTGTTAATTTCAATTAAAATTAATATAAAATGCACAAAAATATTGAAATTGACTATGTAAAATCCAAATGGGAACTGTAACTTTTGGATTTATGAATACTAGAGATCGCCTCCTGATCGAAATTCGATCAAAATTTCAGTTGATCTGGACCCAAGAAGTTTAAAAACATTTTATAACTGAAACATCTGTTCTTCCTTTATTCCAGCAGTTGTTTTTACAACAGCTGTCTAATGATTCAATCAATTCTCCTTCCTCCATAAGATTAACATTGGAACTTTGAAAGCCTGTGGGGCATAGCCCTGGAGTCCGATGTGAATTAGAATGTGATTCTGCTCATCTACAGGACTATACCTTTCTAACGGTATACTCGGATTTATCCTACGATGCACACGAGCTGAGAAAAAAGGAGGAAATGAAACATGCTTGCCTATTAATATATAGATTGGATTATTTAAATTAACTTATTTTACGATGAAACAAGATAGTGTATGATTATTTATCTTCAGTTGTAAGATGCGATGAAAAATTATATCTAAGTATTAAAAACTCAACCAAACTGTTAAAATTACGTTTTACCCATAACTCCGTGATTGAATTCCGGCGAGCGGCGGCGATTTGTTGTGCCCCGGACATTATTTGCCTGTCAACAGGCGGACAAATCTGCAGCCAGGGAGTGAAACATGGCCCAGTATGACAGAGTGATGGTCTCTAATGCTTACCTAGCTTTCTACAGGGTGTTCCAAAAGTCCGTCCCCTTTTGCTATATTTTTTACGATTACGAGATTATCTTATGGTGTAGTCTTAGTGACCAAAAGGAGAAATGTTTGATATACCAAAAATTTAAACCCCATTAACCAAATTTGGTGTTTAGGGAGTTAAGTCAAAATTTTTAAATAGTAGGCCTTAGACCCCTTTTTAAGTAATTTTTTGAATTGTATACAAATGCCTATATTAAAAATCTTTTATCCTTTTATACTCTGACATTTTATCTAATCATGATCAGAAAAGCTAGGGCAATGAATACAGAGGATTTTAAGGAGAACAGATCTTTTATTGTGGCTTTTATTCTGTCAGCTTCGATAATTGGGCAACTCACCACGAGGCAGCGCGCGCTTTACTCCCATGGTGTTCCTTTATGCGTACTCCTCCCTTCTTCCACCCAGGCCTACTGAGGAATCAGTTCTATTGCAAGTATGGTGCGCACCGCCGTTTACTCGCTCTTAGACAACACCATAGTGGCTTAAGTGCTATACAATTTTATGCAGTTTCTGTATTAAATGACAATATGAACGTATTTTATGGTGGTTATAGTGCTAGCTTTTGAACCCAAAGGTTGCCTGATCGACCCTAGGAAAAGTTAGTAGCTTTTTAAAGGTTTGATTCCCAACCCAGATGCATTTTTCATTGGGCTAATAATAGATAATGCTTTCTAACAACTGAACGATGTTAAATAGTAACAAGACTGGCGTTTGGACCGTTCCCCCTCAAAACGTAAAAATGCCACTGGCGTAGATAGACAAAAAATAAAATAAATTTTCCATGGAATTTGATAAGTTTTAAATTTATTTCGCGAAAAAGTGTATGTAGGATTCCCACCATGGGGTTTTGTAGGCAAATAAAAGTTAATCGAGATTAGGTCGTCAATTTAGTCGATACAGTCCAAAATTTTTATAAGTTGTAGTATTTGGTTTTAGATTTTTCCCGTAAACACATTAAGGGTGAATGTGTAGGTTTGTCACTACTTATGTTTTTGTAATCTGTACCGTTGTGTTCGTAGAGTCTCCCTATCACCGGTGTGGCATTATTGTGTGAAGATAGCTAATTATGTATTAAGAAATGTTTTTAGATTTATTTAATTGCAAAATGTTTAATATGATAGTTACGTGCCCTTTTCGTGATGTGTTTGAAAGTGTTATTAAATGGTTACTTAACTTTCTAGTGAATGAACTGGACTGCATTTTGGCATTTGATGATGGCTCACTGGCGTCGAAACATGTTCTGAAACGTAATAACTTTTTAGACGATTGACAAATTCACTGTAATACAGTCAATTAACTGCACAGCTTAGTGTCGTAAATGTAGATTTCTGTTTACATGGACTGTCCAAAAGCTATAGTACATATTACAAAGATTTATTATTCATAAAATTCCATATAATTAAATATCATATGAATGCACGATACGGGCACAGTTATAATGACTGTGGAAGGACATATGAAGGGAACATACCCTGGGGCGAGGTAATGGCTACTGAGGCTGTACTTATAGCGGCCATTTGTAACATGTTGCGTGTAAATGAGAGCAATGAATATCTGCGGAATGGAGTGGGCTCTCATATTAGCAAGGTAATATTTACGAAATTTGTAAATGTTAGTTTTTTTTATAAATAATTTAGTTTTGGAGAAATAGAAGAAAAAATGTTCATTAAATTTTCCTTTTTCTTAATTAAAGAAAATTATTTAAATAAATAAGCGGTATTTAAAAATCACTTACATAGTCTGAAATAATTAAAATCTTGAGAAGTTTTTTTATTGACAAAGAGAAATAGTGATTTATATTTATTTTATCATTTCACCTAATAGGTTACAATACTCCATTTATTTACTGTAATTTCATCAAATTTTAATATTGCCACTATTTAAACTAAATTAAAACGTGCAATAGATGTTTGTAGCCATTTATATTTTAAAATAATAAGTTAATGAACGTCATATAACAGTTTTAACTGTATTATTTTACTACAAAAGTTATATTACAAGAAAAAATTCCGTTGAAGACAAAAGAACCCACGGGAACGGACACGTGGATCTGAGCTAAATGACGCGAAAAATCCTCGTTTTGTGTTGGCTTAACTGAAGCAGAAAACCGTCAGTTTGAGTCGTCCACTTATTTGCAAGTTTGTTCCAAACAGTACTAAATACAAGGCTGTACAGTAAACATTTATATAAACATTAGAAATATTTCTTATCTATGTAGGTTCTATATCCCTTAGTTTCCGAGGAATATTTTTGTGAATCATAGGGGTCTTTGGTGAGTTCTATCACGTTTATAATTTTTTTTCTGTTGTTTTGATTTATTAAAATTTGTACTGTTTTCTCCGATTTATTGCAACTAATTTATTTATTTAGCAGTATTTCGTATATTTTAAAAATATTATTAAATTATTCAGTTTATTGGAAACTATACGGCTGATTTATAAAAATGTGAGATATGATTTATTTCATAATTTTCTTTTTACAAAAAGGTGACGCAGGCAATGTTGTACCGAAGATTTTTTTGCTCCTGTATTATAGTTGCTTTTGCAAGCTATAAAAATACAAATACTCTGATATAGTACTAGACGCCTCACATGCATACCCTGATCACCTTATTTATATTATCAAACATCATTTACAGTTTTAATCCTAAATATCTTAAACGTAGGTGAGTCATCAGTATAAAGTGCGATTAAAAACTGAAAAATCGCATACAGTATTCAATAGTATTTTTTCGTAATTTACTGTCTTTTTATTTACTCCACAAAGCTTTTACAATTTTTTCCATCCAAGATGAAAATGAATAAAACTTTTTTTAGCGTTGAAGCCCATATACAAATTATTTTTATCCCGGAAATAAGCTGTTATAAAAGTATGGTTGTTTGAGCCACTTAAGAGATCAGCGTACGTGCATTATTGTCACAAGGTTACTGTTATTGAGTAATATTACATGAGATATATTATATTCACAACCTTGATAAGCGTACAGTGTGCAAGTAGTGAGTGTTGTGGAAGGATTAAAGGTGGATTACAACAAATCCCTGGTTCGTGGCGGCGGATCCCTCTCGACGTAAATAAATTCCTGACAAACGAAGAAAATTCTAAAAAAATATGAATTCAAATTTTTTACCAACTTAAACTCATCTTTTTTACTGAAATAATTTGTGATTGCATTCTAGGGAGATTACAATTAGCAAAGGGTGGCGAAAAAAGGATGGTCGGTTTTTACTTGCTTGATGGTACTGAAGGGGAGGGAGTCGTGACATCCACCTTCTTTACTTCGGCCATTTTAGCCATTGTGCTTATAGATGGCTCAGTGGACAGTAGATCAACATGTTTTCACTTCGAGGCAGTTTTTTAGAACTATTTATTACAAAAAAATTCAATATCAGCAGGTTAATGTTATTATTCTATTATTACTATTCGGCAGCACTTAAATGTTACAAGAGATGGACAAATACTTGCTTGAAGATCGATATAGCATTGGGTAAATGCATTTCGGGCCAAATGGCCGATTATGCACTGTAGAATCAACTGGGTGTCCAAATTTAGAGGTCAAACCAGAAAATATTGGAATTAAGTGTAATAAGTGTAAAAGCATCAGTACTGCCGAGTCCCAGACGCGACGCCACGGCGGCCCACTAGGCGGCGTTGTTCAGCTATAAAAATTATAAATTGTGTAAAATAGAGTGCATCTATTAACAATTTTAATATTATTGGCTTAAATTGGAGAAACTATAAAAAAATGTAAATAAATCAAAATTATGTTGAAAAACACTGAATAAATATTAATTAAAATTTGACCATCATTTTTTCTGCCACCCTTCAATATTAAAGTTAAAATATTAAATTTAATGCATGTTTTTAAAAAGCAAGAACACGCAGCCTAAATTTGGAAATGAATTGTCACATCCTATGCGATACATATTTTGTTGTATGAAGATGAGGTTATTAAAAATTACAAGTGAAAATAAGGTAGATTTTCTAGACAAAGAGTCACAAAATATTGAAAACCACACTAAAAAATATGTTATAATATTGACATGTTTTAATGAACAACAGCAAAATATTAAATATGCACTTCAAATTATCTCTATATGATAACCTGGACATTAAAGGTGCCTAATTCAGGCAAAACTCAACCTCCAGCACCGACAAAATGTGAAGTTTTCTATGTGTTGGACTGGATTCGGGTTTTATGGTATCGTAAGGTTAAGTAATCTGAAAATGGGGGGGATCCAGATTGAAAATGGCTGTAGGATGATGTGCAAGGGAAGTTCGGCTTTGATACGATGTCATTTAAAAAATGATGTTTATTTTATCAATGATGTATCATTGATTTATCATCAATGATAAATTCTTACACAATTCAACTATTATAGAGTAATCATCTAAGAAAATACATAAAAATATTTTTTAGGCCTTGTTTAATAGTTTATTTTAGTTTATCTTTCCATTGAAAAGTCATTTTGGATTTAATTCTGAAGGTAAATTCGGATTTGATTGGTAAATATTCATCGTCAGACCAAGGTAAGTAGAAATACCCCCCGTCGCAGCAGACCTGCGTACTCAGCGAATTTCCAAATTAGTAATATTAATTTTGACCAGATAAACCTGTAACCCAAATACCATCCCATGCTCATAAATAGGGAAATAAATGTCTATTCTCCTTATGATAAATATTAAAAAGAGTATGAAGGTATGCTGCCATGGGGAACACTAAAAACAGGTTTTTAGCATAAAAAAGTTTATTTCGACCATATGAAGGCATATACTAAGTTTCATCAATATCTGTCCATTGTTAAAGGAGTTTGCCTATTCTCCATATGGTTAACATGGGAAAAGAGTATGCAGGTTTGCTGCCATGCTAAGCACAAAAACCAAGATATTTTACCATAAACGGATGAATCTTAACCAAATAAAGCTGAATACCAAGTTTAATCCAAATATATTGGTTAATTAACAAGTGAATTATTAACACATCCTTATTCTCCTTAAGATTAATATCGGAGCCTTAAAATACAATGTACTATCTTTAGACTTTTTAATATCTCGGTAACCAATGGAGATAGAGCAAAGCTTTAAAATACTAAATTGAGTGTTTTTTGAGCTAAATCCAATGGTCAAAATAAAAATTTAACATTTTTAAACTTTATATATGAAAAATGCAAAAAACCCATTTTTGGGGTCCAAAACTACTCCTTCCGGTAGGTCGATATGTCTGGTTTACGAAATCATCCGAATAAATGTAGAACTATAGATCTCTACCAAATTTTGTGTCGATCGAACCATTTTTACGAGAGTTATCGTGTCTAGGGACACATACATACATACATACACACACACACACACACACACACACACATATATATATATATATATATATATATATATATATTATAAATAGATGTAGGCTATATATAGACGTATATATTTACATTTTAATGACTATTATTTTTGGTCTCTGGGCACCTCAAGACGAAAATATAAAATGGTCCCGGGCTTAGGTCTTACCAATAGACCTACGGTAATAGCTTATTCCCTATGGAAAATTCGCTAAAAACATTATTTGTACTTAAAACGGAGGTTTGTTAAAATGACGCCATTTTTCTGAGGGGGGGGGGTCAGACAAATTAAGAAGGTAGGATGATTTTAGGGGGGGTGGTCCAAAATGGCCAAAAAGCCATGACGTAATTTATGGACGGCCCCAAACTTCTATTTAGTGGAGATGGATATATTTACGCAAATAAATTATAAATGCTTTTAACATCCCACATAGCACAGAATATTTAATTTACGTCAAATAAACTTTCAGAATGTCATATTACGTCAGATAAAATTTGATATTTATTTTACATTTATTTGATGTTTATAATATCAAATTCAAATAACGTTAAACTTTTAGGTTTACTTAATGTTCAAAATGTCAATGTCCAATAACACATTTTTTTACATTCATGGAACATTTACTTGACAAATATTTTAAATCACAGTAAAGTTGGCCTGTATAGTATTTTAATCGAATATAATTGAGAGAAAAATTTGCTAGAAACCGTTAACCTCTTCTTGAGAACGTCATATAATATGTAAATTAAATGAAACTCTAAACTGCAATTAAATGAAAATTATTAAGATCAATTTATCAAGTTATGTCATCTATAAAATGTATTGAGTTTATTCGAGTTAACTATTTATTACACGAGTATATTTCATATTATTTTAATGTATAAAATTAAAACAACATACCATTTCCACCGTTGAAATCTTTTGAAATTTTATGAATTTTTTACACCCAAAAATATTTAATTTGTATGTTATTTTAATATTGGGCCAACTTTTTGACTTTGAGCTTGAAATGTTTAAATAGTAAATAAGAACAAACTCTAGCCAAGCTCAGGAGGCTCAAGCAGTTAGAGTACCAGGACAACGATTGTGAATTTTGATGCTCAAGTCCTGAAATGGATGAGAACTTTTTGCTAAGTTTTGTTAAAATTGTTTTCAATTAGTTGATTGTTAGAAATGCTTTATTTTATAAATCCTAATGTAAGATAATAATTTGCAGATTTTCACTACTCTTGTAATATAAAAATTTTTACGTATTTGATCTTTATTTTATGTAAAATTTAGTAACGTTTAACTTAAATTGAACGTTAGTATTATGTTTGTTTTACGTTGCGAATATTAAGTTCAATTCAATTCAAATTCTTTATTGCTTACACAACATTTCGTCATAGCAATGTTTATAAATACAACAGGTTGGATGCCCTTCCACTTTTTCTATTGCTAATAAATTAACATTCAAATAATTACCTATCAATAAATAACATGCATAAATATCCTTAACCTAAAATAATAACAATAACAAAGTATATATATATATATATATATATATATATATATATATATTATTTTAAACAAAAAATTTAATTATATAACCAAAACTATCAAATTGCACATGCTAAAGTTTTCAATTAATTGAACCACAATAATTAATTTACAGGATTTAATATTTGATCTTTTTTGATATTTGATAATATTTAATATTTGGTTGGTATGCCTAGAATATTAATTTGTTATTCAAATTTTAAAAATGACAATTGTTTTATGTTAAATTAATATTCTGTGCTATGTAGCATGAAAACATTATTTCGATATTCTTTAAATTGTATAATACCGACGTATTTCGGGCATTTAGGCTATACATTAGAGTTAGCCTAATGGCTAATGCCTAATGGAATGAGGTGATGGAGCATCTTGTTTAAATTTATAGTTTACTTCTTTTGTCAGTAAAATTTAAATAATTACATTAAAAATAATACTTCAAGAAACCAATCTACAAGTTTAAATTTTACGTTTTTAATTCATAGTACTTACTGGAGTTGGCGCATTTTAATAAGGCCAATGTTGGCTCTTACAAAATAATAATAACATTGCCAATTAAAAAATTTAAGTATCACCGTAACTAAAGTCGTAGCTTGACAATAAGCAACACACGAGGTAACGGACATGGCTTGGGATTAAGGTTTAAATTATTAACCGGAGTCAAAGACGTACAGATTGGGTTTTTATCTTAAGATCAGCTGACTTAACACAGGGTACATTCACTTAAATAAAACATTGGCACGTCACCGTCCAAAATAATGACTAACACCGATAGCTTGCATTTCGTTTTTGTTAAACTATTCATGATATCATTTTAAAAAGTTTTGTATGTATCGGGGAGCTTTTTTTGCGATTTCACTTGATAATGCCTTTAACGGAATTAATGAATCAGTCTTAAACCTCTTTTTATGTTGTTTATTCGAGTTTAAAATTGCAGTATTCTGCGTTTAAATCAATGTTTTGCACAAGTTAATAAAATAGCGTATTTTAGAGTTATGAATTCATTATACAATTATTTACATGTTTTTGTTGTAAGTACGTATATAAATAAAGATAAATTGTTGAAAATAACATTCACATATCTTGTTTTTATAGTATAATATATGTTAATAAGAACAGTTCCGTGTTAATAACGTTTATACAAATAAATAAAAAAAATAAAAAAACTAATATGTGACGGCATCTTTGTCTCCTTTGTAATTTGATAGGAAGATAAGAAGTTTTATATTCTCAATCAACAACAAAAAATACTAACAATATTTTGTTATAAGAACCTTACAGAGTCTATATAACCATTTATTGTTCGTAACAACAAAATATTTAATTAGAAATTTGAGTATGACAGTGGAGGTTTTAATTTCTCGTTCTAAATTCAAGTGAAACCACATAGGACAATGAAGTCGGCAAACCTGGAATTGAAGTTTACATTAGTGATGGTGGTCAAGAAACATACAGTCGACTTTTGCTTTCAACATATGCAAAAGCAAAATAATACGGCAGTAATAATAACAAATATAAATGAAACACAAATGCTCAATGTGAAAAGTCTATATTTAAAAGATGTATATTTTTAATTCATCACATGTTACTTAGAAGAAGGAAGGGAAAAAGTAGAATAAAGGAAAACTATAGAAAAATAATTGAAAAGACTTAGTGGAATAAAATTTTGCAATGTGAAGGTTTAAACTGTGAATCACAGTAAAAGACTTATTTAAATACCCAAAATATGTACATTCCCATACAATGTAAAATATTGTCAGCGAAATAAATGTTATTATTAGTATGTAAAATTTCTATCATAAAGTTCCTTTATGACTTCCCATTTCCTCAATAGAGCATTAAAATTATATTAAAGTTAAATAGTTGGATTAAATATTTTTTGAAATAACCAAATGACTAGATGTACAATATACCGGCGCATTGGAGTTTTTCTTTCCTTTTTTCTAAAGAACGAAACAGTATCGGCGATTTAATATCTATGAGTACTGTATGATTTTAAATAATAACCCCGTTGCAGCAGACCTACGTACTCAGAAAATTTTCATAGGAATTTGATATTTTGTATTTTCTCTATAAAAACAATGAATAAGTAGGTTTACTGCCATCGGATGCTGTTAAAAAATGTTTGTTGTTAGGAAATATAATGGTTAACTAAAGTAAAAAACAAATTGTATCAATATTAGGCCTACGCATTTTTTATTCTCCCCACAAACCCCATGACGGTGAAAATGTGAGTTCGCCGTCATGTGGGTGTTGTAAGCAAAATTCAGTTAAACCATACCGAGTGAATGTACATACAAAATTTTCCAAGTTATGTCCATAAATAAACGAGATACATGGTTTTGTTGATTTCCTATAAGATTAGTATGGGACAAATGTTATTGACTTTACTCCATAATCTGATAAGCCCAGTTAAAAATTCGAAATACCAATTTGTTTGTACTTTTGGGCTCTTTTAAATGGTTTCAGTTAATGTGTTTAATTTTGAAAATTATAAGGTCCAAAAGTGGCAAAAACCTTTTTTGACCCCTGAAACCCCACATAACCCCGTTCCCATAACACGATCATGCTGGTTCCCAAACTTATAAAAAACCTGGTCTTACACCTCCATACAGTGTCCATATAGTGTGATTTATATGTGTCTACAATTAAAAGGATAAAACTGGCTATCGATATTTTATTAATGATAGTTAATTATATGGCCATGCTAAAACAAAAATTTTCCTATCATAATATTTTTCATAGAAAAAATAACAAAAGTTAGTTGACATAATATACTAAAGTGTAATGAACCGTGTATGTTTTGCTTCCAGCTAGATATTTCGACTCGGCCCTATCAGTAAGCCAAACAGCTGGAGGCCAACACAAACACCAAACTCCAACAACAACATCGGCAGCCAGCGGATCAGAACACTGGCCTGCGGACTGTTGATACACACATGACTGGCCGCGGTTGGAACAGAGGATATTTAGTCACTATATTTAATCCGTAGGATAAAACTATTAATTGTTAAGTAATAATAAGTCAAAGTAACTCATACTTTAAATACAGTATATTCTTTGAAATATACTATAATATCGTTTTATTGCCTATACTATCTTATGTTAAGTTGTCTCAGCTTTAAGTCTAAAAGACTGTGTCCTATCCTATGTTCTATACTAAACGAATAAGGTATATTCGTATGTATGTATGCGCATGAATCTCAAAAACGGTTCGGACGATTTTCTTCAAACTTCTTAAATAACTTAGTTCTTTCATAAAAAAAATAAAAACAAAGGACTTTATATCAGAAAAATGTCTATCCTTTATAATATTTAATTAAAATTTGAATTTGAATCGGACATGCAGCTCTCATTGCTGCACAACTTAAGCTGGCTCAACTAAAGTTGAACCAAGTCATGCGTGTAGTCAACACCTGCATGATCAGTCTCTCGCTTGCTCTCAGTAAGACGGATATCGTGATCCTCACGAAAAGGAGGAACGAAAAAGTCGTTCCGTTCCAAGTGGGAAGGAAGGTGGTCCAATCAACCCGAGCTGTCAATTACCTAGGGGTTATGGTGATCACCAAGTTAAGCAGGAGGGATCACATCTTTTGTATGGCGGACAAGGCCGCTCAGGTAGTCCCTTACCTTAGTAGGCTGATGGCCAATGTCGGGGGTCCCCGGTCCAGCAGAAGACGTCTGTTGATGTCCGCGGTCCAGTATGTGATTCTTTATGGAGCACAGGCATGGGCAGACGCCGTAGATAAAGAGGTTAAAACTCGCCCGAGTTCAGCGTAAAGCGGTGATCCTGGTGTGTTCCGCCTACCGGATAGTGTCCAAGCCAGCCGTCCTGGTAGTCGCCAGAGTCATCCCTATCAAGCGCTTGCAGGAAAGAGGAAGGCAATGAAACAGAGACAAGGTGAGCTCGGCAAGGACACAGCAAGAATAGAATAGCGCTCCCGAACCTTCCAGCAGCGGAAACACAGCTGCGAGCATGACACCCGAGGACGATGGACTGTGCGACTTATCAAGCAGGTCCAACCATGGGTGGGACGGTGGTATGTTGAGGTGGACCACTATATGACCCAGTTCCTGACAGGTCACGGTTATTTTCGGTCGTACCTGTAAGCGATGGGCAAGACTGGTTCATCCGAAGATGCGGAGCTCACCTTCTTCCTCTGCCCCCGTTGAAAGGCCCCTGCCTGGAGGCCACCCAAACTTTTGGTGCATTTTCGGTGGATTTGGTCTGCAAAAAATCTTGGAGGATGAGGACTGCTGGGATTGTTAGTCATACTCCTTAGAAAAAAGACTGATCTGGACCACTAAGTGGATCAGATCCCCTGACCGTGAGGCTGGTCAAGGGGTTAGAACAATTGACGTAGGCTAATTTAGGCCTAGCCTGATGTAATGTGACAAACAATTCCATTGTATACCTAAAGATTAGAGGAGGATCTGCATTAGGAGATTAGATTGGAATATGTTAGTGGGTATACCCTTTTTTAGGGGGGTCCCACACTACAGGCCGGCCCCCTGGTGTGTGCTTAATGCATTTTTCCTGCGTTTCCATAAAAAACGTATTCTATACATCATAAATGTATGAGTTACTGAATCGTTATTATCTTTCATTAGTAATTTTTAGATACAAATAAGTGGGTTTAATGATTTTTTTCTAATGTTGTACAACTCGTAGTACTTCTTCATTAACTTTAGTGTTTCCTGTAAGTATAAGTAAATGATCTAATGCCTTAATAACCTGTGTTGTTTTTGTAGATGGAGTTATTCTTGATAGTTTTTGTAGGCATATTTATTTTACGATTATCATATTCAGTAGGTTAAATATTATCAAGCAAACAATTTAACTATGTTATATGGAAAACAAACAAGATATATCAATGTGTCTGAAAGAATTTGATTCATGCACGAGGGGTACCAGAGCGTTTGGGTTCTGCGAGTTTAATAATATTCAACATCCAGATATTCCCACACGTTATCAAAAAATACACTTCCCACTTAAAAGTTTGAAAAACTGGGTGGCCACAGTGGAATTCAGTAATTATATAATAAACCATTTTACTTAAGCCTTAAGTTAATCCCCTATTAATACACAAATAATTTTCTTAAGCTTGTTTTACTTCTGAGTATATTTTATTCACTTTTTAAATTTTGTTGTGGTTATTTCATACAAATAGTAATCGACCTCTTTTAAAGTCTAGTCCAGCATCTTTTTAAAAGGGCTTTCGTTGAAGCTAACGATAGTCAAAACCACAATTTCTTTTGACATCTAAAGAACAGTATGTGTTAAATATTAGCCCTTACAGTATTAACAATGATCAAAGCACTTTATGAAGGTAACGTTTTTAAACATTCATATTTAATAAACATAATCCTTATTTATGCACTAAACTGTTTAAAGACACAAAACACATTTTTCTTCTATTTGACGCATTCAATTAGACAATTATTACAATGTTAAAGAATGTGTGTAAGATTGTATAAAAAAATTCTTAAATATTTTAAAATGTCATAGTTTTAAAAGTAAAATAAAGATTATTAATGCCATTGTACAATATGAGCGTAATATATATTATGATGATGAATTTATGAATAAATTACATTTGAATGGGCGATATTCTTACTTGCTATAGGGTCAAACATACGTATAAATGAATGGAAAATATAATAACACTTACATCTCCCAAAATTATAATTATCTCTTAAGATATTATGATAACAGATAAAGATACGTTTCTATTTCTTAGCCTATCAGTTTTATGCAAACAAGAATTCCCTAAGAATATTAAATTTATCCAACTTCAAGAAGTAATCTGCTATTGTTAATTTATGTACTGCATTTAAAGCTATCCAGTCGCCCAGGCTTGAGTTTTTATTCACCTAAGGTAGACTGGCGGGCAGCCAACAACTTCCTTTAGTTAAAGTATCGATTATAATTCCACGCCAACCCATTCTATTACATTAAGTCTTGGTCGGGACTCAGGTAAATTGGTGTACTTTCACTCGGCAATGGAAAAACAAATAAAGAGCGTTGAAAATTTGACTGAGTCTTGATACTTTTGTCATGGGATTAGACCGTAGCACAATAAATAATTTAGATAGTTTATTATAAACAAAGCCTATTTACCATTATCAACATTATGCACAAAATGCCTCAGTCAGAGATAATTTGATTTGAATTTTATTTTACATGAACACATTTTTTAAATTTTATTTAACAACAATGAACTTTCCCTGCTGCGTAAAATGCATAATATGCTTACCGTATTACTAGGCCTATTAAATTAAATTAATGTAATTTATATTTGTGTATCATCATGGTGAAATATTATATTGATGGAAACTACTTTGTTCTGAACAACATAAATCACAGTACTAATCACCATTATTACTTATGCTTTATGAGTAATCGAAATTTTAGATTCGTAATTCTTGCATAACTAACTGAATAATTGGACATAAAAGAAAAAAGAGCAAACAAGAACTCAATTAAGTTTAGCCTTAAAGCTTTATGTTTGCAAACAAATAATAATAGTTACTCAGAGGTACAAAGATATTATGATTATAAAAAAAGAAGAGGAACTCTAGTCTAATACAACTAAAACATCGAATGCCGTTTTACAAAAGGATTTGTTTAGCTATACAGGAAAAGGAACCAGTTTTTCCCATCGCCTTGAAAAAGAATACAAAGATATATTTTAGATCTATGTTCTAAATTGAACACATCTATAATATGACTATTAAAAAGGGGGTTTTATGCTCCTTGATAACTTTTACAACATTTATGATATGTAAGGTATTTTATAATTTTAAACAATGAGGGCTACTTTTAATGTTATTTAAGTTAGAAAAATAAGCCATTGTACATTTGAAATTTAATACAGTATGATATTTAATATGGTCCACTTATGATATTTTACATAATTTTTATAATGTATAATATACATTAATAAACATTAACTATTGAGTTTCATCATACTATTTTAATGTGTAACCGACGACGTCACAATACAGTTCCCAGGACCAGTTGCTGCTCTGGACCCGCTCCAGAGAAACACATCTGGCTTGGCGGCCAACCAAAACGTTTATGTTTACCATTATTTATCACAGTTGTTTTGGGAACCGAAATTATTTATTTATTGTTCATATCTAGAACAGTATCATTTTTAACCAACATATTCAAAAGAAAATTTTAAACATCACTCCTAATCATATTTTTTTTATTGTCAATCTCAACAATCTAGTGCTTAGTAGGCATATGAATGAGAGAATATGTGTAAGTATACATGCAGAAAAAACTTAACTAGCTATTGAAATCAGTTGGTAGGGGAAAAGGCCTGAAAAAGTGTGTTAATTTAAAATTGAATCCAGAATGCAAACTTGGATGGCTTTGGTAGAAAGAGTAAGTCTAAGTCTAAGGTTTATATTTAGTGAAGTATAGTTTAAACACTTAACTTTAATGCAATCATTGTCATAGCCTACACAAAGGGGAACCCCAACAATATTGCTGGGAGTGGAAACAAATAAACTACCCATGAGTATTTTAGCATTGGAAAGATTACAAGTGAATCATATAATGAATTTGAAAACATTCGATTTCACAATTATGTTATCTTTTTGTTTCAAAAATCACTTTTATGGTAGTTATTTAATTTATCTATACTTTACTCAAATATAGTGTATGCCAACAATAAATAACTAAATGTTTTATAAGCTTTCATTTAGTATTTTACTAAACAAAATATCAAATGATGGAAAACCTTTCTAAATCTATGAATAAAAATTTTAATGCACAAATTACAGTCAATAAATAATTACTAAACCTATCAATATATGACAGGAAGTTTTATTATGCACTTAAAACCCAAAACTCTAGTTTAAAAGTTTAAAGGGAAACAAATGAACGACTACTCCGTTTAAGTAAAGGTTCACCGGTAAGTTCCCGTTCACTTCCATTAAGTGGGTGTTATTTATTCGGATTACAAACGTCGCTCGTCTTTGATGTGTGCTGAATCGTTTGTTTGATGTGTGTGTTTATTTGTGTTCAGGATCGCGAGCGTGTGCTTAGTTACCAAAGGATCTCAACAGAACGATTAAGTAATTAGTTTCCGTATATAGTGATTGTCTATTTTTGGAAGCGTTTTAAATGAAATTCAGAAAAATCAGCTTTACACATTGAAATAAATGTTGGTGAGACTGTTCCAGAATTTCTTAGCCTCTACAATTTCAACGTTTTTTAATTACTAAACAATTGCCACCATACTATCCTAAAAAGTTTATTTTTGAGGATGTGGTTGCTTTAAAAAATATTAAAATGTGATTTTTAAGCTAAGTTTGGCAACCACTACTTTGAAACCAATCAACCATTTGAGGTCGGATTTGTGACATTAACAAAATTGAGTCCTTAATTTTTTATACATATCAAACTATTATTACGTTCAAGATTTCCTCTGAGTCCTCCTTAGCAGTCCCCTACGCTAGGAAACAGATCACTGAAATTGTGTTTCAATACAGACTAACCGAAAAGTCCCAGTAGTCGCATGTCGTTTTAAGCATCGTTGCAGGAGTGATGAAAAGTAGTAATGTTGAAGGGGGTTATAAAAGCCTCCTACACCACTATAAGCACTCTACCATCTTCCACCAAATTCTCCTTCCGTGTGCCGTCAACATTGTCCGTCAAAGAGTTAGCCGAAATACGTGTACTCGACTGTCCACGCCACTGTCACTCAACAGGACTGCTAGCAAACAAAGGCATTTAGTTCTTATGTTGTTTCATATGTGGTGTTGAAGTGGCAAACGTGAGATTCATAACTCAGTATAAATTGCATTAGTCGTTTCATTAAGGAGATTCTTGGTTTAAGTCACCAGTGTACAATGCTTATGGTTAATCTCTGATTTAGTCTGGAGTCAAGAAGTGACTGGGCAGCTAATGCTATGGCAAAGTTTGATGGAACAGTGAAGGACTTCCAAATAGCGCAACAGTCATTAATTAGTTAATCTATTACTTTCCCAGTATTTGTTCTCTAGTATACCCTGTGTCTATCCAAATGCTGTTCCACATTAAAATTTCCGTTGTAGACCATGCGCTAAATTTGAAAGAAAGCAACACGCTAAATTTGAAATAAATAAAACACATAATTGACAGTACGTGGTATTATAACTCATCGAAAGGTGACCTAGTGGGGAGAAGATGCGATAGTGGTAGGGGAGAAATCTTATAAACCCTCTTTTAACTTTAACACCGTTAATCACCAATGTATCAATGCTTTCAAATACCTGTCACGCCTCTAAAAGATAGTGAAAGATAGCTTAAAGGGACTTTTCGGCCAACCTGCAGTACTTCATGTCTTAGAGCTCTGGTTAATATTAATTCTGAAAAAGTATTAAGCTGTCCCCATTACTTTATGAACAACCGGTTTGTTTCAGTGGTATGTATACTAGGTGGAAAGCTAGGATATTTAACTATTTATTTATTTACAGTCTATCCGCCTGCTCTGAGTGTTTGCCGGTGCTGTAGTATTCACTTGCCATTAAAATTCCTTATCTAGATTGAACTTTTCTATTTACATATTCCAGATATTTTGATGTAAAAAATAAACATGGTCCACAATCCGGGTAAATATAAAACAACCAATGTTCATTTCAAATATACCAAATTATAATTTTATGGATGGCGATGATATCCTATACTTTAATACCAGTAATGTAAATTAGTATGTATGCAGACGTATCTCAAAAACAGCTCCAGTGATTTTCTTCAATCTTTGCATAGGTATAACCTAGTTTTGGGATAAACAATATCCATCTCTATGCCAATAAAAAATAATTAAGCCTACGTATATAAAAAAAAGATTGGTCTTAAGGAGCTTAAAATCAAAACAAAAGATGCACAAAACAGATGACTCAACTGTCACAGCACGAATCATGTGCTCCATATAAATATGTTTTTTTCATTGTAGCCAGCAACCGAATTACTAAATGATACTATAGTAAAAACACATTTTTAAATAGTACTTTAAACTCATTGTGTTTGTTTGTTAAATAAAACTTAAGTTATTGAAAGGGTAGAACAACTAAACAGTTTTAAGAGTTGCAATTAAATTTTAAAACACAATAATTAGCAACACTGATGAAATTAGCTGTTACCCGTGGAGGTATAAAAGCCACATGTTACAGTTTCAACAAACTCAAACCAGAGTGCAACCCATTAAGGCCTACATTAAAAAGTCCTGAAAGGCGAGCGAGTGAATCGAACGAGCTCATCGTGGAGGCGAGTGAGCAGAGGGAAACCTAAAATTCACTTAAATGCAAACAAATCTAACTGTAATGTTTCTAACCATTCATTATAATAATATAGTTCGAAGAAGAGGTCCCCAGTAAATCGACGTTTTGAAAGTTGGCTGCCGTCCAGTCTACCTTCAATTGCTACAGAAGAGGGCACCGTGAATATATTACTTGGCCAAAACTACAAACAAAGATCTATCCACCATTTGTATTGTGTTAGCAAATATCTAATGTGGTATTTAAACAGTTTTACCACATCTTTATTGTCAGGGTTCATAGTATATTTGTAATTAAAAAATGCTTTCCATTTTAGATTTAGTTATCCTTCAATAGAATTATAATGTAATAAAAAATACAATAATGCTCCTATTGGGAAATAAATAAATGGTTATAAGAAGCACAAATACATAAAATATAAAAGAGTGAAATTCATTTTCTGCAATGATTCATCGAAAATTACATGGCAGTATAGGCTAGTTTAAGACTATAGAAAAATAAACCATCTGTAATAAAAACTGTAAATTTTAATCATAAACAAATTCTCCTGCTTCCTTTTGCTACTGATTACTTAACCCATATAACATTGTTTACGGCGGTATCAATAAATAAGAATAATAAGAAATAATCCAGTAAAACGAATACAACCTGTAATGTACGTTATGGAGTATACTAAGGTGAAATAAATATGATTCGAGGTTATATCAGTAATGAATCAGCCAGTATATGCATACATGCATTGAACAGACTAGGTTATACGCACATTTATAGCTGTAGGGGATGAAGGTAAGTCGGTTTCCGTCGGAGTTATAGCAGAATCAACAGCATTACTCTCGTGTAAGCTGCTCCCTCTACAACTGGCGGCTTAGCCGTGTTGAATACTCGGATGTGGTTTGGCAGTGTTTTACTAGGCTAAATCTCTTCATTTACAGGGAATATGTCTTACAAACTGTGGAAAGATAACCTTACTGATAATTATAACTATCATATTTAAAGTTATTTTGTTCCAAATATTGTTTCTTAAAAACTTTTAAATCGAGCAATAAATATTTACTGGAAAACATAAAGACTGTTCAGTTTTATGGATTGTGAAAGTAAATCGCCATGCACTGTTGTTCCTTGAATTGCTCCATAGGGTTTTTTATGCTCCTAAGATTATTTAAATTTATGAATATCCCTTGGATTAGTCAATTCAATTTACATATTGTTTTATTCCTTTACTTTAAATTTTGAACTATCAATAGCCAGCTCCAAAATTGTAATATACCTTGAAATATTTATTCATGTTAGAGAATAATATACTTTTAATTCCTGAACAGAATGCGATTACAATTTTGAAGTGTGACCTAAAACATTAGAATATTAAATAATAAAAAAAATTAATTAAAATAGATAAATAAGAAACTAGAATATTTAAGTATTTGTTGCTGTTATAGTAATTTGCTTGGACAACAGGTAAAACAAATAAATGCATCATAACTAATAATTATCCTTAAAATTATAGATATTCACATTAGCTTTGGTCTTATTTGACTGAACTTTAAAATATTACACTTAGTTTCCAGTTAGTATTTATATGGTAAAACTTTAACATATCAAAAGGATTAATGGTATGCATAACAACATTTTATTTATTTTTACCTCAAATAATTGTTTAATGATGGAGTGTTAAGTTAAACCTGAACTTACAGGCTAACCAACAAACTCCCACAAAGTGTAAAGGGCGTGGATAACGATGGGTGATTCCAGGAAGCTCTGGTCCTCATTAGGCCAAAAGTGGACTTAAAACTACAATATTACCATCAACGCGAAGTTTCCTAGTTTGACAAAACACACTCCACTTTCCTCCCATAAGAAACTGAAAATTGTATTTTAAAAGAGTGAAACTGACTTACAATCTGTAAACTTCTAGAAAACGCAACTTAAAAAAAAATTAAAATAAATTGTATTATCTTTGAGCATCTATGCTGTGATAATTTTTTTGACACTAAAAGAAGAGTCAATTCTCTCCTTTTCAAAATTTGTTAATGAAATCAAGTGATTTATTTGAAAAGAATATTTTTTGAGTAACAACACGAACTGTGAAAAATATTTTACCACTTATGACAATGCCAATACTTTACAAATATTAACTAAATTTTTTCATGATTAGAGTCCTTATGAACGGTTATATAGCCTAGATAGAGTATGCAAACAACTTGTAATTTGTGAATAGTTTGAAATATCAACCACCTAATTTGTATTGTATTTAATTTATTGTTTTTACCCGTTATTTATGGTATATTTATTTTTTAAGTGTTATATATTTATGTCAACTATACACGAAGTATCTGATAATTGAACCTGTGAAAAATACTATTGAAGAAAGTGGGATATTAAGGATATTTAGGTATTCTTTTCTAGTTTGTTATTATTATATTTACGTACTGCGCAGGTTATCTGGTTAACTCGGCGAGGTGGGTCGATATGTTGGATACGCTTCGCAACACCTTTCTCGTTCCTGCATATCTGTTGCGTGCGGCTCATCAAAGATTATCTCCGCTCTCGAAGCCTGATTTACGACACAAGGGACGCAACGCGGACGATGGGAGTCACTTCTGCTGCCACGAAAGGTTCAATACTCGACACGGATCTCTGGAACTTTGCCTATGACAGCCTCTTGAGGTCCGAGATGCCTGAGGAAACGACTTTGGTTATGTACGCCGATGACGTCGCAGCTCTCATTGCTGCACGCAACGTTGAGCTGGCCCAACTACAGATGAACCGAGTGATGCGTGTGGTCAACACCTGGATGTCCGATCACGGTCTCTCGCTTGCTCTCAGTAAAACGGAGATCGAGATCCTCACGAAGAAGAGGATCGACACCGTCGTCCCGTTCCGAGTGGGAAGGGAGGTGCTTTAAGGGAGGTTATAATTTAAGGAATCAACTTGTGCTGCCAAGTACCTCGGGGTTATGGTGGAAACCAAGTTAAGCTGGAGGGATCCGATCTTCCGTACGGCGGACAAGGCCGCTAAGGTAGTCACTTACCTTAGTAGGCAGATGGCCAATCAATGTCGGGGGTCCCCGATCCAGCAGAAGACGTCTGTTGATGTTCGCGGTCCAGTCCGTGCTTCTTTATGGAGCAGAGGTGTGGGCAGACGCTCTCGATAAAGAGCTATACAGGTTGCGACTCGCCCGGGTTAAGCGTCAAGTGGTGCTGCGGGTGTGTTCCGCCTACCGGACAGTGTCCGAGCCTGCCGTCCTGGTGGTCGCTGAAGTCATCCCTGTCAAGCTCTTGGCAGGAGAGAGGAAGGCGATTTATCAGAGACAAGGCGAGATCGGCTAGGACACGGCAAGAACAGAAAGAGCGCTACCGAACCTTCCAGCAGTGGCAACACAGCTGGGAGCACGACACACGTTGACGATGGACTTCACGACTTATCAATCAGGTCCAATAATAGGTGGAATGGCTGCATGGGGAGGTGGACTACTACCTGGCCCAATTCTTGACAGGTCACTGCTATTTTCGGACGTACCTGAACAGAATTGGGTCGTACCCGGTTCACCGGACTGCATTCATTGCCCGGGCGTTCCCGACAATGCGGAACACACATTCTTCCGCTGCCCCCGTTGGGAAGGGCCCCGCCTGGAGGCCACAAAAATTTTTTTGCATTTTCGGTGGACTTGGTCTGCCAAAAGATTTTGGAGGATGAGGGCAACTGGGATTGCTTATCACATTTTGTCCGGGGCATCCTCCTGAAAAAGAAAACCGATCTGGACCTCGAAGTGGCCCAGATCCCTTGATGATGTTTTAAAACTCCCTTATTTATGGACAGATATTGATGAAACTTAGTATTAGTCTTCATATGGTCGAAATAATTTTTTTTTATGTTAAAAACTACTTTTAGTGTTCCCCATTGCAGCATACCTGAATACTCTTTAACCATATTTATCATAAGGAGAATAGACATTTATTTGCCTATTAATGAGCACGTAATGAAATTTTGTTTAAATGTTCATATGGTTGAATTTAATATTACTAAATTGGAAATTCTATGAGTACGTAGGTCTGCTGTGACGGACGGTATTTATTTTTAATTTGATCAATTTAAATCTTTACGAAAACTTTGCTGAAAACCACACAAAAAGGAACTTTTGGTTACGTTCTTACAACTTTTTTTGTAGTAGGCCTTAGTTCTTCAGTTTTAGTTAATTTAGTTTTTTTTTTATGATTAAAAGACTTAATTATTTAGCCATGTTAAACCATTACATAATTAATCATATTGACTGTATTTTTTACTATACTAGGAGAGCAGTATTGCCTTTTTAACTGTTTTTATTTTCATTTGTTCATTCAAACTCTGATAGTCTTAAACGTTCCACATTTAAGGTATATGTTCAACACATACGTTTTATATGTTGAGAGGTTTCTCAATACGTTTTTATGGTTCTTTATAAGAATTATTTTTAAATTTTGTATTTTTAAATTAATAAATTAATATTAAGTACATTTTTGGAACGGGTTGAAAAATACATTTTGTACTTTTGGAGGTAGTTCCAAAACCTTTCTAGCTTGTTTCTCCATACTCATGTTATTTCATTGCATTTGTAGGCATAACATTTATTTTAAATTTAATGCCTTTTATTTTAGATTTTTAATTAAATTTAATTTTTAACTTTTTTTTTAACAAACATTTAGTTTCTATATAAGAAACTTTTTATGTGAATGATTGTATCAGTTTGAATTAATCGTTAGGTTAAACATAATCAAATAATAAAATGTCATTTTGCCACTTGTTTATTATTTTAATGGTAATTTCAAGATGAACCAAGAAAAATTTATGTTTAATATTTCTTCCAGTCAACGATCATTGAAATTCAATATTTTTTTCACATATTTATTTTTAGATTCTAATCTGCAAACAGATTTAGACACACCTCATTTATAACTGAACATTGATATTTTTAGACTAACTATCTACAGATCTTCTGCCTTTCCAAAGAGCACAAAAACTTAAAAGTCACGTGAAATTCACGTTTTCTTTTTACATTTGTCATGTTATTATTATGTAAAAAATATGTAAATTTCACGTTTTATTCACGCAAAAATGTCGTGAATAGGTCACTAGATTTCACGTTAAAACCCTTGAAAAAAGACTTGAAAATAACGTTTTTGTTTTACTTAATTTTTACTTTTTTTAATAATGTTTTACTGAGTAGTTTACAAATTTTTTCAACAAAATTTGTAAATGGATGGTTTTTTTCTAAACAATAGATTCAAAAAATGTAAACTAAGCCAAGCAAAATTTTCCCACCCACACCAGGATTTGAACCTACAACCTTTAAGTAAGTCTCGAAGCGCCTAAACCCTCTCAGCCACTTCAGCTGTACCTAAGATGGATTTAAATGACTATTTATCCATTTAATACTCAACCTTCCTTGCATTTCACCATGTCAAAATTAAAACTTTGACCCATTTTGAAATAACTTTGTGATTGTTAATAGTAATTATTTTTTAAACTTTTATAAATATATTTATTATTGCGTATTGAATATTTAAAGTGTTATTAAAAGTATAATCAACGCATGAAATTACATACTGTAGGAATAATGTAAAGGTTAGGAAAAAGTAATTATAAATTGTTGATACCACAAATTTAAATTGAAATTGTTATTTTAAAAAGGCTATAATTAGACAAACTTTCTACTTATGTAAACTTGATACATTGACAAAAATTATCCATAACAAAAAAAGTAGAATAAATTTTGAAATTCGATTTCTTTATACATTTTTAAAATATAGATTTTCAAATAATTTTTCAACGGAAAAATATTCTCTCGTTTACCCGTATTTTAGGTTTACATTTTCCACATAATTTTTAAATGAAAAATTTTCTATTGTTCATTTTTTCTCATTTAACATTTTTAACATAATTTTAACGTAAATTTACTTAATTTTGATAAGTTTTAGACATATATTTTTTACCTAATTTTCACGTAAAACATATTGTTCCTTCTCCTTTTTTCACGTTTAAATTTTTCAAGTACTTTTGATGTGAAAAATATGCTCCAGTTCACCTTTTTCACATTCTGATTTTTCACGTAATTTTCACGTGATTTTCACATTTTGTGCTGACTTGGTCATAGACTAGGCTACTAAACAAAGCTATTAGCTAGGAGGTAGTGTATGTCACTAAACTAATACTTTTTATCAAAGGCCCTGTAAATCTTTTTCAGAATGAATATACAAAAGTCTAAACAAGCAAGAACTAAAAACATAACAATTGTTGATTAACTATATGACTTAGTGCTATAAATATAGTTAGGGCCTACATAAAAGAAAGAGATCAAAGTAAAAAACCCCTTAAAATGTTCTCTTTCCTGGAGCAACATTTTTATTTCAAACTTTTGGTTTCTTCTTGCTAGTGCTATTTCTTTTCACAATTGCGAGGCCGTGATATGCTTACGGGAAATTAATTCGGCTGTCGATCATTCTTTTTTCTTCACCTTTTACCTATCTTTTGACATAATTTTTGAGCTATTTTACTTATTGTACATTTTACAATTGGTTTCACTTGCCTTTTAGAGAGGAAATTTTTCCGATTTAGTCATCATGTACCTGAAATATACAGGGTGGAAAAAAGTCTGGAAACGGTCTATAATATCTTTAAAAGTATATAAGTAATAAAACTAAAGTTTTGCAAACTTATTTTTCCTCCACCTACTATCTAAAGCCGTATTTTACTCCTTGGAATAGAGTAGTAAAGTACTAATTTCTATCCCATGTGACTTGAATACTTAATCTTTCTACCTAGGGAAAACTCGAGTTTTTTCGTACCACGGGGCTAAAGTTAGTTACATAAGGATAACATTAAAAGAGAGATTAAAAAGAACATGAGGCACAGTCAGCTGTTACTTGTATTTGTTTCGTTACTCATTGTTGACTAATAGCAGCTGTAGCTGCTGCTCACCCATTCAGTCAGCAGTGGGTGAGCAGCATCTCTAGTATTAGAGATGGCCGTGGCAGTGTAGGTGTTTGTTTACATTTTGCTTGGGTGGGCTATTAACCTAAGAAGTCCAAAACATAAGTGTAAAACTTTTGACTAGGCTTAAATTATATTTTTTTTTCGTGTTCTTCAAAATTGATATGTCCTACCTTGTGTGTTTTTATATTGATGTGACAGATCCAGCTTGACGGAGCAAGGGATCATATGAAGGTAAAGTTAAATTATCTACGGTAGGCCTATTAGGCCTAAATTTTATTCGTGTAGGTGGAGGAAAAATGTTGTGTGCATCAAGGGACTAAAGTACTTTTCTCCCTCAGGGAAATTGTCGCCCTCGGCTTCGCCTTCGGGCGACAACACTTTCCCTTCAAGGAGAAAACATTGTACTTTAGTCCCTAGAAGCACAAATAACTATTGAGTGACAAAGTCTACTGCCTGAACTACTTTTTGTCCCTAGACCTCCAAGGGGGTATTAGCCAAATGAGTTTCTCTGACGACTTCCACAAAGGGACGTCCCTAAAGGAAGTCTTGAGAAAAACTTCATTGGCCTACGTCATATGATATATCATTTTAAAGGGCTTTCCATTCTAAGCAATTTGCCACAAACCCGACCTCAAAAGGTAGAGTATATTGGGAGTTATTGCATTTTTCGTTTTCTGCAATATGATTTTATTGCAAAGTTTGATCGCCTGCCATTTTTTACTCGGTCATCCTTTTGAGGTTGGGTTTACGGCATTGTTCCCTATTTTTAGAGACCTTTAATTTGATGTAAATATTGACCTATGCTTGTATTTAAGATTTTTTTCTGACTTTGGGCCGTCCCCCCTTTGAGGTCTAAGAACAAAAAGTAGTCCAGGCAGTAGACTTTGTCACTCAAAATAAGTTTGCAAAGTTTTAGTTTTATTACTTAAATACTTTTAAAGATATTAGACCGATTCCAAACTTTTTTCCACCCTGTATATGATACACAAACATTGAATAAATTATCGTGCTCACTTAATATATTACTAAACCATTTTTTACTTATTTCCTTATTTGCATTCATTCGGTTCTGATAAATATTGTAAAAAAGAAGGCACGACTCAAACTGACGGTTTTCTGCTTCAGTTAAGCCAACACAAAACGAGGATTTTTCGCGTCATTTAGCTCAGATCCACGTGTCCGTTCCCGTGGGTTCTTTTGTCTTCGACGGAATTTTCTATTCTAAAATAAGATTATCAATAACTTTTGTTAGTTTACAAATGTAAATTTAAATTGCTACTTAGATTTAAGAGCATTATTATTTAGGCATAAATCGTCAAACGTTTTCCAATACATAATATGGTAAGTACTGTATCTGACTGATATTCTCCTAATAGACTAAAAAGGTTACCCAAGAAATCAAATCCATTAAAACACAGCAAAAGATAAAAATCTATTTCAATTATATGCATGTTTGAATTGTTATTCCAACAACAGCCCTCCACATGCAAAAATGTTGATACAAATTGTCAATAAAATATAATAGGTTAAAATCTTCTCGATATCTTCAGGATTAAATGAATAATTTCACAACATAAACACGACAATTAATATCTTAGCACAGGCTATCGTAAATCTACTTGTAAAAAATAAAATGTCTAATTTTCTTTTAACTTAACAAGTTTTTTATTTTACAACATTTTTTAGAAAAAAATGGAATTGCTCACCAATTTTAAATGGATGATTTAAATTTTACATAATTGTTTTTTTATTATTATTATTTGCATGGACTATTTTAAATGGCAAATTGGACATTTTATTAACTATTTTACTTTATTCTTTAATCTTTAATGTCACTTAAATAGTTTAATAGACAACATTACAACCGTTATATTATTACTATTACTGTATTATTAATATAGTAGTTAATTAGTATGATTTTAATTAATATCCCTTTCATGGTTCCTAAAAAGAACCATGTCGGTCTTTGAATTAATTGGCAACCTTAGTATCGTCAATTGATCATTATTACTGTAGAGCCTTTTACCACAACTTCCTAGCCAATTGGCGTTCAATCAATAAAATAAAGTTTATATGTTAAAACAGAGTAATCGTATTATCACAAACAAATATTTCGTTAAAAAATAATAGTTAGTTTTGTTTTATACGTCTTTACATTTTACATGTAAACAATACACATTGTGATATCAATAATAATTACCATTTCAGGTATAATAGGAATGATATTGCCAAAACACACTTTTTACCATTGCATTTAAAATAATTTTATTATATATAAATACATATTTCAAAATAATGATGCCACAAACAAAAATTAAATTAATTTGAACTATCGGACAGTGTAAAAAATGTAACAAGTTTCATATAATTGTTCATGATATGTTTAAAAATATTATTTGAATTAATATATTGTAGGAATGTAAAAAACAACAATCTATTTTTTGGGAAAAATAAATTTTTATATTTAATTTACAGGCTTTGATTTATAAAACCAATATTTCAAAAGCATCAAACATTAATTTAGATTTATTAATGCATTTATGAATCAGGAAACTATAATGGAGTTAACAATGCAACCCTTGGTAAATTCCATTTTAAAAAATCGAATAAACACTCCTCAAACCAGCCCTTACTAAATAAGCGTCTTGTTTTATCTCAAATTCAAAACATTTCTGCTTTAAATATGCATGCAAACTTAATTTCTAAATTTATAATTTTAATTATTAAATTTTAATACCATGAACTAATATATACGTTAAACAAATCAACAGAGCGAACATAAGCAATAATATTAAATTTTAATTATTACACTACTTATAATAGTACTTTATGTGAAGATAGTATCCTGAACGCACTTAAACCACATGTAAGATGTATGTTAGAACAAGCGAAGCGAGTAACAAAAGTAAATAAGGTATAAATAAACTAGAACAAATTAATACATAAATTCAGTAAGTATGTAGGGGAAGAAATTACTATGAATTTAGTTTATCGTATAATGTATTCTGCCATATAAATATGTAGAAATAGCGAATGAAAAACAATAAAATGTAATGATAGTGATTTCGAGTCGACAAAATGACACTGAATATTTTGCAGTACAACTCAAAACATCGTTTAGAAAGGCCGTTCCGAACCTAATGCCATAGTTAAATATAAATATCAAAATGTATATCATACTTCAGTTCTCAATTGCACTTTATATACAAGTTTAGAAGTCAAAATAATAATTAGATTGAAAAAGCATAAATAGTGTCTTCCGGCACTTAGTTAGTTTTCGTAATTATAATGTTTATTATTATATTTTTAATGTCATAATTCTATTTGTTAAATAAACTTATTAATATATTTTAAAACCTAATAATTCAAAAACTTGTTAATTTCCATATATTTTAACCACCTATTTTGTTATTCTGAGAAATTTTCAAAACTTTTATATAATAAAGTAAGATTTGACATGTGAATTTCTTTAAGTCATGACAACTTAATTTTCGAAGATAAAGAAAAAACAAAATTTTTTGATTCGTTTCATTAAAAATATTTTTCTTGTACTATGCATTACAATAACAAACATCTGAATTTTTCTATACCGACTACCCCGGGAAATGTATTTAGAAATATAACTAAACTGATACAGAAAAATATTTACGCATATAAAGGTAATCGATAGTTTCAGTTAAAATTTTTAAATATATAGGTAGCCTTAATACCTTTTCTTAAAATAACATATATAATTTTAAATCGACCGGTAATAGATTTTTTCTTAGATTCAGTTCATATTTATTTAGTTATTTATTTGCATCAACATTGTAACATGATATAACTTATCAAGCAGTTACTATTGTATTTTACAACCCATCGATTTAATCGCGTTAATATCTATTATAAAAACAATTCTATGAGGCAGATTTTATATTTGCGGTATAACAAGATTAAGGCCACAGCCAAGTCTGACGTGCAGGATGTAGAATGATTAATGTTCCTATTTGGGTTCTTCCTTGGCGCCAAATAGTTTCGCTGACCTGAATAACCACAACTCTAAATGTTTTCTTGCATGTTTTGATAAGTGATGTTTTGATAAGGATGGTATTTTCTGTACACTTTATTGATTGTTTCGACTTATTCAAACTACAGCTGCATACAAATTAATATTTGAAGGACGTAAAGTAGCTTTTGTAAGTCAATTTACAATAACTAATCTGAAAATAGTTCCGTTTTTCAGGGTCTCTTACAAGAGGTTTGCTGCAAGCACAAATTATATACATTAAAGATTTAAATATAACAAAATTGATCCAAGCTCGATCCTTGTACCGTAATATCGTTACAGTGAAGTAAAAAATCCTTATGATAACTATATTTGGTTCCACAAAATTAGGCTGGTGAGTGGAAATGCAATGTTGCCGAATGTTACCGAGAGATGGGAGAGATTGTCGTGAATCTCGCACTTTAGTAAACAAACTGGCAACACTGAGAGTCCAGCGTTGCCTAAACCATGTGTGGAGCCTATGAAACGTATAAAAAATCATCAGTTAATAAAACACAAAAATACATGAAAATTAATCATCTATATAAAATTATTATTTAAAAATTCCAATTCCAATATGGCAGCGTTGCAAAATCATTCGCCCGTCTGATTCTATGGCCACGACTGTAGGTACGTCTTGGCATCTCATCGGATCTTTGTCTCAAATAGAACATGTATTGCTATTTTTCATGCCTATTAATGTGTATTAAATGCCTTTCTTAAGTTTCAACATTGTTTCCGAGCGTTTTACGATAATATAGGCATATCAAATTGTACTTTACAATAATAACAAATTTTGATACTTGTATATGGAGTTTGAATGAAATATGTAAGTAATAAACTAATCCAATTATAATAAAACATCACGATTTAATGGGCAAGGTGTGTTTTGTGATTGAATTCCGGCGAGCGGCAGCAATTTGTTGTGCCCGGACATGATTTACCTGTCAACAGGCGGACAAATCTGCAACCGGGGAGTGAAACATGGGTCAATATGTCATAGTTATGGAAACAATACAATACCCACTCTAAAAGAACAGACACTACGTGGAATCATACTTTTGTAAAATAAATGTAGCCATACATAAACCATAAATTAACAAATGTACATTACTAACAGAAAATTAAATACTTAAATAATTATTTAGATTTTTACAATATTAATTAATTAATATTACAAATGCTGCTCGAAATTAGGGATAAATTATACGTTTAGTTCACGTGATTAAATAGATCAATAAATGATTAATATATCAATTATAGCAGTGTAGTCCAATATTGCGACAATTAGTTCCAATAATCGCCTAAAATGCACCTATTTACA
The DNA here is from genome assembly GCA_030545055.2 of Neoaliturus tenellus. Classification (NCBI taxonomy): domain Eukaryota; kingdom Metazoa; phylum Arthropoda; class Insecta; order Hemiptera; family Cicadellidae; genus Neoaliturus; species Neoaliturus tenellus. Next base: position 170,368,551 of record CM061534.1, on the reverse strand, counting down.
GCGGTACATTAACATATGTTTAAATCATCGACCAAATCAAAATGTTATTCAACAATGGAAATTTTTCAAATTTCAATGACGAATAGTTCCTTTAATTTAAGACCGTTTTCACCAATTTTAGGAGAAACAACTATATACCGAGCCCTATCCAAAAACACCACAAACTTCTAAATCACTTGACAATTTAAGAAGGAGCTTTTTTCACACAATGAACTTCATTAAAGTGTTAAATAAGTATAGATTAGAAATGAAACTTATTTTGATTGCACATATTATTCATTTGAGGTATTGCATTATTGTGGCATTATTATCTTCTCACAATGTTGTACGCCAATTATTTATTTGACAGTTTGTATTTCATTGTTATACACTTGTGTTGCATATGCCAACCAACTAGTGACATCGTCATGAACACCATTCCTAGAAGATATATTTTAATATTAAATGTAAGACATTTTGTAAACGAATTCATTGTTCTATGGTTATGACCATACGTGAAAGAGAGAAATACAAAATCTTACTGTATCATGTCGTTAACTAGGAATACAATCCAAGGACTATGCAGGGTCATTGATATGAAGTGTTCCAGATGTTTTACTTGGAAACCGTAATTGATACTGGAAAAAGTTAAATAGCCATCAAAGTGGGCTTTTAGTTCTGCAAATTATGGTGATTTAAATTTATTTTTATGTCGCTATTTTCCCAACATGGCGGCCAACTCAAAAATTTTAAATACAAACCCCCAATTTTTATATAGTTTTAAACTTTTCTCGCAATTTTAAGACTGTTGTATTTTATTACATTTTTATTTAAACTTAACGGCTAGAGAGCTACAGACAATTGAAGTTCATTTTCAGTCCCATAAGAATAACATAGGACAATCTCTAATTGCCTATATATCCGAAACCATTTACTAAAATAAACAATACTCTAGAATAAACAATACTTTAAATTGTGTCTTCAAAACATTTCATGAATGCAAATAAACATTTACATTTAAATTAATATCATAATGACATAAGATAAAAAAAAATGACAGCCATATTGGAAATAAGTTTTTTTTTTGTAAATATTAATATTCTATGAAGTGTTCTTAAATTATAATTTCATGACATTTTAATTCTAGAGCATGTTCGATTTAATGAATGTTTTAGGAGGCCTCATTTCATTCTCATGGGATAAAAAGTGAACTTCGAATGCCTGTGAATCGCTAAGCGTTACGTTTATAAAAAATGTCAAAGCAACAAAAGTTTAAACAAACTGAGTATAAAATCTAAAGATTATATAAAAATGGAGGGATGGTATTTAAGGGTGCGCTCTACCTTGGCGTAAAAATCGTCGAGCGAGACGGTTAACTGCCGCTATACGCGTAAACTCACATTTTAGAAAATATATGACAGGTGATTTTAAATTTTGTCACTTTAATGCTTTTTTTGGTTTCAGTGCGAAATCGATCGATGGTCTAATAACGATGTTTTTGAAATTGCAGACCTTTCGCTTCTCTCTTCTTGCATCGTTATCTATAAACTTTTTACCACTCTCATTGCAGGTTCTTGTTCTTAAGATTATATTGTACTCGTGAATTGTCTTATTTTTTCTTAAAAAATTGTTTTTAATACGTTAAAACTTAATACATAAAACGCTTATTTCAACATTACCAGCAAGCACCCTGCTTAGTAATTTAAATTAATATAAAAAGTTTAAGAAGATAGCGGAGTACAAAATTATATTACGAAAAGAATGACACCAAAATATTTTAAATCGGTTTTCAACTGGGGCGACAAACACGGAGATTCTAAACCCTTGCATCCGCGCGCGGCAGATGGGTAAAGCGCAATCTTAAACGATTTTTTTTTGTGGCCACCATATTGGAAAAAGGGCGGACTTTTAAAATAATTAAATTAAATCACCATAAAATTCAAAACGTTCACTGTTGTTACGACTTAACTTTTTTCAATATTACTTAAGGTTTTTAAGTAAAACACTTGGCACAATTATTATCAATCACCCTGTACATCTAACTACTATTGAATATTGCAAACTTTCTTATATTTGGAATATTTTCTATTACTTTATCGACCCTTATTATTTGGCAATGTTTGTAAATATACATATGTGTGTTAGATCACACACAGTTCTAATTATAATACAATTATGTATTTTTATATATTTAAGGAAAATAACAAAAAAGTAGTTTTTATGAGAATGATTTCATTTTAAAGTTCTAATGTTGAGGTTTTTCTGATAATTATTATATATATTTAAAAGTGTACATTTCATTTTCAGCACGTAGTAAAAGAAGTAATTGAATTAATGATTGTTGCATGCCTCAAGAGATGTAATATTAGCTTTATAAAGATATTTTCAACACTAATTAATAATGCAAAAAATATTTTACAATCGTAAGCAATTTTCAATTGCAATCGTACGATGACTTAACGAATTATTTGGTAAATTGACTAGTGACAGTTCATCTGTTGATGGATACATTGATGATCCAGTCCATGGGGTGTTTGAGGTGTCCCATATATATGTAAATGGCACATAATCCTGCTTAAGTGATTGGCTTAAGACTATATGGTTCTGTCACATCAAATGATAAATGTTGTAATTACCTCACATTACTGGTATTTGAAAGCCGTTGAACAATGTCTTTCAATTGGGTTTTAGATAGACAGTTTATGTCTGATGGCTAATACTATGATCATGTGGCACAACTTGTTTTACTATTGTTATAAAGATCTCATTAGAACATGGAATTGTACTAAAAATTGAAAAAATTAGATGTTTGAAATAATATTGTTTCATGCTGTAATAAATATGTTTGAAAACGGTTTAGGAAATTTAGTAAATGATGTAATTATTCTTTATGTTTTAGCTCTCATTTAACAGCATCTGAGTTCCTATAAATATATATTTTTTGTTTGTTTCATACGTTACGTGTATCAGAACAAACTAAATAGATCATAAATAATTTGTTAATTCATTTAGTAAGTATTTTCACAAACAACTAGGTTAAATACAGATAGGTTAAATCTCATCTGTGTCATTTAACTCAGTTAATTTGTTAATAGGATTTTAGGACGCTGACGTGATAGTTCGTATTTTAAAGCGATTGTGAATGAAAGATGAGTGAAAAATGAGTGTGATGCCATTTGTAGCTTTGTTTCTGACTAAGAACAGCTTATTATTTAGACATGGTCATTCATTAATAGAAAAAAAATTGCATATGGGTTTAGTTTTGACACATTAAAAAGCTACTAAATTTTGTCATAATCGAACCAGTAACATTAAGGTTTAACGGTGAGCACTATAAATATTCTAAGATAAAATTCTGTATGATAAATAACTAGTTTTTATTTATAATTGAATGAATTACTCGCCTGGAATCATTATTAGCGAAGTCAATATTTACGCATTTATTTGACATTTAAGTATCAACAATCTTTAATTTATATCCAGTGATGTTATTCTATTTCTTCCTATACAATAAATAACTTAAAATGTTAGTAAAGCACACGATTTAAAAATATTGTTGTAATTTTACTGTAGTGTATTACCATACCGTATTAATGTAAAAAATATAGCTAGATGATATTTCCTTGCTATTTTACTACGTTGAGGGATAAAGAGGAAACAATATTCATGTAAACATTAGACATTTAGCTCGAATCCATAAATGAATAAACACATGAATGAATTTATGAATGTTCACTTCGATAATATGCACATTTATAGCTGTAGGGGATGAAGGTAAGTCGGTTGCCGTCGGAGTTATAGCAGAATCAACAGCATTACTCTGGTGTAAGCTGTTCCCACTACAACTGGTAGCTTAAATGTGTTGAATACTCGGAACCTGACGACATTTTACCCGTTTAACCGTGATATTTTAAATTCAATATTTTAATTCAACATATACGTCAGAAAGTTGTTTAAAATTTATTAATTTCATAAACTTGACGAGGAAAATTTTAACACTCGAATCTTTTTGTATAGTCAAAACTTAGAACATATTTTGTTTGTGTTTATTCAGATAAAACATAATTTGCCTTAGAAATAGTTTTTTCTCACTGAGTAGGATACAACAAGCCAATCTTGACAGTAAATTCGTGACGGCAGTCATAACTGTAATGATTTTATTAATAGTTGTATATTATTTGTGTAAGTGTATATGTTTGATGGATCAAATAATCTTTAATCATACTTAATACCGATTTGATTGGTTTAATGTTAATTAATTTAGAAAAAATAAAATGTGTTTCTGACCGATATATTATGTTAGTTTCGTAGTGATGATTCATTCGTAATACAAATAAGTTTTTTCATCGGTATATTACAAATGCAACAAAGCTCTGTCAGAGAAAATTACCATGTGTTATATTTATTTCCTCTTTTATATCATAAAAGCTGCATTTAAACATATTTATAGTATTATTCATATATATACACAAGGAAAATTTAATAACTTCAGGGCAACCTCCAAACCGTATCCAGATAGTGACATAGGTTATAGGCTCCTTAAGAGTCCCACGGTATAATTTTCGACTACACACTATTAAGTTCGTGCCTTGTAATGCAGATTGTTGGTTTTAAAACGAAACCCAATATTTGAAATGGCAATATAAATATATAATACATGCCTATGATACACATTATTGCCAGTTACATCCATTACAAGAATTTACAATTTTTCAATGACCTTTTGTTTAGTTTTAGTGTTCAAATAGACTAATACTTATATTTATTTAAGTAATAGGACGCTTTTCTTAGAGTTGGTCTTAACCCCTTGATTAAATTTTGAAACAATGGGAAGAAGTGATAAATTGATGGAAAAAGTGCCCTATGATTAGATTATGCTAAATGTAAGCCCTATACGTTATTTACACCAGGGGTCTAAAAAAAAAACGAAAAAAACAGAAACATCCACATAATATTAATTAACCTGAGACGAGTATTACAAATGTAATAAGCGGAGTAACATCAGCCTCTTGTGTCTTGTGTCCGGGAAATTAAAAAATATTTCATGACATGGTAAACATGTTACGGTGGACTTTTTATTCAAAATTCTGAATAAAATAATCTTAAAATACTATAACAAAAATAATTATTGAATAAGTGTGTTACCCCATTTTTAATCATCGAACCTCATGTTGCCCTTCCTCTTGTGGGAACGAGTAAACCATCACTTATTTTCTTGTTCCTCGAGGACAGAAAGAAATCACACCACATTCCAGTTTCTTTCGCAACATTTTCTTTACAATGTTTTCGGGGGAGTGGTTGGCTCGAAATGCAGCCACAATTTGAAATTCTCACTTCTTTTGAAATTAGAACACTAAGCAAGTGAGATAGCGTCAGCTTCATATTGGATGCACATTGTCCATCAACAGCTGGATAATGTAGAAAAATATTTTCTTCATGGTTATGAAAAATCTACAATGTCATCTCACCGATGAGGTGCCTATCCGGAACGAACAACTTCTGAGATGGTTATGTTTGCTGATTGCTGATGCCAATCTCAAAGCACCGTGCCAAAGCACTGTGCCAAAGCACTGTGCCATTTATACCTTGGGTGAGTCGGTGGCGTAGTGGTTAGTTCGCCGGACTTCGGGACCATGGCATTCGAATGGTTCGAATCCGCGTTCTGCCAGTGACTTATATCAGTTCCATTCTCCTCTGTACTAAAGCGGATCACCCCTTACTTAGTGTAATACGATCCACGCACCGATCAATAGTCTATATATATGGGGCAAAGTAAGGCAAAAAGAGGCCAAAGTCTGTAAGAAACCTTTAAATTTAATTTACTGGAGATGTTATGTTTAATGTTTGTAGAACATTAATAACGATGAGGATAAATTATTGTTCAATTATGTAAGAAACTCGACCAAATTGGAAAGGACAAAGTTA
>CM061534.1:170205979-170362547 GCA_030545055.2 Neoaliturus tenellus | reverse complement strand
CTTTTGAATTTTGCTGGCTTTTGGCAAACCCCTGGCTGTTTTCTCAGTTACATTTCAACTTTGTAGATTAAGTAGCAGTAACAAATTTCAGGTATTAAAAATTAAATTAGTTAAGAATAAATTTCTCGGATTTTAGAGGTTTTTTAATTAGGTAGGCCTAGGTTAAACACCATTGGGCTAGGTTTTCATGATAAATAAATTCCCTTAGGCCGTAGCAAACCCCCCAACCTCCCGTTCTTGTAGATGCCAATATCTGTGCAAATTTTAGGCGACTCATGTGCAAAGAGGTTCTCGGAGTATCTTGGTCGTCAGACCAGAGCTGATATTTCCGTGCAATCCTCATGCTCGTGGGGTTTTTCCGGCGCAAAGGTGGGCGAAATCAAGGACTTTTTGAAGTCAAACCCTGTCCTTCAGGCCCGCATTCCGTTAGTGCTTATGGTGGGAACCAACGATTTTTTGGGCGGAACTGCACCCTGCGATTTCAAGGCTCAATTTTTGTCCTTGATCAAATTAATTCGCAGAAGATATCCTGACATAGTTGTTGTTTTCACAACTTTGCCGCTATTTCCTCGCATTTGCAGTGATGCTCGTGCAGTGGATCGATTGGATAAAATGAATAGGTTTTTGCTCACTCTGAGATCTGACATGGTTCGGGTTGTACGCTTAACTGCGGATTTTGCCAACCATGAATTTTTCCATGCGTATTACGGTAGATCTCGCAGGATTGATGGCATTCATTACAATTCTCTCGGCCATCGCAAGCTCTTGTCCATTTTCGCCGACGAGTTAAAGCCTTGAAACCAGGTTTGCGGCTGTCTAACGTCTTTTGGGGTATCCACCATAAGGAAAATTGGAAATTTTTTTTTCTTCCTCCGGCAAAACGACAAAATTGATTTCGCAATGGAGAGAGCAGGGTCAAAAAAAAAAGGAAAAAAAATACAATTAAGGGCAACAAAATTAGAATTTTTTTTACAAAATTGGCAGTTAGGGTTTTTAGGTGTTTTTCCCCCCTCGCCCCGGGTCTGCACGGACCCCCATCAGCTCAATGACATTGTTTTTTCTCGCGCGGTGAATTATTGTGCATTGTTGGGCAAATTGATTATTGTTTGCAACTTGTTTAAAATTTTTTTTCTCTTTCTCTTCTGCCATTGGTCAACGGAAACCCAAGGGGAAAATTTTGAGTGAGTTGGGTTTTTTTTTTAGGCCTATTGTCGTTGCGCACCCCCCCTGCGACATGACATCGAGGGTGTACGCGCCTGACGAAATCCCATCGGGAACGTCATGGGTTTACACGCTCTCAGCGTCTGACGCTGTCGCGCAGTGCCAAGCCCTGGGCCTCACCCCGTTGGGCACTCTTGCTCAAAACAGAGCCCTGTTGAGCGAGTACTTGGCTACTTTGCAAGTCAATGGTGGCACTGAGCCCTTGCCACCCGGTCACGCTTCCGATTCGGAAACTCCCATTCAGGCGAAACAGAAGGACAACCCCGAAACGAAACAAGAGTCCGTCGGGTCCGAGTCGAACTACCGACCCTCATCGATTTTGGTTACCGAGACCGCCACCCACGCGCCTCCCGCGCATTCCGTCACTCAACCTCAGCCGCCACCCACCACTGGGCCGATGGCCCAGCCTTTCGCTCCTCAGTGGCTGGAGGCTATTCGAGTCGCTGCCTCAACCTTAGGTCAACAGTTGGCGAGTGCTGTGAGTTCCAAGAGCACATCCTCTGACTCCAGAAAGGTCGTGGCAAACCTGTTGAAGGCCCTGCCGGTTGTTTCTGGTGCTGATGGCGAACAGCTGCTGAAATTTTTGGTCAAGATATTGAAAATTCAGCGCCTGGCCTTAATCGATGAGCACACGCTCCTCGTTGAAGCGCTGCCTCGCACCACCGGGCAACTCGGTGATTTCTGGTCCCGTGCCATCGCCAACAGGCAAAGGTTGGCCGACCTGACTACTGACTTGATGGATTTTTTTGTGCCGACCCAGCTGCGACATACCATGGTGACGCGTCTTATTTATAGGCGTCAGGGAGCCTCCGAGCCCCTACCAGAGTTTGTAGGTTCGGTCCAGGACTACGCAATGTTGTTAATCCCAAATGCTACCGACTCGGAGCTTTTGGAGGTCCTGGTCAACGGACTTCACTCTGTTCCTAGGGCGCGGCTCGCCATGATGCCCCCCTGTCGCACTATTCAGGACCTGCTATCCCTCGCGCCTAGGCTGCAGGTGGTTGAGCACCTTGAGTCCACCTCTCAGGCGCAAGAGTCGGCTGTGGCCCCTGCCGCACCATCCTCACAAAATTCCAGGGGCTACGAACGTTCGTATCCGCAGAATCGTCACACCAGTCAGGCCTACCGCAGCGGTTATGGCAGGCCAAACAACAATTCTTTTCATCAAGGACGCCACGACCACGGGCAGCAATCGCGCTTTTCCAACCAACCCTACCGAGGGCAACAGTCGCACACTCGCGAGGGGCAGTACCGTTCGTATGTCCCGCAGAATTCCGGGCAGCAGCGTGATCGCGCGCAACGTCAGTCAGGTCCCATCAATTCCGACCGCAACGAACGAGGCAACCCAACAAACGGGAACGGAGGGCGATGTTAGGCGGTCGCGCTCCTCCGCAATGTCAAGCCGCCGCGGAACCCCTAAGGTTGACCCAATCAAAAACCAAACAACACCCTGTCTCCAGTAAGGCCCCATCCGTGCCCAAGATGGACCTTTGTCACATAATCACGAATTTTGGTGGTATTGAGCTTCAGGCCCTAGTCGACACAGGCGCGTCTTTCTGTTTGATTTCCCTGAATGTGTTCAACAGGCTTCGCAAGGACACCACTTGCGTAAAGTCTGTGGGCCCAACCAATGAAAAAGCCATTTCCGCTTCCGGCGACATCTTTGCTTTTCAGTCTCAGGCAACCATCCATTTCAAGATAGGGCATCTTTCATGGAACCTTTCCTTCCAAGTTTCAGAAAATTTACCGGTAGAAGTTATTATAGGCTCTGATTTTCTCACTAAGGCCCGTGCCATCATCAATATGGCAGATCACACCCTCACTTTTCCGTACGGCACCCCAAAGGTTTTTGCCTTGATACCTTCAGACACCGACAGTGAGTCAGCCCCTGTCAGTATGGGCCAAAATCTTAGTCCAGAGCAGCGATCCAAGGTCGAGGTTTTGGTCAGGGAATTTCCAGACACTATCACTAAGGCCTTGGGCCGAACCAATGTGGTGCAATACCATATCCGAGTAAATTCCACCAAAATTGTCAGAAATAAACCATATCAGTATGCACCCCCAAAACTTCTTCAAATGAGACAGCACATCGAGGAACTTCTTCGGAAGGGAGTTATTAGGCCATCAAATTCGCAGTACGCCTCTGCAGCTTTTCTGGTCCCCAAGAAGGGTGGCAAGACTCGCATGGTTGTAGATTATAGAAGTCTCAATTCCATCCTTGAGCTAGATGCCATCCCCATGCCAACCATCGAATCAGCCTTTCAGCACCTGGGACAAGCCCGCTGGTTCACTCTTCTTGACCTTAACTCGGCCTACAACCAGATTCCCCTTGCCGAAGAATCAAAGCACTATACCTCATTTGTTGTCCCTTGGGCTCAGTACGAGTTTAATTATCTCCCTTTTGGACTAGCTTCCGGAAGTATGGTCTTAACATCTCTCATAGACAAGATTTTTGGAGATATAAAATTCCAGTACATTTATAATTTCTTTGATGACTTGTGCGTCTACAGCAACGGTTCCTTCGATGACCATTTGGCCAAAGTCAGGACCGTCCTTCAAACCATATCCAGTTCCTCGGTCACATATTTTCAAACAGCTCCATTTCTATTCATCCAGATAGGACCGAACCCATTGATAACTTCCCGGAGCCCAAGAATGTCAAACAGCTTTCTCGATTCTTGGGCATGACAGCCTTCTATGCTCGATTCATCAAGGGCTATGCAGCGATAGCCCAGCCTCTGAACATGCTCAAGAAAAAGGGTGTCGACTTTGTTTTTGGCCGGAACAGCGGAAGGCTTTTGAAACCTTAAAGAAGGCATTGGTCTCGTCCCCCATTTTACGTATGCCCGATTTAGTAGGCCCTTCATCGTGCATACAGATGCCTCAGGGACAGCAATAGGGGCAATTTTGTACCAGGAGTACGACAGTCACCTTTTCCCAGTTTCTTATGCATCTCGTGCTCTCAACAAACATGAGTTGAACTACTCCACTTTGCAATTGGAGTGTTTAGCTATAGTTTTCGCATTGCAAAAATATCAACAGTATTTGGAGCACAGGGAATTTCATCTCCATACAGATTGTTCAGCCCTCACCTGGTTATTAAATCACCCTCGTCAGGTAGGCAAAATAGCCAGGTGGATTTCATTCATTAATTCCTTCAAGTTCCAAATTCATCATATCAAGGGCAAAGACAACGTGGTGGCTGACTGTCTATCTAGGCTTTTTGAGGGCTCCGAGCCTACTGAGGCCCCCAAACCCGATCCCTCTCCCACGATGGCGCTCCTGGGCTTGCCGGAATTGTTCAAAGACATAGGCCAACATCAGGTAGAGGACCCCTCCCTAGCAAAAATTACCCGTTCCACCAGTAAGCCCGAGGGTTATTCTGTCCAAGATGGTGTACTCATGTATCGACAACCCAACCAGGCCAAACCAAGGGTTGTCGTGCCCGCTAAGTTAATGGATCTATTATTCAAATATTATCACGAGTCACCCACTTCCGCTCACCTTGGCATTCGTAAAACCCTAGCCCGTGTTGAGGCTTATTTCTGGGCCAAGGATCTTCGACAGGAAATCACCCAGAGAGTAAAAGCTTGCGTCAAGTGCCAACGCTGCAAGCAAGCTCCCAACTCCAACTTAGGGCAGCTCTCATCTGAAGTGGTCACCAAACCTTGGGAGAAAATTTTCATTGACCACATCGGTCCTTTACCCCGCTCTACCAAGGGCAACAAATACATCCTCAACATAGTTGACTCCTTTTCAAAGTTTTGTATTTTCATACCCACCAGAAACACTCAAGCCCAAACAACAGCCAATCTTCTATTGAATAATGTTTTTTCTATTTTCGGTCCACCAAAGTACTTAGTTTCTGATAACGTTTCCGGCTTCCGTTCTAGAATTATTCAACAGCTGTGTCTGGATTTGGGCATTCAACACATTTTCACTAGCCCATATTACCCAAACCCCTCCCATGCAGAGAGAGTAAATAAACAAATTAAGGTGGCCATCCGTATTTTCCACAGTAAGCACCAACAGTTTTGGGATCAGCACCTTCACTGGTTTCAAATAGCTCTCAATTCCGCAGCCCACGAGAGTACCCTCAATTCACCATCCCGCCTTTTCCTGGGTAGAACTCTTTACCATCCTTTAGAACTCCATTGGAATCTTGATACCTTGGTCGACCAGAATGGCCCATCACCCTCCCTTCAGGAGGAGTGGGAACAAGCCATCGAGAATCTTCGAAAGGCCCGTGCCAAAAGGGAAAGGATATATAATAGGGATAGGACCCCCGCCACTTTCAAGCCCGGAGATTGGGTAATGTATAAATTGCACCCCCTGAGCAAGAAAATTGACAATGTCAATCAAAAGTTGTTGCCCCTTTGGTCCAAGCCTTGTGTAATAGAGACCTTTGTCTCGCCTGTGACTGTCCGATTGCTCGACCCCACCAATGGAAAATTCATACGACAGGCCCACGTTTCTCAGTTGAAGAGGTTTTTCAACCCTTCAAGGTAAAAGGTAAGATTCATCAAACTTTTCCTACCCAGACCGACGATCGTCTGCCAAGCCAGCCAGAACCTAGTGATAGTAGTTGTAAGCTTTTCTTCTTTCTTCTTCTTCTCTTTCTAGCCCCCCCCCCCCAGTTGAGGGTGGTGAGTCTAAGGCATTGCCTTCCTTTGCGATGGGTTTGCCTACACCTTAAGTAGGGGTCTTTGGCCGGCTGTCCGCCTGCTGGTGGAGCCGGTGGAGCCCCCCCCCCCCCCCCGAGGACCACCGGCGGCGAGCCCCCCCCCCGAAACAGTAGGGGACTTTGGTCCAACTGGTCCAACCTTTTTTTTTTTTTTTTTTTTTTGCTAAATAGTAGGGGCATTCGGCCGGTTATTTTACGGTGTCGTGGCCGATGGTGGGGACGATGGTGGGGCTAAGGTGGGGCTAAGGTGGGGAAAAAGTAGTGTGCTTTGGAGACATATAGGCCAAGAAGTGTAATGAAACTCTTTAAACATTTGGTTTATGTACTTTTTATATTGAATAATTGAGAACTAGAATCTTTTAATAAGATTACGTTAATAGTATGCAACTCTTTTTAACATTTGTTGCATATTCTTTCATTTTGAACATTATATTCACTTTAACTTTTGCACATGACACATTGTGTTGCATAGCTATTTTTCTTTTTCCTGATTTTGTTTCATTTCAATTTATTTACGTATGCTTTTTTTATTTTCTGTACTTACAAGTATAACTGAAACTAAGGTTTTCAGGTTTAACAGTAATCTTCTACTACCTCTGAGACTTCCACTCGTAAGAGAATTGACTCTGTGCAGCGCTGCAACGACTCTTCCACTGCTCACATCGATGAGATGATCAGAAGACTTCACTAAATTGTATAAACACTACTATTGTCTACATTGTAAAATTTCTCTTGTATGTATTGTAATATATTTTTCTTGTAATGAAAATTAGTACTTAACAAACATCAATCTTTTTGTTCCCATTCGTATGTAAGTTTCATTTTGAACAGGCTCACTATTTTAAAGTCAAAGTGCATTTAGAAAGTCTGATAGTTTAACCTTTGTCCAGACTCGACATTTATAATTTACATTCAAAGACCAGAAGGTCTATTAACTCAGTATTTCAAAAGAGTCTGATAGTTTACTCATTGCACATATTTGACATAACAGTTCAAAGTGAAAAGAGCCTATTAGTTTAACCTTTGTGCAGGCTCGACATTACATTTTTACTTTCAAAGACCAGAGAGAGTCTAGTAACTTGTTATTTTAAAAGAGTCTGATAGTTTTAGTATTTGTACACCTCTGTGCAGACTTGTCATTTATATTTTACTTTCAAACTGAAAAGATTTTGATATATCGGTATATATAGATTTTTTTTTTCAAAAAGCAAAGAGTCTGACGATGAATGATTTTAAGACTAAGTGTGAAACTGGAAAAATGAAAACAATCATATCAATACAAATGATTAGATTTATTGAAAAAAATCTTAAAACTAACATCGAGTGTATTGAAAAAATAAAAATTAAATAGCAGAAATATAACTTTATACATTGGACAACAAAAATAAAAATTTACAAATTAGTCAACAAAAATTAAATTGCGTCATCACTAAAACTTTAAAGGAACAACAAATAAATAAATAAGCGTTCATATCACAGTCCATCACAGTCCAACACAGTCCTAAGATCCGAAAAGCGCCTACCCGATCACACTCATGCGACATAAATTAAATCGTGTCTTCGTCCATCGGCGCAGGCAGAGCTGGAGGTAGCTTTGGTGCTCTGGGAGGAATGGCATAGTGCCCCCACGGAAGAGTGTTTATTCCATCCTCTGGCATCACGTATCGTTTATCATCAAACGGAGCCAGAGATCTTTTTCTCACTACCACTGAATAAATCATATGGTATTTACTTTGAAAGCGTTGATTTTCCGTACTCTTTGTCGTTCTGTTATGAAGACAATCGATGTAATCTTGTACGGTTAGATCACGCAGAGCGACGGCACGATTAACACCCTTCGCACGTTTTATGGGGGGAGGTGCGATGCAATCATCTTCCTCATCTTCATTATTACAAGTACACCTACCGAATGTCATACAATACAGTTTTGCCATCAATCCGACAAACATTTCGATGGCCACTCCTCCGGCTTCATCCTTAAACTTTCCCAAGACCCTACGTTCCGTCCATCATAGCAAATGTGGGTCTTGGGATAGTTACTTGTGTTAAAATCGTCCAGGTGTGTCAACATGTCACGGTAGACGTCTCTGGTACGGATCGCGTAGACTATCCCATCGGTGTCCATGTAGACCATTCTAATCCTTTCGATACCGTACCGCTCTACCATGTCATAGTGGAAACCGTACATCCATCGTTTACTATGGTCCAGAATGCACATTCCCGCGTATACAGGCTTGTTCAGTACGACTCGCACTTTGGCCATATGTAGCAATGCTAGGTTTTCGTTGTACCAAACACGATCATTGAAATTCGCTTTAGCTACATACTTAGTATACATTTTATGGGATGTGACTAGTTTTACGTTTAGGTGTTTTCTTACATTCTGGAGACTCATACCGTATACAGCATTGACCATCAATTTGAACATCTCCACTTCAAATTTGTTGCTGGCCTGCTGTCTTAACTCAGTATTTAGCATCACGTACGGTTTCAACCACGGTGACTGTTTGAAACGTAGAACTCTGTGGATTCGACGAACACGCAGTCCACTCTCTAACGCCTGTTGGAGATAGCGATAGTGAATTACATATTCCTCTTTGTCCGTCAGGGTGGCCATTAATTTCTTAGAGGATCCAGCACCGCTATTGATTACTTGCTCCGATGTGTATGGAAGTTGATACGCTGGTGATTTTCTAACTTCTGGACAGAAGGGCAAGTCTCTGTGTTTATCGTGTAGAGCCTGGTCGTTCGGGTACTCCAAGTCTACTTCCAATACGTACCCGTACTCGCCTTCCGCCGGTATGCTCGAGATGTCTAAACCGTCAATTTCCTGCTGTGTTAGCCACTCAAAATCTTTGTATGGAAGTGGTTCCGACATGGCCCATCCGTATAGGTTGTTAGCGTCATAATACATTAAAAATGTATCATTATCACTTTCTATGGAACCTCCATTTGTCGATGCGCACTGGCCGTTTCGGTCATCGCGTCCTCTAGTGTATTTATTGTTGGCGATGACGTGCCGAGTTACACATTGAGTCAGACCGCCTCGAATACCCTTCTCAAAAAATACATATTGATCCACATCTTGAAGGGTATCGAGTACCACACCAGTTTTGTACAGCATGACATCCCAGGCGTACGACGGAAGCGTAAGATAATGTGCAGGGTCGAGCTGATAGTGCGTTAGACACATCTCCCTGAACCCCTCAAACACATCGGCCAATAGTAGCACATCGGTTCGTAAATATACATCTGAGTATTCACCGAGCGTGGTGCAGTTCAATTTACGCCACACTTGTTGTGCATGCTCATAATCAACATCTGTTACTTCATCTCCGAAGGCTTCTTTAGGTGGAAGTAGATCCTCATCCAGAACATCCTGTGAAGTGATGTATTCATAGGGGAAGACTCCTTTCCTGCGTAATAATCGGAAATCACCATTGTCCGGGTATCTAGCTTTCATGATCTTCATTTTGTCATCAGGTAGGATGGACGCAAGAGTCGCTAGTGATTTCGCCATCAGACGATACGAATCGACAAACTGTAGCTTGATGTTGCTATGCTGACCGGGATATTTAAATCGTTTTGAAAATGTAATGTACTTTTCTTCCGTGTTGGCGAGTACTTCTACATCACCTTTGTCGATACCCAATTCTCTAACTATGAAATGTGCATCATAGTTTGATAAATTATGAAAATAGATGTTTATAGTTTCCTGCTCTCGGTCCTCGGGTCTGTGACGTGCATTCAAAACATCTCCAATCTTCTGTACGTCATCCCGTACAGCGTTTATGAAGTGTTCAGAGGCATTCTCACCTCTGTAGAGTCTCAATTTTGAATATGTGTTGCTAGTCGGATCATTGTCGTCACAATCACCATCGTTGACATTCCTGTGATTATCATGAATGTAGTACGCGTACGAGTATGGCACGTGGAGTTTCTTCACATTACTTGGAGCATTCTCGTTGTGATTTATATTAGCACCTCTTGAAGTGGCTGGATCCCACGCTGGTGGAAGTGACGTTGGTGTGGGATGAATAAGTTGATTTGCTTCAGTCGGAACGAGTGCACACTCAAAATCCGCATATATAGTGAATCGTGCTTTTTGTGTACGCTCGATGTGATTAAACCGAATCTCTTTATCTTCAGATAAATCAGTCCTCAGAGGATCATGCGAAGAGCAATAACGCTTGTGCTCCTCCAACCGTTCAGCTCCGGTGAGACCCAGTTTGTTCGGTCGGTTATCGAAATGTGCGAAACATCTCCTGCAAATGAACAAACGATGTTCGCGAAGTGTCATCTGGCTACCAACTAGCCTCTCAAAGTCTGAGATGTACGCATAGTGGGTGGTTCGTTCATCTGTTAGGAAGAGCAGATCATAGTGGTTCGGCAGCTCCTGATCCACAACGCGAAGCGGGAAGACATAGTGTTCTTCTTTGTTTTGTTGCTTCTTCTGCTTCTTCTTATCCAGGCCGTACACATTTATGCTTACGCCGGGGTTGTTACGTTCAAACGTGCGGATTTTATCCAACCTTACTGGAAACTCCAGTCCATCAAAATTTAGATTGGAGCGTGCCCTGACCTCTGCTGTGAAATGGTTAGCAGTAAGCCGGTCACGACGAACATTTTCAATGTATTTGGTAAGGATTGCGTATTCGAAACATCGTTCATCCGCAATGTTAAACACATTTACCACGGCTTTTTTCATGGCGATGTCACGAGGAAGGGGGATGAAGGAGCTACCTCTGATAGGACTGTAGACATTAACTCTCACCTCCATGTCCAAAACCCTAACAAAGCTCCACCCCGAACCCTTCATCTCACATGTCTCCTTCTCCAGTAAAATTTTGTTGATGAATTGTTGACATATTTCATCTACATCACTTGTTTGGAGGATAGGGACATTTTTGGTCTTGAAGGCTCGCTTGCAAGTCTCACCATGAATATTTGCGAATTGACATTCGATCCAGAGATTAACCTTGATGGCGTGAACTATCAATAGAATCCGTCGCATGAGTGTGGCAATCGTTGTTCGCAATGAGTTGACAAACTCCTGGAGAGAAACAGTCTCATCAGCGGGCTCCGCAAGCCTGTACGTCTTCAAACGCCCGCGAAATGCTGTCTCGGTCTCCACGAAGCCATCTGGTGCCAAATCACTGGGAATGATGGAGGATCCATTGACGATGTCGTCACTGTTTGTTCCTACAGACGTTGTTGACGAGGGGACAGGCGTTGTGGTCGAGATGACAGGCACTGGAGGTTGGACTCCACCAATCTGCTCTGGCTGCTGGTTCACACGTGCAGCTCTACAGTGGAATCGGGCGTGGAACTGCATGTTATCCTTGCGATTGAAGAACCTTCCACATCCGCCACACGCATGCTCTGAAAAACACATATAGTTGTAGTCACATGCATAATAAAGTAAAAAGAAACAGTTTATAAACCAATATGAAAGTTCTGGATGTATAATGCAGTAGCTGTAATTAACTAAATATTAAAATTGGTTAAAAGTCTTTACATCAGAACTCATTTAGGAAATGAAGATGGAAGAACGAATCATTTATTGTGAAATCAACTACTGCATATTTTGTATCTGAATAATATACCGGATGAACTTTTTGAAAAAGTCAAAACAATCATTATTAGTTTGGAGTCAAAGAAAAATGCATACCTGTTGTACGAACTCCAACAGACGATGGGACTTGTGTTGGTTCCGGTCTCGAATCGAGGTCAGGAGCGCTAGAGGAGCAGGGTCGCGGATCCGAAGGAGTGGAAGCGAAACCTATAACAAATGAACACATATGTGATTTCATCACAACATTTCGTATCTTAAAGCAGATTTATAAGGAGATATGATGAATATTGGGTAAGTAAATAGTCGTACATTCCGTTCAATGGAGTTGTTTTTGATCGCTTTGAGAGTATTCCTAAAATTTTCACATCTTTAAGAACATATTTTCTTGAAGCGAATGTCTATGTATATCCATTTATTTGTGTGAATGATCAGTGTTATGGAGTTAGTGACTATAGCTAAAGTTCGAGGTATTATTAAAAAATTTTACTAACCTGGTCTGAATGCGGGATTCATCGCTTGTTGGGGATGTGGGCGATGGGTGATGTCGATGTGACGACGAAGGGCATCATCCCTGGAGTATGTTCGACCACAATCTGGACAGTCGAATTTGACTCCCCCGTGGACGGATCGTACATGTCGACTCAAGTGATCCTTCTTCTTGTACGACTCACCGCACTCCCCACAACAGAAGCGACGTTCCAAAGTGTTGTTCATGATCTACAAACAAATAACTCTACGTAGTATAATGTCTTCAGAGAAATTTTATGAAAAAAAAAACTCAAAGAATGTACTCAAATAAGAGTAGATATAAAAGGATGGTTCTGAAACACTCGTAGTTTTTTTTGATGACTTTTTGCTTCATATGACCACTTTTTTTGCTTCATATGACCACTTTTTTTTCTTCGTATGACCGCTTTTGCTTCAAATGACCACTTTTTGCTTCAAATAACCACTTTTGCTTCAAATGACCACTTTTGCTTCAAATGACCACTTTTTGCTTCAAATGACCACTTTTTTGCTTCAAATGACCACTTTTTGAATATAATCCAGGGAACACTCGTAGTTTTTTTTTTGAGCGCCTTCAGCTTCAAATTGACCGGTTTTTTACCGGATTCTGGTTGGTTTTAGCCAAATATCAGCCCATTTCAGGGCATTTTTCAGGATTTCAGACAGTGATTTCAAGGAGCATTTTGAATATAATCCAGGGAATACTCATGTTTTGTGAGCGCCTTCAGCTTCAAATTGATATTTAACCTTCAAAGACACATTTTTTGGCCAAAATTCTCCAATCTTTAACCCAGTTTAACCTCTTAAGATTTAATTCCTAAGGCCCAAGGCAGTAGACAAGCCCCAAAACCTAGCAGCTAAGGCTTTAACCTATCAACCAGACGTAATGTGTTGGACCTAAGATCTAAACCTAAGGCCTTGCACCTGAGTCCAAAGCCCTAAAACATAGCAGCTAAGGCTTAAACCTGTGAATAGGGCCTATTAGCCAACAGCCTAAACCTAATGTGTTGGCACTAAGATATAAACCTAAGGCCTTGCACCTGAGTCCAAACCCCTAAAACCTAGCAGCTAAGGATTTGACCTGTGAATAGGGCCGATTAGCCAACAGCCTAAACCTAATGTGTTGGCACTAAGATGTAAACCTAAGGCCTTGCACCTGAGTCCAAAGCATTAAAAGCTAGCAGCTAAGGATTTGACCTGTGAATAGGGCCTATTATCCATCAGCTTAGGCCTAATGTGTTGGACATAAGATCTACGCCTAAGGCCTTACACATGGTTCCTAAGATGAAATGCCTTGGACTTAGGTCCTAAAACCTAGCAGCTAAGGCTTTGACCTGTGAATAGGACCTATTTGCGTTTAGCTTAGACCTAATGTGTTGGACCTAAAGCATAAACCTCAGGCCTTGCACATGAGTCCAAAACTCCAAAACCTAGCAGCTAAGGATTTGACCTGTGAATAGGGCCTATTATCCATCAGCGTAGGCCTAATGTGCTGGACCTAAGATCTAAACCTAAGCCCTTGCACCTGAGTCCAAAGCCCTAAAAGCTAGCAGCTAAGGATTTGACCTGTAAATAGGACCTATTAGGCAACAGCCTAGACCTAAGGTTTTGGGTCTAAGATGAAAACCTAAGGCCTTGCACCTGAGTCCAAAGCCCTAAAACCTAGCAGCTAAGGCTTTAACCTGTGAATAGGACATATTACCCAACAGCTTTGACCTAGTGTGTTGAGCCTAAAGTCTAAGCCTAAGGCCTTAAAACTGAGTCCAAAGCTCAAAAACCTAGAGGCTAAAGCTTTGACCTGTGTATAAGACCTATCAGCCCCCAGCCAGGACCTAATGTGTCGGGACTAAGATGTAAACATAAGGCCTGACACCTTAGTACAAAGCCATAAAACCTTAAGATCTGAAAACTTACAAGGGGGCTGCGATTCACAGCCCCCCATGAATTGAGCAAACATTAGGCAACGAGGTCTTTTTTCTTTGAATATGAAATTATGATCAGAAATGGTTATCAGATTCAGATTGGAGTATTTGAAGACCAACCTCCATCCATCTTACCCAACTCCTAACTACCGCATGGACTTGACCCAAGACCTAAGGCTATACACCGTAGGCTTTAAGGATCTTAAAAAGACCTAGGCCATAGAGTTAAGACCTGAATATTTACAAGGGGACCGCGATTCACAGCCCCCCCTGAAAAGACACTGTGGTCTAAACCTAATACCTAATACACCGTGGTCTAGGCTTTTAGGTTTTTAGACCAAAGACCTACTACACCATGGTCTAGACCCAAGATCTAAGGTCTGTGGTCTAGGCTTCAGGTTCTAAGCCCCAAGATTTAAGGCCTGCATAGGCATTTAGGTTCTTAGCCTCCAGATCTAAGGCCCGTAATCTAGGCCTTTAGGTTCTTGAATCCAACACCTAGGACCCTACATCATGGTCTAGACCCTAAACCTAAGGCCTGTGATCTAGGTCTCTAAGTTCTCCTCAAGACATAAGGCCCTACACCATGGTCTAAAACCAAGACCTAAGGTCCGTTGTGTAGGCTTTTAGGTTCTTATACCCAAGACATAAGGCCCTACACCAGGGTCTAGAACCAAGATCTAAGGTCCGTGGTCTAGGCTTTTAGGTTCTTATACCCAAGTCCTAAGGCCCTACACCAGGGTCTAAAACCAAGATCTAAGGTCCGTGGTCTAGGCTTTTAGGTTCTTATACCAAAGTCCTAATGCCCTACACCAGGGTCTAGAACCAAGTTCTAAGGTCCGTGGTCTAGGCTTTTAGGTTCTTAAACCCAAGACCTAAGGTCCGTGGTCTAAGCTTTTAGGTTCTTATACCCAAGTCCTAAGGCCCTACACCAGGGTCTAGAACCAAGATCTAAGGTCCGTGGTCCAGACTTTTAGGTTCTTATACCCAAGTCCTAAGGTCCGTGGTCTAGGCTTTTAGGTTCTTATACCAAAGTCCTAATGCCCTACACCAGGGTCTAGAACCAAGTTCTAAGGTCCGTGGTCTAGGCTTTTAGGTTCTTATACCAAAGTCCTAGTGCCCTACACCAGGGTCTAGAACCAAGTTCTAAGGTCCGTGGTCTAGGCTTTTAGGTTCTTATACCCAAGACCTAAGATCCGTGGTCTAGGCTTTTAGGTTCTTATACCCAAATCCTAAGGCCCTACACCAGGGTCTAGAACCAAGATCTAAGGTCCGTGGTCTAGGCTTTTAGGTTCTTATACCCAAGTCCTAAGGCCCTACACCAGGGTCTAGAACCAAGGTCCGTGGTCTAGGCTTTTAGGTTCTTATACCCAAGTCCTAAGGCCCTACACCAGGGTCTAGAACCAAGATCTAAGGTCCGTGGTCCAGGCTTTTAGGTTCTTATACCCAAGTCCTAAGGCCCTACACCAGGGTCTAGAACCAAGATCTAAGGTCCGTGGTCTAGTCTTTTAGGTTCTTATACCCAAGTCCTAAGGCCCTACACCAGGGTCTAAAACCAAGATCTAAGGTCCGTGGTCTAGGCTTTTAGGTTCTTATACCCAAGTCCTAAGGCCCTACACCAGGGTCTAGAACCAAGATCTAAGGTCCGTGGTCCAGGCTTTTAGGTTCTTATACCCAAGTCCTAAGGCCCTACACCAGGGTCTAGAACCAAGATCTAAGGTCTGTGGTCCAGGCTTTTAGGTTCTTATACCCAAGTCCTAAGGCCCTACACCAGGGTCTAGAACCAAGATCTAAGGTCCGTGGTCTAGGCTTTTAGGTTCTTATACCCAAGTCCTAAGGATCTATACCAGGGTTTAGAACCAAGATCTAAGGTCCGTGGTCTAGCTTTTAGGGTCTTATACCCAAGTCCTAAGGCCCTACACCATAGGCTAGAACCAAGATCTAAGGTCCGTGGTCCAGGCTTTTAGGTTCTTATACCCAAGTCCTAAGGCCCTACACCAGGGTCTAGAACCAAGATCTAAGGTCCGTGGTCTAAGCTCTTAGGTTCTAATACCCAAGTCCTAAGGCCCTACACCAGGGTCTAGAACCAAGATCTAAGGTCCGTGGTCCAGGCTTTTAGGTTCTTATACCCAAGATCTAAGGTCCGTGGTCCAGGATTTTAGGTTCTTATACCCAAGTCCTAAGGCCCTAAACCAGGGTCTAGAACCAAGATCTAAGGTCCGTGGTCTAGGCTTTTAGGGTCTTATACCCAAGTCCTAAGGCCCTACACCATAGGCTAGAACCAAGATCTAAGGTCCGTGGTCCAGGCTTTTAGGTTCTTATACCCAAGTCCTAAGGCCCTACACCAGGGTCTAGAACCAAGATCTAAGGTCCGTGGTCTAGGCTTTTAGGTTCTTATACCCAAGTCCTGAGGCCCTACACCAGGGTCTAAAACCAAGACCTAAGGTCCGTGGAGGCTTTTAGGTTCTTATACCCAAGTCCTTAGGCCCTACACCATAGGCTAGAACCAAGATCTAAGGTCCGTGGTCCAGGCTTTTAGGTTCTTATACCCAAGTCCTAAGGCCCTACACCAGGGTCTAGAACCAAGATCTAAGGTCCGTGGTCTAGTCTTTTAGGTTCTTATACCCAAGTCATAAGGCCCTACACCAGGGTCTAAAACCAAGATCTAAGGTCTGTGGTCCAGGCTTTTAGGTTCTTATACCCAAGTCCTAAGGCCCTACACCAGGGTCTAGAACCAAGATCTAAGGTCCGTGGTCTAGGCTTTTAGGTTCTTATACCCAAGTCCTAAGGCCCTACACCAGGGTCTAGAACCAAGATCTAAGGTCCGTGGTCTAGGCTTTTAGGTTCTTATACCCAAGACCTAAGGTCTGTTGTGTAGGCTTTTAGGTTCTAATACCCAAGTCCTAAGGCCCTACACCAGGGTCTAGAACCAAGATCTAAGGTCCGTGGTCTAGGCTTTTACGTTCTTATACCCAAGTCCTAAGGCCCTACAAAAGGGTCTAGAACCAAGACCTAAGGTCCGTGGTCTAGGCTTTTAGGTTCTTATATCCAAGACCTAAGGCCCTACACCAGGGTCTAGAACCAAGATCTAAGTTCCATGGTCTAGGCTTTTAGGTTCTACTACCCAAAACCTAAGGCCCTACACCAGGGTCTAGAACCAAGATCTAAGGTCCGTGGTCTAGGCTTCTAGGTTCTTATACCCAAGATCTAAGGTCCGTGGTCTAGGCTTTTACGTTCTTATACCCAAGTCCTAAGGCCCTACAAAAGGGTCTAGAACCAAGACCTAAGGTCCGTGGTCTAGGCTTTTAGGTTCTTATACCCAAGTCCTACTACACCAGGGTCTAGAACCAAGATCTAAGGTCCGTGGTCTGGGCTTTTAGGTTCTTATACCCAAGTCCTAAGGCCCTACACCAGGGTCTAGAACCAAGATCTAAGGTCCGTGGTCTAGGCTTTTACGTTCTTATACCCAAGTCCTAAGGCCCTACACCAGGGTCTAGAACCAAGATCTAAGGTCCGTGGTCTAGGCTTTTACGTTCTTATACCCAAGTCCTAAGGCCCTACAAAAGGGTCTAGAACCAAGACCTAAGGTCCGTGGTCTAGGCTTTTACGTTCTTATACCCAAGTCCTAAGGCCCTACACCAGGGTCTAGAACCAAGATCTAAGGTCCGTGGTCTAGGCTTTTACGTTCTTATACCCAAGTCCTAAGGCCCTACAAAAGGGTCTAGAACCAAGACCTAAGGTCCGAGGTCTAGGCTTTTAGGTTCTTATACCCAAGTCCTACTACACCAGGGTCTAGAACCAAGATCTAAGGTCCGTAGTCAAGGCTTTTAGGTTCTTATACTCAAGTCCTAAGGCCCTAAACCAGGGTCTAGAACCAAGATCTAAGGACCGTGGTCTAGGTTTTTAGGTGCTTATACCCAAGACCTAAGGCCCAACACCATAGGCTAGAACCAAGACCTAAGGTCCTTTGATTAGGCCTTTAGGTTCTTAGACCCAAGTCCTAAGACCCTTGGACTAGGCCTTTAGGTTCATAGACCCAAGACCTAAGCTCTTAGACTCAAGACCTAAAGCCATATACCGCGGGTTAGGGTTTTAAGCTCTTAGACCCAAGACCTAAGGCCATACACCCTGGTCTAGGCTTTTAGGTTCTTAAACCCAAGACCTAAGGCCATACACCCTGGTCTAGGCTTTTAGGTTCTTATACCCAAGACCTAAGGCCCTACACCCTGGTCTAGGCTTTTAAGTACTTAGACCCAAGACCTAAGGCCATAAAGTAAAGACCTGAAAACTTACAAGGGAGTCGCGATTCACGACCCCTGAACAGACACTGTGGAGCCAAGACCTAAGGCCTTACACCGTGGTCTAGGCTTTTAAGCTCTTATACCCAAGACCTAAGGCCATAAACCCTCTTCTATGCTTTTAAGCTCTTAGACTCAATACCCAAGGGCATACACACTGGTCTAGGCTTTTAAGTACTTACTCCAAGACCTAAAGTCATAAACCATGGGCTAGGCTTTTAAGCACTTAAACTCAATGCCTAAGGCGGTCCGCATGGGCTAGACTTAAGACCTAAGGCCATACACCCTGGTCTAGGCTTTTAAGTACTTATACCCAAGACCTAAGGCCATATACCGTTTTCTAGGCTTTTAAGCTCTTAGACTCAAGAACTAAGGCCATACACCGTTTTCTAGGCTTTTAAGGTCTCAGACTCAAGACCTAAGGCCATACACCTTGGTCTAGGCTGTTAAGTACTTATACCCAAGACCTAAGGCCCTACACCGTGGGCTAGGCTTTAAAGCTCTTAGACCCAAGACCTAAAACCATAGGGCTAAGACTTGAAAACTTACAAGTTAATCGCAATTCACGATCCCCGAACAGACACCGTGGTCTAGACCCAATACTTAAGGCCCTACACCTAGACCCAAGAGCTAAGGTCCTTCACCATGATCTAGACCCTAAGACCAAAGACCTTACACTATGGTCTAGTACTCGGCATAAACCGTTTGCAGTTGTGGTTGTTTCATCTATTTCTAGAGGTAAGTCGGCCTCTAAGTTCTTAGAACCTAAGACCAAAGGCCTTATACCACGGTCTAGTACTCGGCATAAGCCATGTGCAGTTGTGGTTGTTTCATCTATAGCTAGAGGAAAGTCCTAAGTTCTTAGACCCTAAGACCAAAGGCCTTACACCATGGTCTAGTACTCGGCATAAACCGTTTTGCAGTTGTGGTTGTTTCATCTATAGCTAAAGGTAAGTCCTAAGTTCTTAGACCCTAAGACCAAAGGCCTCACACCATGGTCTGGTATTCCTCTTAAGCTGCGTGCAGTGGTCAATTTGTCTATACTTAGAAGAAAGTCGGCCTTTAAGTTCTTAGACCCTAGACCTAAGACCCTACACCCATGGACTACAACCTGCACCTAAGGCCACATCCCGAGGTTTTGTACATGTTTAAAACCGTTCATCTATAGCTGGGCGAAGATTGGCCTTTAATAACTGTGTGCAGTTATTACTGTTTCGTCTCGAAAAAGAGAATGTTTATGCTTTTACACTATAACTTAGAACGAAAACCCATGGTCTTATTCCTAAAACCTAGGACCTTAGACCGATACCCTATGACATAAGGGCTTAGACTTATTGCTTTAGATCTAGGGCAAAAGGAATTAAAATGAGGACCTAAGGCCTCATAATTTAGACCAACCCCAATCCCAAGCATTTAAGGCATTATACCATGGACTTGTATGTATATTACCTTAAACATTTGACCTAAGATCTAAGACTTTAACATAAGTCTTAAGCCCTAAGACCCTACCCCATGGGCTAGTACTGGTCCTACACCATGTGGGACCGTGTAAAATGGCGTGCATAAAGAAAATCACATGCATTATTTGAAAGCCCAGCGCACATGAACACCTGTGTTTGCTGTTGGGCGTTTTTATGATTTGCGCTTTCGGGCGTTTTGCAAACTCGACCTGCATATTGCAAATCGATGTGTAGACGATACCCTTTAAAAATTAACGTCTGCGAACGTTTTTCAAAATCGATGTGTAGACGATGCCTTTTAATAATTAACGTCTGCGAACGTTTTTAAAATCGATGCCCAGACGCTGTTTAAAATAATCGGCGTGTACGATCGTTTTTCATAATCGATGTGTACACGATGTTTTTAATAATTTACGTCTGCGATCGTAATTTCCGCGTCGAGTTTGCAAAACGCCCGAAAGCGCAAATCATAAAAACGCCCAACAGCAAACACAGGTGTTCATGTGCGCTGGGCTTTCAAATAATCCATGTGATTGGCTTTATGCACGCCATTTTACACGGTCCCTTATGGTGTAGGACCAGTACTAGCCCATGGGGTAGGGTCTTAGGGCTTAAGACTTATGTTAAAGTCTTAGATCTTAGGTCAAATGTTTAAGGTCATATACATACAGGTCCATGGTATAATGCCTTAAATGCTTGGGATTGGGGTTGGTCTAAATTATGAGGCCTTAGGTCCTCATTTAAATTCATTTTGGCCTAGATCTAAAGCAATAAGTCTAAGCCCTTATATCCTAGGGTATCGGTCTAAGGTCCTAGGTTTTAGGAATAAGACCATGGGTTTTCGTTCTAAGTTATGGTGTAAAAGCATAAACTTTCTCT
Organism: Neoaliturus tenellus; assembly: GCA_030545055.2. Classification (NCBI taxonomy): domain Eukaryota; kingdom Metazoa; phylum Arthropoda; class Insecta; order Hemiptera; family Cicadellidae; genus Neoaliturus; species Neoaliturus tenellus. Next base: position 170,342,001 of record CM061534.1, on the reverse strand, counting down.
TTTTCGAGACGAAACAGTAATAACTGCACACAGTTATCAAAGGCCAACCTTCGCCCAGCTATAGATGAAACAACCACAACTGCACACGGTTTTAAACGAGTACAAAACCTCGGGATGTGGCCTTAGGTCCAGGTTGTAGTCCATGGGTATAGGGTCTTAGGTCTAGGGTCTAAGAACTTAAAGGCTGACTTTCTTCTAAGTATAGACAAATTAACCACTGCACACGGCTTAAGAAGGAATACTAGACCATGGTGTGAGGCCTTTGGTCTTAGGGTATAAGAACTTAGGACTTACCTTTAGCTATAGATGAAACAACCACAACTGCAAAACGGTTTATGCCGAGTACTAGACCATGGTGTAAGGCCTTTGGTCTTAGGGTCTAAGAACTTAGGACTTTCCTCTAGCTATAGATGAAACAACCACAACTGCACATGGCTTATGCCGAGTACTAGACCGTGGTATAAGGCCTTTGGTCTTAGGTTCTAAGAACTTAGAGGCCGACTTACCTCTAGAAATAGATGAAACAACCACAACTGCAAACGGTTTATGCCGAGTACTAGACCATAGTGTAAGGTCTTTGGTCTTAGGGTCTAGATCATGGTGAAGGACCTTAGCTCTTGGGTCTTCGTGTAGGGCCTTAAGTATTGGGTCTAGACCACGGTGTCTTTTCGGGGATCGTGAGTTGCGATTAACTTGTAAGTTTTCAAGTCTTAACCCTATGGTTTTAGGTCTTGGGTCTAAGAGCTTTAAAGCCTAGCCCACGGTGTAGGGCCTTAGGTCTTGGGTATAAGTACTTAACAGCCTAGACCACGGTGTATGGCCTTAGGTCTTGAGCCTGAGACCTTAAAAGCCTAGAAAACGGTGTATGGCCTTAGGTCTTGAGTCTAAGAGCTTAAAAGCCTAGAAAACGGTATATGGCCTTAGGTCTTGGGTATAAGTACTTAAAAGCCTAGACCAGGGTGTATGGCCTTAGGTCTTAAGTCTAGCCCATGCGGACCACCTTAGGCATTGAGTTTAAGTGCTTAAAAGCCTAGCCCATGGTTTATGACTTTAGGTCTTGGAGTAAGTACTTAAAAGCCTAGACCAGTGTGTATGCCCTTGGGTCTTGAGTCTAAGAGCTTAAAAGCATAGACCAGGGTATAAGAGCTTAAAAGCCTAGACCACGGTGTAAGGCCTTAGGTCTTGGGTCCACAGTGTCTGTTCAGGGGTCGTGAATCGCGACTCCCTTGTAAGTTTTCAGGTCTTTACTTTATGGCCTTAGGTCTTGGGTCTAAGTACTTAAAAGCCTAGACCAGGGTGTAGGGCCTTAGGTCTTGGGTATAAGAACCTAAAAGCCTAGACCAGGGTGTAGGGCCTTACGTCTTGGGTATAAGAACCTAAAAGCCTAGACCAGGGTGTATGGCCTTAGGTATGGGTTTAAGAACCTAAAAGCCTAGACCAGAGTGTATGGCCTTAGGTCTTGGGTCTAAGAGCTTAAAACCCTAACCCGCGGTATATGGCTTTAGGTCTTGAGTCTAAGAGCTTAGGTCTTGGGTCTATGAACCTAAAGGCCTAGTCCACGGGTCTTAGGACTTGGGTCTTAGAACCTAAAGGCCTAATCAATGGACCTTAGATCTTGGTTCTAGCCTATGGTGTAGGGCCTTAGGTCTTGGGTATAAGTACCTAAAAGCCTAGACCACGGTCCTTAGATCTTGGTTCTAGACCCTGGTTTAGGGCCTTAGGACTTGAGTATAAGAACCTAAAAGCCTTGACCACGGACCTTAGATCTTGGTTCTAGACCCTGGTGTAGTAGGACTTGGGTATAAGAACCTAAAAGCCTAGACCACGGACCTTAGATCTTGGTTTTAGACCCTGGTGTAGGGCCTTAGGACTTGGGTATAAGAACCTAAAAGCCTAGACCACGGACCTTAGATCTTGGTTCTAGCCTATGGTGTAGGGCCTTAGGTCTTGGGTATAAGCACCTAAAAGCCAAGACCACGGACCTTAGATCTTGGTTCTAGACCCTGGTGTAGGGCCTTAGGTCTTGGGTATTAGAACCTAAAAGCCTAGACCATGGAACTTAGATCTTGGTTCTATGCCCTGGTGTAGGGCCTTAGGACTTGGGTATTAGAACCTAAAAGCCTACACAACAGACCTTAGGTCTTGGGTATAAGAACCTAGAAGCCTAGACCACGGACCTTAGATCTTGGTTCTAGACCCTGGTGTAGGGCCTTAGGACTTGGGTATAAGAACCTAAAAGCCTAGACCACGGACCTTAGATCTTGGTTCTAGACCCTGGTGTAGGGCCTTAGGACTTGGGTATAAGAACCTAAAAGCCTAGACCACGGACCTTAGGTCTTGGGTATAAGAACCTATAAGCCTGGACCACGGACCTTAGATCTTGGTTCTAGACCCTGGTGTGAGGCCTTAGGACTTGGGTATTAGAACCTAAAAGCCTAGACCACGGACCTTAGATCTTGGTTCTAGACCCTGGTGTAGGGCCTTAGGTCTTGGGTATAAGAACCTAAAAGCCTACACAACGGACCTTAGGTCTTCGTTTTAGACCCTGGTGTAGGGCCTTAGGACTTTTGTATAAGAAGCTAAAAGCCTAGACTACGGACCTTAGATCTTGGTTCTAGACCCTGGTGTAGGGCCTTAGGTCATGGGTATAAGAACCTAAAAGCCTAGACCACGGACCTTGGTTCTAGACCCTGGTGTAGGGCCTTAGGACTTTCGTATAAGAAGCTAAAAGCCTAGACTACGGACCTTAGATCTTGGTTCTAGACCCTGGTGTAGGGCCTTAGGACTTGGGTATAAGAACCTAAAAGCCTAGACTATGGACCTTAGATCTTGGTTCTAGACCCTGGTGTAGGGCCTTAGGACTTGGGTATAAGAACCTAAAAGCCTAGACCACGGACCTTAGGTCTTGGTTCTAGACCCTGGTGTAGGGCCTTATGTCTTGGGTATAAGAACCTAAAAGCCTACACAACGGACCTTAGGTCTTGGTTTTAGACCATAGTGTAGGGCCTTATGTCTTGAGGAGAACTTAGAGACCTAGATCACAGGCCTTAGGTTTAGGGTCTAGACCATGATGTAGGGTCCTAGGTGTTGGATTCAAGAACCTAAAGGCCTAGATTACGGCCCTTAGATCTGGAGGCTAAGAACCTAAATGCCTCTGCAGGCCTTAAATCTTGGGGCTTAGAACCTGAAGCCTAGACCACAGACCTTAGATCTTGGGTCTAGACCATGGTGTAGTAGGTCTTTGGTCTAAAAACCTAAAAGCCTAGACCACGGTGTATTAGGTATTAGGTTTAGACCACAGTGTCTTTTCAGGGGGGGGCTGTGAATCGCGGCCCCCTTGTAAATATTCAGGTCTTAACTCTATGGCCTAGGTCTTTTTAAGATCCTTAAAGCCTACGGTGTATAGCCTTAGGTCTTGGGTCAAGTCCATGCGGTAGTTAGGAGTTGGGTAAGATGGATGGAGGTTGGTCTTCAAATACTCCAATCTGAATCTGATAACCATTTCTGATCATAATTTCATATTCAAAGAAAAAAGACCTCGTTGCCTAATGTTTGCTCAATTCATGTGGGGCTGTGAATCGCGGCCCCCTTGTAAGTTTTCAGATCTTAAGGTTTTATGGCTTTGTACTAAGGTGTCAGGCCTTATGTTTACATCTTAGTCCCAACACATTAGGTCCTGGCTGGGGCTGATAGGTCTTATACACAGGTCAAAGCTTTAGCCTCTAGGTTTTTGAGCTTTGGACTCAGTTTTAAGGCCTTAGGCTTAGACTTTAGGCACAACACACTAGGTCAAAGCTGTTGGGTAATATGTCCTATTCACAGGTTAAAGCCTTAGCTGCTAGGTTTTAGGGCTTTGGACTCAGGTGCAAGGCCTTAGGTTTACATCTTAGCCCCAAAACCTTAGGTCTAGGCTGTTGCCTAATAGGTCCTATTTACAGGTCAAATCCTTAGCTGCTAGCTTTTAGGGCTTTGGACTCAGGTGCAAGGGCTTAGGTTTAGATCTTAGGTCCAGCACATTAGGCCTACGCTGATGGATAATAGGCCCTATTCACAGGTCAAATCCTTAGCTGCTAGCTTTTAGGGCTTTGGACTCAGGTGCAAGGCCTTAGGTTTACATCTTAGTGCCAACACATTAGGTTTAGGCTGTTTGCTAATAGGTACTATTCACAGGTCAAATCCTTAGCTGCTAAGTTTTAGGGTTTTGGACTCAAGTGCAAGGCCTGAGGTTTAGATTTTTGGTCCAACACATTAGGTCTAAGCTAAACGCAAATAGGTCCTATTCACAGGTCAAAGCCTTAGCTGCTAGGTTTTAGGACCTAAGTCCAAGGCATTTCATCTTAGGAACCATGTGTAAGGCCTTAGGCTTAGATCTTATGTCCAACACATTAGGCCTAAGCTGATAGATAATAGGCCCTATTCACAGGTCAAAGCCTTAGCTGCTAGTTTTTAGGGCTTTGGACTCAGGTGCAAGGCCTTACGTTTACATCTTAGTACCAACACATTAGGTTTAGGCTGTTGGCTAATAACTATTCACAGGTCAAATCCTTAGCTGCTGGGTTTTAGGGTTTTGGATTCAGGTGCAAGGGCTTAGGTTTAGATCTTAGATCCAGCACATTAGGCCTTCGCTGATGGATAATAGGCCCTATTCACAGGTCAAATCCTTAGCTGCTAGCTTTAAGGGCTTTGGACTCAGGTGCAAGGCCTTAGGTTTACATCTTAGTGCCAACACATTAGGTTTAGGCTAATAGGCCCTATTCACAGGTCAAATCCTTAGCTGCTAGGTTTTAGGGTTTTGGACTCAGGTGCAAGGGCTTAGGTTTACATCTTAGTGCCAACACATTAGGTTTAGGCTAATAGGCCCTATTCACAGGTCAAATCCTTAGCTGCTAGGTTTTAGGGTTTTGGACTCAAGTGCAAGGCCTGAGGTTTAGATTTTTGGTCCAACACATTAGGTCTAAGCTAAACGCAAATAGGTCCTATTCACAGGTCAAAGCCTTAGCTGCTAGGTTTTAGGACCTAAGTCCAAGGCATTTCATCTTAGGAACCACGTGTAAGGCCTTAGGCGTAGATCTTATGTCCAACACATTAGGTTTAGGCTGTTTGCTAATAGGTACTATTCACAGGTCAAATCCTTAGCTGCTAAGTTTTAGGGTTTTGGACTCAGGTGCAAGGCCTGAGGTTAAGATTTTAGGTCCAACACATTAGGTCTAAGCTAAACGCAAATAGGTCCTATTCACAGGTCAAAGCCTTAGCTGCTAGGTTTTAGGACCTAAGTCCAAGGCATTTCATCTTAGGAACCACGTGTAAGGCCTTAGGCGTAGATCTTATGTCCAACACATTAGGCCTAAGCTGATAGATAATAGGCCCTATCCACAGGTCAAAGCCTTAGCTGCTAGCTTTTAGGGCTTTGGACTCAGGTGCAAGGCCTGAGGTTAAGATTTTAGGTCCAACACATTAGGTCTAAGCTAAACGCAAATAGGTCCTATTCACAGGTCAAAGCCTTAGCTGCTAGGTTTTAGGACCTAAGTCCAAGGCATTTCATCTTAGGAACCACGTGTAAGGCCTTAGGCGTAGATCTTATGTCCAACACATTAGGCCTAAGCTGATAGATAATAGGCCCTATCCACAGGTCAAAGCCTTAGCTGCTAGCTTTTAGGGCTTTGGACTCAGGTGCAAGGCCTTAGGTTTACATCTTAGTGCCAACACATTAGGTTTAGGCTGTTAGCTAATAGGCCCTATTCACAGGTCAAATCGTTAGCTGCTAGCTTTTAGGGCTTTGGACTCAGGTGCAAGGCCTTAGGTTTATCTCTTAGTGCCAACACATTAGGTTTAGGCTGTTGGATAATAGGCCCTATTCACAGGTCAAATCCTTAGCTGCTAGCTTTTAGGGCTTTGGACTCAGGTGCAAGGCCTTAGGTTTACATCTTAGTGCCAACACATTAGGTTTAGGCTGTTGGCTCATAACTATTCACAGGTCAAAGCCTTAGCTGCTAGGTTTTAGGGCTTTGGACTCAGCTGTTAGGCCTTAGGTTTAGATCTTAGGTCCAACACATTAGGTCTAAGCTGGTGGCTAATCGGCCCTATTCACAGGTTTAAGCCTTAGCTGCTATGTTTTAGGGCTTTGGACTCAGGTGCAAGGCCTTAGGTTTAGATCTTAGGTCCAACACATTAGGATTAAGCTAATGGTTAATAGGGCTTATTGATAGGTTAAAGCCTTAGCTGCTAGGTTTTAGGGCTTGTCTGGGCCTTAGGAATTAGATTTTAAGAGGTTAAACTGGGTTAAAAATTGGAGAATTTTGGCCTAAAGATGTGTCTTTGAAGGTAAAATTGCAATTTGAAGCTGAAGGCGCTCACAAAACATGAGTATTCCCTGGATTATAGTCAAAATGCTCTTTGAAATCACTGTCTGAAGTCCTGAAAAATGCCCTGAAATGGGCTGATATTTGGCCAAAACCAACCAGAATCCGGTAAAAAACCGGTCAATTTGAAGCTGAAGGCGCTCACAAAAAACTACGAGTGTTCCCTGGATTATATTCAAAAAGTGGTCATTTGAAGCAAAAAAGTGGTCATTTGAAGCAAAAAGTGGTCATTTGAAGCAAAAGTGGTCATTTGAAGCAAAAGTGGTCATTTGAAGCAAAAAGTGGTCATTTGAAGCAAAAGTGGTCATACGAAGCAAAAAAAGTGGTCATATGAAGCAAAAAAAGTGGTCATATGAAGCAAAAAGTCATCAAAAAAAACTACGAGTGTTTCAGAACCATCCTTTTATATCTACTAATAAGTTTACTAGTAGTTTACTAGTAGTAGTAGTAGTAGTACTAGTAGTTTTAATATTACAAGAAGCATTCTTCATAAGTGACCCACACAACAAGCAAGTGTAAAAGAGTTTCATTGCAGTCAATTTTCACATTAGTGACAAAACTATTAAAATTGTTTTGAAAGTAAATATTCTACTTTGCATTCAGGAATGTTTATCTTTGCTTAAGAAGCTATGCATTATAGTTTATTAACATTCTTCTCTGTTAAACTACGCAACAAAGGTGAATTTAAAGGCAAGGAGAGTATGAATCAGTAAGTTTGATTTTCTATTATAATTTTACATATCGCAAAGTAAAACACGAAAATCATGTTATGAACTTTTCAGCTAGTACATGATAGAAAGAACGAAGAAACTTGACACAAATAAAATCCACATACATCATACGTATTTAAATATAGATAACTATTCTACATTACGAATACTACTTACATTTGAATTGATGAGTACCCAGGAGTAAGACAGTAGTACTATGGCACAGGGCGCAGCGGAGCACTGGAGCACTGGAAAACACGTCCGTTCACCTTGAAGTCCGGAGAGAGACTGAGCGAAGAAAGGCAGTAGCACTGGACCGCTGGAGCACTGGAGCACTGGAGAACACGTCCGGTCACCGTGAAGTCTGGAGAGAGACTGAGGGCAGCGGAGCTAACGGAGCACTGGAGCACACGTCCGATCGCCGCGAAGTCTGGAGGGAGAGTGAACGAGCAAATACAGACGCTGTGGGATGTGAAAATGGCGCAGGATCGTACATAGTATGCAGCGGCACGACAGACAACCATCAACGGCTATACTCAATTTGAATCTCAGCGTATGCCTAGAGTGTAGAGGTTCATTGAAAATGAGTCAACGCGAGAGTGACAAAATTTTAAAACCAAATGTGGCCATTCGGGGGAAGAGGCAGTGTTTTAATTTGTACGAAGTCACCCAACACATTTAGTTCAATATAGAGAAAGAGGTATGAGAACTCGAGGCGTAAGGATAACGTCTCGACACTATTGACTGCGGCTACACCGAACACCGCGCAAACAAAAATCAAGTTGGTGGCGTAGGAATACCGGTTGCCTGCCACGCGCACTATGCATCGGCACGATAGGTGACCATCAGCGGTACTCAATTTGAATCTCAGCGTATGCATAGAGTGTAGAGGCTCATTGAAAATGAGTTAACAACGCGAGAGTGACAAAATTTTAGAACCATCTGCGGCAATTCGGGGACAAGGCAGTGTTTTAAATTGTACGAAGTCACACATCACATTTAGTTCAATATAGAGTAAGAGGTATGAGAGCTCATTACACAAGATAACCACTTAAAGACAGTTTTGATTATGTCGAATCATTAGTCAACTATTTTGCGACTCATAAACATTTAACACATTAAATGAAGTCACATGTCCCTTGTGCATCACTTCAAAGGAGTAAACATCGGTTGAAAGTTCAACCGCAGCATCACTTCGCATGCAGTACACTCTTTTACATAGAAGCGAGTCGTGCGTAGAAAACCCAACGAAACATTATCAAATTATTTTGACCACCTTAGATTGTCTCCTCGAACACATACACCGGACACATGCGCTTATAAAAAATCAAGATGGCGACGTAAGGATATCGCCTCGACAATGTGGACTGCTGCTACACCGAACACCGCGCAAATAAAAAATCAAGTTGGTGGCGTAGGAATACCGGTGGCCGGACACGCGCGCGGCGGTGTAGGAATACCGGTTGCCTGCCACGCACACTCAAGTAAAATGCGAGCTTTCACATGGTTTCCAGAAATATTGAGGTTTAAAGAGGCCGGTTAAGGACACTTGATGCATGCCGCAAAAATGCGCGTGTTTGAATTTTACGCGCGGATAGAATGCGAGCGCGCGGACGGCATGCATCAAGTGTCCTTAACCGGCCTCTTTAAACCTCAATATTTCTGGAAACCATGTGAAAGCTCGCATTTTACTTGAGTGTGCGTGGCAGGCAACCGGTATTCCTACACCGCCGCGCGCGTGTCCGGCCACCGGTATTCCTACGCCACCAACTTGATTTTTTATTTGCGCGGTGTTCGGTGTAGCAGCAGTCCATATTGTCGAGGCGATATCCTTACGTCGCCATCTTGATTTTTTATAAGCGCATGTGTCCGGTGTATGTGTTCGAGGAGACAATCTAAGGTGGTCAAAATAATTTGATAATGTTTCGTTGGGTTTTCTACGCACGACTCGCTTCTATGTAAAAGAGTGTACTGCATGCGAAGTGATGCTGCGGTTGAACTTTCAACCGATGTTTACTCCTTTGAAGTGATGCACAAGGGACATGTGACTTCATTTAATGTGTTAAATGTTTATGAGTCGCAAAATAGTTGACTAATGATTCGACATAATCAAAACTGTCTTTAAGTGGTTATCTTGTGTAATGAGCTCTCATACCTCTTACTCTATATTGAACTAAATGTGATGTGTGACTTCGTACAATTTAAAACACTGCCTTGTCCCCGAATTGCCGCAGATGGTTCTAAAATTTTGTCACTCTCGCGTTGTTAACTCATTTTCAATGAGCCTCTACACTCTATGCATACGCTGAGATTCAAATTGAGTATAGCCGTTGATGGTTGTCTGTCGTGCCGCTGCATACTATGTACGATCCTGCGCCATTTTCACATCCCACAGCGTCTGTATTTGCTCGTTCACTCTCTCTCCAGACTTCGCGGCGATCGGACGTGTGCTCCAGTGCTCCGTTAGCTCCGCTGCCCTCAGTCTCTCTCCAGACTTCACGGTGACCGGACGTGTTCTCCAGTGCTCCAGTGCTCCAGCGGTCCAGTGCTACTGCCTTTCTTCGCTCAGTCTCTCTCCAGACTTCAAGGTGAACGGACGTGTTTTCCAGTGCTCCAGTGCTCCGCTGCGCCCTGTGCCATAGTACTACTGTCTTACTCCTGGGTACTCATCAATTCAAATGTAAGTAGTATTCGTAATGTAGAATAGTTATCTATATTTAAATACGTATGATGTATGTGGATTTTATTTGTGTCAAGTTTCTTCGTTCTTTCTATCATGTACTAGCTGAAAAGTTCATAACATGATTTTCGTGTTTTACTTTGCGATATGTAAAATTATAATAGAAAATCAAACTTACTGATTCATACTCTCCTTGCATTTAAATTCACCTTTGTTGCGTAGTTTAACAGAGAAGAATGTTAATAAACTATAATGCATAGCTTCTTAAGCAAAGATAAACATTCCTGAATGCAAAGTAGAATATTTACTTTCAAAACAATTTTAATAGTTTTGTCACTAATGTGAAAATTGACTGCAATGAAACTCTTTTACACTTGCTTGTTGTGTGGGTCACTTATGAAGAATGCTTCTTGTAATATTAAAACTACTAGTACTACTACTACTACTACTACTAGTAAACTACTAGTAAACTTATTTGAGTACATTCTTTGAGTTTTTTTTCATAAAATTTCTCTGAAGACATTATACTACGTAGAGTTATTTGTTTGTAGATCATGAACAACACTTTGGAACGTCGCTTCTGTTGTGGGGAGTGCGGTGAGTCGTACAAGAAGAAGGATCACTTGAGTCGACATGTACGATCCGTCCACGGGGGAGTCAAATTCGACTGTCCAGATTGTGGTCGAACATACTCCAGGGATGATGCCCTTCGTCGTCACATCGACATCACCCATCGCCCACATCCCCAACAAGCGATGAATCCCGCATTCAGACCAGGTTAGTAAAATTTTTTAATAATACCTCGAACTTTAGCTATAGTCACTAACTCCATAACACTGATCATTCACACAAATAAATGGATATACATAGACATTCGCTTCAAGAAAATATGTTCTTAAAGATGTGAAAATTTTAGGAATACTCTCAAAGCGATCAAAAACAACTCCATTGAACGGAATGTACGACTATTTACTTACCCAATATTCATCATATCTCCTTATAAATCTGCTTTAAGATACGAAATGTTGTGATGAAATCACATATGTGTTCATTTGTTATAGGTTTCGCTTCCACTCCTTTGGATCCGCGACCCTGCTCCTCTAACGCTCCTGACCTCGATTCGAGACCGGAACCAACACAAGTCCCATCGTCTGTTGGAGTTCGTACAACAGGTATGCATTTTTCTTTGACTCCAAACTAATAATGATTGTTTTGACTTTTTCAAAAAGTTCATCCGGTATATTATTCAGATACAAAATATGCAGTAGTTGATTTCACAATAAATGATTCGTTCTTCCATCTTCATTTCCTAAATGAGTTCTGATGTAAAGACTTTTAACCAATTTTAATATTTAGTTAATTACAGCTACTGCATTATACATCCAGAACTTTCATATTGGTTTATAAACTGTTTCTTTTTACTTTATTATGCATGTGACTACAACTATATGTGTTTTTCAGAGCATGCGTGTGGCGGATGTGGAAGGTTCTTCAATCGCAAGGATAACATGCAGTTCCACGCCCGATTCCACTGTAGAGCTGCACGTGTGAACCAGCAGCCAGAGCAGATTGGTGGAGTCCAACCGCCAGTGCCTGTCATCTCGACCACAACGCCTGTCCCCTCGTCAACAACGTCTGTAGGAACAAACAGTGACGACATCGTCAATGGATCCTCCATCATTCCCAGTGATTTGGCACCAGATGGCTTCGTGGAGACCGAGACAGCATTTCGCGGGCGTTTGAAGACGTACAGGCTTGCGGAGCCCGCTGATGAGACTGTTTCTCTCCAGGAGTTTGTCAACTCATTGCGAACAACGATTGCCACACTCATGCGACGGATTCTATTGATAGTTCACGCCATCAAGGTTAATCTCTGGATCGAATGTCAATTCGCAAATATTCATGGTGAGACTTGCAAGCGAGCCTTCAAGACCAAAAATGTCCCTATCCTCCAAACAAGTGATGTAGATGAAATATGTCAACAATTCATCAACAAAATTTTACTGGAGAAGGAGACATGTGAGATGAAGGGTTCGGGGTGGAGCTTTGTTAGGGTTTTGGACATGGAGGTGAGAGTTAATGTCTACAGTCCTATCAGAGGTAGCTCCTTCATCCCCCTTCCTCGTGACACCGCCATGAAAAAAGCCGTGGTAAATGTGTTTAACATTGCGGATGAACGATGTTTCGAATACGCAATCCTTACCAAATACATTGAAAATGTTCGTCGTGACCGGCTTACTGCTAACCATTTCACAGCAGAGGTCAGGGCACGCTCCAATCTAAATTTTGATGGACTGGAGTTTCCAGTAAGGTTGGATAAAATCCGCACGTTTGAACGTAACAACCCCGGCGTAAGCATAAATGTGTACGGCCTGGATAAGAAGAAGCAGAAGAAGCAACAAAACAAAGAAGAACACTATGTCTTCCCGCTTCGCGTTGTGGATCAGGAGCTGCCGAACCACTATGATCTGCTCTTCCTAACAGATGAACGAACCACCCAATATGCGTACATCTCAGACTTTGAGAGGCTAGTTGGTAGCCAGATGACACTTCGCGAACATCGTTTGTTCATTTGCAGGAGATGTTTCGCACATTTCGATAACCGACCGAACAAACTGGGTCTCACCGGAGCTGAACGGTTGGAGGAGCACAAGCGTTATTGCTCTTCGCATGATCCTCTGAGGACTGATTTATCTGAAGATAAAGAGATTCGGTTTAAGCACATCGAGCGTACACAAAAAGCACGATTCACTATATATGCGGATTTTGAGTGTGCACTCGTTCCGACTGAAGCAAATCAACTTATTCATCCCACACCAACGTCACTTCCACCAGCGTGGGATCCAGCCACTTCAAGAGGTGCTAATATAAATCACAACGAGAATGCTCCAAGTAATGTGAAGAAACTCCACGTGCCATACTCGTACGCGTACTACATTCATGATAATCACAGGAATGTCAACGATGGTGATTGTGACGACAATGATCCGACTAGCAACACATATTCAAAATTGAGACTCTACAGAGGTGAGAATGCCTCTGAACACTTCATAAACGCTGTACGGGATGACGTACAGAAGATTGGAGATGTTTTGAATGCACGTCACAGACCCGAGGACCGAGAGCAGGAAACTATAAACATCTATTTTCATAATTTATCAAACTATGATGCACATTTCATAGTTAGAGAATTGGGTATCGACAAAGGTGATGTAGAAGTACTCGCCAACACGGAAGAAAAGTACATTACATTTTCAAAACGATTTAAATATCCCGGTCAGCATAGCAACATCAAGCTACAGTTTGTCGATTCGTATCGTCTGATGGCGAAATCACTAGCGACTCTTGCGTCCATCCTACCTGATGACAAAATGAAGATCATGAAAGCTAGATACCCGGACAATGGTGATTTCCGATTATTACGCAGGAAAGGAGTCTTCCCCTATGAATACATCACTTCACAGGATGTTCTGGATGAGGATCTACTTCCACCTAAAGAAGCCTTCGGAGATGAAGTAACAGATGTTGATTATGAGCATGCACAACAAGTGTGGCGTAAATTGAACTGCACCACGCTCGGTGAATACTCAGATGTATATTTACGAACCGATGTGCTACTATTGGCCGATGTGTTTGAGGGGTTCAGGGAGATGTGTCTAACGCACTATCAGCTCGACCCTGCACATTATCTTACGCTTCCGTCGTACGCCTGGGATGTCATGCTGTACAAAACTGGTGTGGTACTCGATACCCTTCAAGATGTGGATCAATATGTATTTTTTGAGAAGGGTATTCGAGGCGGTCTGACTCAATGTGTAACTCGGCACGTCATCGCCAACAATAAATACACTAGAGGACGCGATGACCGAAACGGCCAGTGCGCATCGACAAATGGAGGTTCCATAAAAAGTGATAATGATACATTTTTAATGTATTATGACGCTAACAACCTATACGGATGGGCCATGTCGGAACCACTTCCATACAAAGATTTTGAGTGGCTAACACAGCAGGAAATTGACGGTTTAGACATCTCGAGCATACCGGCGGAAGGCGAGTACGGGTACGTATTGGAAGTAGACTTGGAGTACCCGAACGACCAGGCTCTACACGATAAACACAGAGACTTGCCCTTCTGTCCAGAAGTTAGAAAATCACCAGCGTATCAACTTCCATACACATCGGAGCAAGTAATCAATAGCGGTGCTGAATCCTCTAAGAAATTAATGGCCACCCTGACGGACAAAGAGGAATATGTAATTCACTATCGCTATCTCCAACAGGCGTTAGAGAGTGGACTGCGTGTTCGTCGAATCCACAGAGTTCTACGTTTCAAACAGTCACCGTGGTTGAAACCGTACGTGACGCTAAATACTGAGTTAAGACAGCAGGCCAGCAACAAATTTGAAGTGGAGATGTTCAAATTGATGGTCAATGCTGTATACGGTATGAGTCTCCAGAATGTAAGAAAACACCTAAACGTAAAACTAGTCACATCCCATAAAATGTATACTAAGTATGTAGCTAAAGCGAATTTCAATGATCGTGTTTGGTACAACGAAAACCTAGCATTGCTACATATGGCCAAAGTGCGAGTCGTACTGAACAAGCCTGTATACGCGGGAATGTGCATTCTGGACCATAGTAAACGATGGATGTACGGTTTCCACTATGACATGGTAGAGCGGTACGGTATCGAAAGGATTAGAATGGTCTACATGGACACCGATGGGATAGTCTACGCGATCCGTACCAGAGACGTCTACCGTGACATGTTGACACACCTGGACGATTTTGACACAAGTAACTATCCCAAGACCCACATTTGCTATGATGGACGGAACGCTAGGGTCTTGGGAAAGTTTAAGGATGAAGCCGGAGGAGTGGCCATCGAAATGTTTGTCGGATTGATGGCAAAACTGTATTGTATGACATTCGGTAGGTGTACTTGTAATAATGAAGGTGAGGAAGATGATTGCATCGCACCCTCCCCCCATATAAAACGTGCGAAGGGTGTTAATCGTGCCGTCGCTCTGCGTGATCTAACCGTACAAGATTACATCGATTGTCTTCATAACAGAACGACAAAGAGTACGGAAAATCAACGCTTTCAAAGTAAATACCATATGATTTATTCAGTGGTAGTGAGAAAAAGATCTCTGGCTCCGTTTGATGATAAACGATACGTGATGCCAGAGGATGGAATAAACACTCTTCCGTGGGGGCACTATGCCATTCCTCCCAGAGCACCAAAGCTACCTCCAGCTCTGCCTGCGCCGATGGACGAAGACACGATTTAATTTATGTCGCATGAGTGTGATCGGGTAGGCGCTTTTCGGATCTTAGGACTGTGTTGGACTGTGATGGACTGTGATATGAACGCTTATTTATTTATTTGTTGTTCCTTTAAAGTTTTAGTGATGACGCAATTTAATTTTTTGTTGACTAATTTGTAAATTTTTATTTTGTTGTCCAATGTATAAAGTTATATTTCTGCTATTTAATTTTATTTTTTCAATACACTCGATGTTAGTTTTAAGATTTTTTCAATAAATCTAATCATTTGTATTGATATGATTGTTTTCATTTTTCCAGTTTCACACTTAGTCTTAAAATCATTCATCGTCAGACTCTTTGCTTTTTGAAAAAAAATCTATATATACCGATATATCAAAATCTTTTCAGTTTGAAAGTAAAATATAAATGACAAGTCTGCACAGAGGTGTACAAATACTAAAACTATCAGACTCTTTTAAAATAACAAGTTACTAGACTCTCTCTGGTCTTTGAAAGTAAAAATGTAATGTCGAGCCTGCACAAAGGTTAAACTAATAGGCTCTTTTCACTTTGAACTGTTATGTCAAATATGTGCAATGAAGTAAACTATCAGACTCTTTTGAAATACTGAGTTAATAGACCTTCTGGTCTTTGAATGTAAATTATAAATGTCGAGTCTGGACAAAGGTTAAACTATCAGACTTTCTAAATGCACTTTGACTTTAAAATAGTGAGCCTGTTTCAAAATGAAACTTACATACGAATGGGAACAAAAAGATTGATGTTTGTTAAGTACTAATTTTCATTACAAGAAAAATATATTACAATACATACAAGAGAAATTTTACAATGTAGACAATAGTAGTGTTTATACAATTTAGTGAAGTCTTCTGATCCTCTCATCGATGTGAGCAGTGGAAGAGTCGTTGCAGCGCTGCACAGAGTCAATTCTCTTACGAGTGGAAGTCTCAGAGGTAGTAGAAGATTACTGTTATCTTAACCTGAAAACCTTAGTTTCAGTTATACTTGTAAGTACAGAAAATAAAAAAGCATACGTAAATAAATTGAAATGAAACAAAATCAGGAAAAAGAAAAATAGCTATGCAACACAATGTGTCATGTGCAAAAGTTAAAGTGAATATAATGTTCAAAATGAAAGAATATGCAACAAATGTTAAAATGAGTTGCATACTATTAACGTAATCTTATTAAAAGATTCTAGTTCTCAATTATTCAATATAAAAAGTACATAAACCAAATGTTTAAAGAGTTTCATTACACTTCTTGGCCTATATGTCTCCAAAGCACACTACTTTTTCCCCACCTTAGCCCCACCTTAGCCCCACCTTAGCCCCACCTTAGCCCCACCTTAGCCCCACCATCGTCCCCACCATCGGCCACGACACCGTAAAATAATAATAACCGGCCGAATGCCCCTACTATTTAGCAAAAAAAAAAAAAAAAAAAAAGGTTGGACCAGTTGGACCAAAGTCCCCTACTGTTTCGGGGGGGGGGCTCGCCGCCGGTGGTCCTCGGGGGGGGGGGGGGGGGGGGGGGCTCCACCGGCTCCACCAGCAGGCGGACAGCCGGCCAAAGACCCCTACTACCTTACCCCCAGCTGTGGAGTGGGTTTTTCCCCTCTCCTCTTTTCTGCCAGCGGCATAGGCGGATTTTTCCCCGGGGCTGTTTTAATATTTAAATTAATTTCTTTTGTTTATAAATTATCTTCGCCCTTGGATTGAACCTTTATTTATTTATTTTTTTTCTCAATCCCAGAGCGAGGGGCCTCGGATGACTTCCGTTCTTGTCGATTGATTGTAGTTGTGTACAGGCTACAATCCATTGAATGCCAACTGCTACCTAGTCACAACTCTGCTTTACTTTCCTATCTTCACCTTTCTTCTGTTCTCTCGACGGCC
This sequence comes from Neoaliturus tenellus, assembly GCA_030545055.2. Lineage (NCBI taxonomy): Eukaryota > Metazoa > Arthropoda > Insecta > Hemiptera > Cicadellidae > Neoaliturus > Neoaliturus tenellus. The sequence continues at coordinate 170,325,056 of CM061534.1, read as the reverse complement.
GTCACTTAGGGAAATTCTAGTCACTAGCAGTAGGGCTTAATTAGGTAGACCTTCGTAGATTTAGTTAGTCTTAGTAGGTATTATGTGGTAAGAAAGGGAATAAGTAAATAAAGAAATAAAGGTATATACTTAGGGTATCAATTATTGGGAAAATGCTTTGTTATCAAACAATGGGATTTTCAGAACAATAAAGTTTGTGTTTAGAATGTGGAAGTTGGGAGAATGTATGTTTAGGCGAAGGGGAAACACCGCGTCGCCGTGAATTGTGTCCGTTTGTTTTGCTTGTATTCGGCATTCGTGTTTGCCTTTTTGCTTTTCCGCTTTCAAGGAAATTTTCGTTATCCTAGAACCCATCCTATCCTCAAACCGCAAAACCATCAAATGTCTCATGGAACCAAACGAAAACCACCCACACTGGAGATCCCGCCCAACTCAACGTGGTGCTACGCGCAGAATTTCGACAGTTTTCGGCCCCGGTTGGCTCTTGCTTGCGATTCCCAGATTCATATGGCATTGACATTCCCGAACATTTCCTCATTGGAATTTTTTTCCTACTCCACAGTCACCACCTGACCCCACCGAGTCAGGATTGCCGCACTCGATCACCCCTTCAGGGTTTTTAATTGAACCGTACCTTTACCGCGAATTTGTAATCTGCACAATCATCCATAGACCAAAGATAAAAGAGTAAAAAAAAAATAATAAAATAATAAAAAAAAACATATGGAAGCAATATTTAACCAAAGAAATGTATGAAAAGGCTATGAAATGTATAAAAAAAAAAGCCAAGATGGTGATGGACTCGATCCCAGCAACTGAAGGACCAGTGCTGTTGACACCTTCCACACATATCGACACCGTTGTGAAGAGGCACTGAGGACATGGGCTTCAAGTGTCGTGTGGATGCCTGACCTCCGGCCCCTGAGACTCACCACATCATCGACCACGCATCGTCACCAGCCTTCCCAACCTGAGTCTGGAAGTCCGCAGCGCGGTAACGGCCGACCACCTGCCAGGCACGCCCATAACCACCGGGCCCTTTCTGCCATCTACCTGCCTGCACTTGCTGCGTGTGGTCCTGAGTCCTCCACTGCCCGGACCGGCATCCAACATCAACATCGGCCTCCCCTACAATGGGGCACCTTGTCATTGACTTATCAACACTTATCTCCGGCAAGAAAGTGCAACAAGTATGGGAAGAAATACAGGTCCATAAGCACAAGCATGAGAAAGTTAAAAAAAAAAAAAAAAAAAAAAACCAAGACAAGGGTGTGCGTGCAGATTATCGCCATTTCCATTCACTCGCCTTTGCAGATTTCCGGCATTTCAATCCGCTCACCTTTGTAGATTATCGGCAATCCTGGAAGCCTCTTCCAACCCCGGTCCCTACCTCTTTTAAGGGGGGGAGGAGTCCGGGCAATGTCAATGACCAATTCCGCAACATTCAAAGGAGTTCGTCTCCATCCTTTTCGCTTCGAACGAGTTGGCACCACAGGGATCCCAGCGTGGATCACCACCCATCGCCGAGCGCGGGTTCCCGAGGGTCTCTCCCAAACATGTTCTAGGGCTCCGCCGCCCTTCGACCCCGTGATCCACCGCCCGGTGATGAGATGGCGCGTCCCACCTTTTTTTTCAAATCAAAACAAAAGCAAGGATTCTAGGGAATCACACCTCTCGCACCTCCACCATTCCTGCCTTCACCCCACAAGTCGCGGTGCAAATTCTTTCCGAGAAGGGAGTTTGGCTGTGACGGCTCGTGCCGCCAGCACTCCATATAGTAGCGATTTTCGAGGCACTGGCCACAGGCCCGAATCCGACAGCCTGTTTCCAGAACCTTCTCGAATCGGCCCGCGGAGCGAAAGATATTCCTACGCACGGTCGGTCTCGCCCCATTTTCGCCATCTTCGTTTTTCCGGTACCACATCGCTGCAACGCCATGGCCAGATAAGTTTTTAGTTTAGTTGGGGGTTTACGTAGGCTAGGGATGAGCGGGGGAATGATAATTAATAAATTGATCTCAAGTACAATTATTATGTAGCCAGTCAATTAAGGCTGCAACTAGTTCTGTAGAGGGTAGTCTGGAGCCATAACCTTAGCGCTCATGTCGTTTCACGACATGGGCCATCAGCCATAGGATGGGTTTTAGATTTCCAGATACAGTCCATTATTAGATATTCACCTTGCAATTAATTTAGTATAGGTAGATTATAATTATCTCATCAAAATGGCTGGTTCTGGTCTGTGCTTGGCTGCGATTCGTCTCTGGGTAGAACCCACAGTAGGCCTCCTTCAGATATGTTTCCTAGGTTCAGTCAATACGCCACGAATTTCCCAGATATCTCATTACACGACATAAAAACCTCAATCCTCAACCATCTCCATAGTCACCCTTCAGTTACTCACCAACAACCTGGAAATGAGCAGTCGGCCCCATTCATGTTCTCGCTCGACCCCAGGAGTCCATCAATTCCCTTTGCCAATAGCTACTCACTAAGTTCAATACCACCATAGGTCCACAGTCAGCTTTCCGAATACCCATTGTCCATGGGTAACCGACATATTACCGTTTCAATGCAATAAATTCTTAATAAATGAAAACATTCATATTCACCCATGATAAACAAAACATGACCTTAACGTACATGACGCCAGGTAAGCAGCGAGATGTACTGCTTGTGTTTCTGGTTGCTAGCAACCACTTCACATCAGCAAACGAAACATAAACTAGAATACGCTAACGTGAGATGACAACTACAACTGATTCCAAGAGTAAAACACGAAGTTCCAAAGTACGTTATATCTATTTGACAGTTTTTATCAGCTGAACTACCAACTACCACTGAATTGTTCCTGTTGTTGTTGCTGACAGCTACCTTATTATATCCTATATTTCTTGGCTACCGTTTCCATTCATTTGGGTTCAGGGCCGAAAATTATCGACCTCAAATACATGATTTTCGTTGTTACAAGTGAGGGTCGCATACAGGTGTTATTGATGTTGTGTGATGAAACAACACTTAATTTTAGAGCAAAATGTACATGTACGGATGTTAGACATGCCTGTTTACCTATAAACACAACATTTTCCGGTTTACAAATAGGAGTATGTGATGTTAGCATTTGCTATGATAGTTTTAATAGCTATCATCAACAATTTTATTAGTATGTAACTAACATAATACGATAATAAATAAACAGTAGTTTACTGAAAAATGCAACAAATTCGTTCCATTGACCCTCTCAGGTTTACCTCTTCGACTCCAGGAGATAGGTCACAAAATTTGGTAAAATATTGTAAAAAAAATTATAATAGGAATGTCGGCCATTTATATGTTCCGCGGTCACACATCCAAAATCGATGTTGCTTGACAATTTTATAAGTGTATTGCATCTTCGTTCTCAATCGCATTAGATCTAACAATCATCATGCTAGGTGTATATCTAAAACTAATCATAAATAGTTGATTATTGGAACAGTTAGCTGATGTGCAAATCCAGTTGTTTCTATTACTACTTCCGTCAAATGCCAAGCTCTTATTAGTACTATGATGGTACCTTTAACATGTATAGCAATGTGACTCTTGTAATTTTATGAACTCAATATAAACGGGTTTCTCTTTTAGTTTAATACTTCACCTCTTTATTAAGCTGTTTATAATATTGTAATTATAATTATATAGTTGGTGCTTATTGTAATAAACACCAACTAACTTTATTAAAGTTTTTAAAATAAATTAAGTCTAATAAACATAAAACAAATATGTAAATTATAACTAGGATAAATATTTGAAGTGTACAAACACAAACAAGAACTCCGGAGGCTGAACAGAGATGCTCGATAAGCTACAGCCATGGGATGATGGGGATTGAGTGTATTTAACCCATATGAAGTTAAGTATACTACCATTATACACGAGACAATTCATAATGAGTGTGACTATAAACTGTATAAACAATTCTCTAATTTAGGTTGTTCATTTATTTATTTATATCCCATCTAAAATTATAAATGTGAATGTGAATATGATTGCTACGCTTTCACACGAAAACCACGCAACCAATCATCATGAAGTTCTATTCTCATATTCTTGGAGGTATCAGAAAAAAACACAAGATACCTATTTAAACTCTCTCTCTCTCTCTCTCTCTCTCTCTCTCTCTCTCTCTCTCTCTCTCTCTCTCTCTCTCTCTCTCTCTCTCTCTCTCTCTCTCTCTCTCTCTCTCTCTCTCTCTCTCTCTCTCTCTCTCTCTCTCTCTCTCTCTCTCTCTCTCTCTCTCTCTCTCTCTCCCTCTGGGTGTCCCACACCACTCGCTCACCCCTTTTAAAATTTACACAATTAATTTTTCACAGAAACAAATTGTGCCATTATAGGTAAACCGGTTGCGCGCTATCCATTGATGATAATTTCAATGTACCAGAAGTAACATAATATGCAGACCCGAAGTCATAAATTTTAAATATGAACCTCCAATTTTCATGGTATTTTTAGGATATAGACATAATTTTAAGACTATTTTACAATTTAATGTGTATCTCTAATCCTAACGATTTGGGAGATAATGGATGTAGGAGTTTGATTTTTTCCATAAGAATAACGTGGGGCAAATGTTCATATTTATTAACACTGAAACTTTATGCATAAATCGCCAAGCATAAAAATATCTTATAACCTCATTTTAAATAATAATTCATCATAAATACCAATTTTCATGTAATTATTTTGAGTTTTCTCCGCCATATTGAAAAGCTTATGGAAAAATTAAATAATTTATGACGAATATAATAATTTATTATAATAAAGTGTTTAAAAGAAGAGGCTAAGGTATTTGTATTCTAGGCCCTTTTAGTTTAACGGGAGATAATGGATATATAGTCCCATGTTATGGGAAAAAATCAAAGTTCTACCTCCATTATCTCCCAAACCGTTAGGATTAGAGATACACATTAAATTGTAAAGTAGTCTTACAATTATGTCTAGAAACCAAAAATACCATAAAAAGTGGGAGTTCGTATTTGTAATTTATGACTTCCGGTCTGGATAGGTTACTTCTGGTACACCCTGTACATTGAAGTTATCATCAATGGATAGAGCGCAACCGGTTTACCTACAATTTATTACAATTTGTTTTTGTGAAAAATTAATTGTGTAGATTTTAAAAAGGGTGTACGGGTGGTCTGGGACACCCAGTATAAAACGAAAGATAAAAAATGTTTCGTAAAAAAATCTTATAAAATATTTTAATATTTATTTATTTGTTGCAAAGAAACAAAGCCAATGAAAAATTCCAATTTTAGGTATTCCAACGATTTTTCATATCGTCACAGCGAGTGATCGTAGCGAACAAACTAAACGTGATGGTGCGCGTAACGAGAGCGAACCCTTGGGAAAAAGCTAGTATATCATAAACGAGAGTCGTTAAAAACAATATATACAACACCTTATATAAAGCAAACAGTATACATGTTTTACATTTATACATTCTATAGCTTCAAAAGTTTTTTATTACTTTAGTATGTTTTATAGTTATTACTATATTTTATAGAAGATAGTTTACTTCATACCATTACTATAAACAGAGTAGGCACGCCCATTGCCATTTATTGTAGATTTGTGGTATGACAAGTTGAGACCACAGTTCAGGATGACGTACAGAATATGGAATGATTAATGCTCTTATTTGGGTTCTGCAGTGGCGCCAAATATTTCCGCTGTCCTTATGATGTTTTTGTATGTAAACAGCTTTTAATCTGAATATAAAGTAGTTAATGTAGTTGAGTACTCAAAGTAGTAAGTAGTATAATGTGTTTATAAAGTAGTCCATAAACTAACAAACCGACCTAAGTTATATTAGTGTAAAGAACGAATGGTTGGATAGTTATCGTATAATGATGAATCGTATAATCTTACAGGTACGCTATTAATTTAAATTGTATAATAATAAAAATTAAGTAAAATTTAAAATGTAAAATAATAATATTTATAATGCAAAAACACTCAAAACACCTGATTTTGAGTACTAACAAAATAGCTAAGTAAATTTATGTAAAAAAATTAGGAGAATTTGTTTACTCATGACATTTCTTTTCTTTGAAGAACAATAGTCTTTGTTTCGTTTCATCCCCAACAGGTAGTAATAACAATGGGGATGACATTTAGACGGAGCCTTAACTTTACAGAAGGAGTAATATTTAATCAGATAAGGTAATGTTTTAAATATTTTTTTGGAACGAAAATGAATAAATTTAAAATATGTAATATTAAGCAAAGTGTTTGATATTGGAAACCTCGGCAAAATGTATCCACAGTTAAATTAACTTTAAATTTTCACCAAATTACAATAAAACAATGTTAATTTAAAAACATGTACTCATGAATATTTAGTTTACATAAAGCTTTAATGTGTAGTTTTGAAATAATAAAAAATAAACGTTTTATATAAACTTGCGTAGATGTTCTCTTATTCAGAATTGGAAGGATTAGTTTATTTGTAATATTTATGACCCTTACACTAAGCACCAACTTTATTATTACAATTATATTATTATATCATAATATAAATAGAATCGAGGAAAGTATTAAGTAAACAAAAATATTTATTTTTAGTTACTTTGTAAAACACGTTTCTGATATCTTTATAATACCAATCAGAGCTTGGCTTTTGATAAAAGTAGCTATAAAATCACTCAATTCGCACATCAGCTCATTTTTCCAGTGTTATATTGATTTTTTAGTTAGTTAACGTACCTAACTTGATTTTCGTGATATTTAATGCAATTGAGAACGAAGACGCTTTAGTCAACCAACGTGTGTTTAGATGTTGGAGGGTCGAACATATAAATATCTGTTACTTAATTACTTATTACATACATCTACTAGTTAATTTTGTTAACGTTTTACAAAGCTTAAGTTGGTTGTAGTTAAATTAGTATTCAATGATCATATTTAGAGTTCATGATACTATCATTGGACAAGCAACTACAGTAGTTTATTTATAGTTAAGTTATCAGATGGTCTACTATAGTTATTTTGGTCATTGAAAATGTATTACTGCAATTTCCTTATAAGTTTATAGCGAGAGAAAATTATCTGCTCCCTTCTGTAGCCAAGGAAGCCCTAATATTGGAGTTTCTCACTCCATCAATTCTCCGACTTGACCGATTGAGACCGATATAGATGTTCTTTTTGAAACGCTTCTGAGCTACCTTAACGATTAGGGTTTAGAAAATTGTGTTTCCTCCTATCCAGCACCAATAGTTCAATAGTTCAAGCTTGCAATGCATCTATGGAAATGTGTCTATATAAAATGGTAGAAGGTATATAAATAGCGAAGTATACCATTTGTACACACACAATTGTATCCCTGTATATTCACAGACATCCTTACTGAAGTGTCCTAATATAAGGGCTTTTAATAATCAATCCATTATTAAATGTTTAAAGGTTTACTTTTGGAAAAAATATCTTATTATGGTAATAACAATAACGTTAATGGAGTTATTTGTTTGATTAATAGTAAATAGCTTTTTTAAGTAAACATGTGTCTATTAAATAATCGTCTAGTTTAGTAAGTCCTTCATATTTAAACCTTTTATTAGATTTTTGAATAAAATATAAGAAAAAAATTATATTTATAAATAAAATGATATATTTTTCACAAAATCTTTCTTGAACCAATATGTTTTGAGTTTTTTTGCACAATATATCAGAGCTCAGTCTGTATATTAAGAACTACCAAACTAACAAATACAAAAATGGAAATTCCTTGCTGCTATGGTCTTTAATTAAAACATATAGGAGGGACACAATGATAATGAAATTATTCTTCGACAGAATGTTGTTGCTTCAAATGAGTTTCTTTCATCAAAAGTTAAATTAACAATCCGATAAATTATATTGAAAAATAAAGTGATTTAACCAATTAATTAAAAGTGAGATGTGTAGAAGGATACATGGTTGCTTAAACAGTACAACTTAATAATCATGTTTGAATCTTGATCAAGTTTTGGATTTTAGTGCTTTTTTCACATATAAATATACTGCTGGTCTTATGGGGTGTTTTTTACACAATATACTATCCTGATAAAAAAATTTTACGTAATTAATTTTCTAATAAAAACTTGGAAAACATTAAAAATTTATATCTTGAATTTATGTTTATATTAAAGTATTATATTAAAGAGTACACTGAATACTAGATAGGAGTAGACCTCTGGTTATGTATCTTAAATAAGAACGGAATAAACTGACATAATTATGCTGATGGTGTTAATAAGGTGAATACAATTATCAAATTAAGTTTGAAATGTACTGAGGTATTTAATGAAATGTACAGATCAGCCGTGACGGGGGTGTTGCTGTATTACAAAAGTTTATTTAAAAAATAATATACCCTTCACGCAAGAAACAAAGGCTTCCCGGGATTCATCCCAGGCGAAACAACGCCTGTGACACTTAAACAAATCCTTCTTTTTTGTCAGAAAACAAAAGCTTACCTAGTTTTTGTTTGGTAATTTACTGATTCATTTACATCTACCTTAGTGTTTTGTTAGAACTGGTTGATTTGTCTTTTTAATTTTTTTCCAAAACATAAAACATAACAGTGACCTCGCTTGAAAAAAGTAAAGTAAAAATATAAATTGTAGGAATTATAGAGTAAAAGATGAATTTAACATTGTGAACATGATCTGTATCGCTGAAAATCTTTAGTGACGCCTCGAAATAATAATCCTGATGCAATTTCAAGGATTTATTTTTTAAGCTTATTATATAACATAGCAATACGTTATCCAACTAAGCTATATCAACGCATTGAACTAATGAAATACATTGTAACTAATAAAAAGATTAGAAGTTTAGTCAAGTTGGAGGAAGGGGATATGCAAAGATAAATGTTCCTATTTGGGTTTTGTGTTGGTGTCAAATATTTTACTGACTTGAATAATCTACGATCTTACATATTTCACAATGTGATATATAGTTTATTCCTTCTCAATAACTCTTATCATATAAATTTACTCTTTTACTAACATGATTGAACTTGGAAAACAATCCTCTTTAATCTTACGTCGAAACATTTTAACTTTATAGATGACCACTTAAACAAATGTTACTTTCGTATATTAACAATTATACAAAATATGCATAGTACCAATTGTACAACAGAATTCAGCACTACTATAGTAATAGCACAGTGTCACTGATAGGGGAGATTATCAATAAATCGATTTCTATGTGCAGTTTACACTCCTCTAATGGTAAGGTATATTTTTGTTCTTCATTATTTTACAGGAATTTTGACAGTTAGTGATAGTTGAATGGGTAAGTGAAGCTTTTATTTTTGTAAGTATAGAAATTTTAAAGGGAAATGATGTTAACAGTCAACAATTAATATTGGAATAACACAATCACCCTTTTGATATTATTTCATGAATTCGGGTGAAAATGTTTTTCGTGCTATCTCTCATTTGATTGGCCATAGGAATCCATGGACCTTAAGTTAAAATATTAAATGGTTGTTAATTTGTATAAGTTGTTTTGCTGATATTTTTATTCGGGCCCTTCTACTCTGTATTTGTAACTTCTTCAAATATCACAATAGACTCAATGATAAATGGGAAGACCATTGCTGTAAGACATGATATTTAGTTCATGTTTTATAGATACTCATGAACTTATCTTTTAGCTTTTAGGCAAGCAAGCAGAAGGAACTAGCTCAAAGTGGGTTTACTCTAGAAATTGCAATCTATTCCTATTGAAACTTCCATATCAAAGCACTAGTTACGGCTAGTCAAGGTATATTTAGGATCGTTGCCAATTTAGCAATTAAATATGACTAAAAATGTATAGTATCTTTTTTATAAATTTTATCATTACATAATCGTTAGTTAATTTGTTAACAAAATTTGTTGTATTAGTGAGTTGAAGTGGTAATTAAGTAATTAATATTATCAATTATTAATGATGGTACACAAATGACAAAACTTTGTTGGTTAATAATCTACAGTTACTAAATAATACGATATTCATTGTAAGAGAAGGTTTGTAAATCGTTTATTGAATAACTAAAAATACCAGTAGTTTCTTTTAGTGAATATTTTTTAAACTTCACATATTACAATATTAAATTTTATTCTTTTCTATAAAATATATATACTTTATTCCAAATATTTTGTTTGCTTTAATATGACAGAAAATACAAATAAATCACATGTATCTTGTTAACATTTATAAAAATTAAATTTATAAAAGTTTTTGTTATAAATATTGTTTTATTATTATTATTATTATTACTTTGTTAATTATTATTATTAATGCCTCCCGGGGGAAATACATCCTGGATTTCATCGCCAGGGCTGGTCTTGTCGTCCTCAACCAGGGCGACACACCTACTTTTCGGCGCCCCGGGCAAAGAGGCACGATCCCCGACGTCACCTTTGCGTCTGAGTCGCTCCTTCCGAGGATCTCTGGCTGGAGGGTTGTGGAGGACTACACGGGTAGCGACCACCAATACGTCGTGCTTGACCTGCATGATCAGACAAATCGTCGAGTTTCCGAATCTCGGGAAGGGCCACGCCGGTGGAACACCAACAAACTGGACGTGGTCAAGTTCACCGAAGTCATCTCTCGGGGAGCGCAGTGGAATCCTGGTGAGGCTTGGGCCGAGGCACTAGTAACATCCACGATGGAACTGATCGTCTCGGCCTGCGACCAGTCTATGCCGCGAAGGAAACCCCGACGCGACAAACAACCCGTTTACTGGTGGACTGAAGAGATTGCGGAACTGAGAAGAACATGTTTAAGAACTAGACGAGCCGCCACTAGAGTGAGAATTCCCGCAGACAGAGTTCGTAAGTCGGAGGCCTATAAAGCTGCGAGAAAATCTCTCCGCCAGGCGATCAACAGGAGCAAGGCGAATAGCTGGAGGAGACTTCGTGACGACGTTGACTCCGACCCGTGGGGCCTGGGTTACAAACTTGTAACACAGAAACTCGGCGCCCGCTCTCCACCTTTCATCATGGAGGGCGCCACCATGGGGAGGATCGTCGCTGCGTTGTTTCCTGAACATCCACAGCGACCGCCGGTTGACTTCGGACGGGTAGAGGACGTTCCACTCTTCACTTTCGAAGAGCTGGAAATCTCCGTTCTCTCCCTGAAGAGCAACAAGGCTCCTGGCCCGGACGGGATTCCCAGTGAGGCTTTAAAGAAAGTATTTTCAATCAACGCTGACTTGTTGTTGAGAATGTACAATGCTTGTTTGGTAGAAGGGGTGTTTCCGGCTCCCTGGAAAACAGCCAGGCTTGTACTGATCAGCAAGGGCAAAGGTGATCCCGAGCTGCCGTCGTCCCACAGGCCTCTCTGCATGTTGGACACGGCTGGGAAGCTGTTCGAGAAGCTGATCCGTTTCCGCCTTACTTCTGCCGTGGAAGCTGCCGGGGACTTATGCCCCCGTCAGTATGGCTTCAGAAAGGGACGGTCAACGATCGACGCTGTCACCGAAGTTCAGAGAGCTGTGGAGAGAGCCGAGAGCCACAACCATTTTTCCCGCCGAGTAATGCTTCTTGTTACGCTTGATGTCAAGAATGCCTTCAACTCGGCGAGGTGGGTCGATATGTTGGATGCGCTTCGCAACACCTTTCGTATTCCTGCATATCTGTTGCAGCTCATCGAGGATTATCTACGCTCTCGAAGCCTGATCTATGACACGAGGGACGGAACGCGGACGATGGAAGTCACTTCTGGTGCCGCACAAGGTTCAATACTCGGCCCGGATCTCTGGAACGTTGCCTATGACAGCCTTCTGAGGTCCAGATGCCTGAGGAAACAACTTGGTTGGGTACGCTGATGACGTCGCAGCTCTCATTACTGCACGCAACGTTGAGCTGGCCCAACTAAAGTTGAACCGAGTCATGCGTGTGGTCAACACCTGGATGTCAGATCACGGTCTCTCGCTTGCTCTCAGTAAGACGGAGATCGTGATTCTCACGAAGAAGAGGATCGACACCGTCGTCCCACTCCGAGTGGGAAGGGAGGTGGTCACATCAACTCGTGCCGCCAAGTACCTTGGGGTTATGGTGGACACCAAGTTAAGCTGGAGGGATCAGATCTTCCGTACGGCGGACAAGGCCGCTAAGGTAGTGACTTACCTTAGTAGGCTGATGGCCAATGTCGGGGGTCCCCGATCCAGCAGAAGACGTCTGTTGATGTCCGCGGTCCAGTCCGTGCTCCTTTACGGGGCAGAGGTGTGGGCAGGCGCTCTAGATAAGGAGTGCTACAGGTTGTGACTCGCCCGGGTTCAGCGTCAAGCTGCGCTTCAGGTGTGTTCCGCCTACCGGACAGTGTCCGAGCCTGCCGTCCTGGTGGTCGCTGGAGTCATCCCTGTCAAGCTTTTGGCAGGGGAGAGGAAAGCGATTTATCAGAGACAAGGCGAGATCGGCAAGGACACGGCAAGAACAGAAGAGCGCTCCCTAACATTCCAGCAGTGGCAACACAGCTGGGAGCACGACACCCGAGGACGATGGACTGCGCGACTCATCGAGAAGGTCCAACCATGGGTAGAAAGGCGGCATGGTGAGGTGGACTACTTCCTCACGCAGTTCCTGACAGGTCACGGCTATTTCAAGTCGTACCTGAACCGGATGGGCAAGACCGGTTCACCGGATTGTATCTACTGCCCGGGCGTTCCCGATGACGTTGAACACACCTTCTTCCGCTGTTCGTGTTGGGAAAGGCCCCGCCGGGAGTCCACAAGAAAACTCGGTGTTTTTTCGGTGGACACGGTCTGCCGAAAGATTATGGAGGATGAGGGCAACTGGGATTGTTTGTCACAGTTCGTCCGGGGCATCCTCCTGGAAAAGAAAACCGATCTGGACCGCGAAGTGGCCCAGATCCTCTGATCGAGCGGCTGGAAAAGGAGCTAGCCCCACGGGCGTAAGCCAAATTTAGGCCTAGCCTGACGTAATGTGACAAACAATTCCAGGTTAGATTCCTAAAGAGTAGAGGAGGTTTTTTAGTAAGTAAACCCGTATTTAGGGGAGCCCCACACTACAGGCTGGCCACCTGTGTGCGTAATGCATTTTTCCGCCTCTCCCTCAAAAAAAAAAAAAAAAAAAAAAATTATTAATGCAGTTTGCTTGTTTAGTTGGTTAATCTTCTGATATAAATCCCATTTGCAACCCTTTGACTCTAGTTAATAATATAAAACTTAATCACATGCAAAGTGTCCAGCTGATCGTATTTCTTTCATCTCGATTGGTAGGTCCATTTTTTCAGTTTATTCCTTAGACAAGTATTAAAAATAATACTATTTAAAGTACATATCCACACAAAATTTGTAAATGAAATAAAAAAAAGTATTTTGTTTTTTAAATATCAAGGAAGTGAATAAAAAATTAAATTCAACTCAATTTTTCATGTAATAATGTTAAAATAATTGTGTGCAGTTCATCCGTTCAATATATCTAAACGGGCTACGTTGTATACTAAAATTACAACTAATAAATTAATTAATTTTATTGGATTGGCTGTGAGGTCATATGTGTGCTTGCCTACACATCAAATAATTTAAAATCTGAAAGTTAATGTAAATTGAAATAAATAAAAGATATAAATTGAAAAAAGCACAATTCATTAAACTTCATCTTAATTAATGAAATTTATAGTACGGGTTTTCTACCACCATTACTAACACACTCCCATTCCCTTTATGTACCTAAGTAAATAAATGGGTATAATAATTTTAAAAATTATTACGTTAGTTCAAAACACCTAGGTTTTATGTTGAAATGGATTTAAATACATAAAATAAGAAACCAAACTAAAAAGAATTTTTATTCGTTACCTTTTTCCTACAATAATAATGGAAAATGTTCTGTCTAAATAGTTATTGCTTCTTTATTAATATTTAAAGAACTGTGAAAATGTATTATATGAATATAATAGAGTTACGGTGGAAAATAATTACATTATAAATTTCCTAAAACTTATGTGCAGAGTTCTGTTGCATTCTATAAAAAGACCAGAACGGATAGGTTACGATTGACGGAGCATTCTGATCAAACAGATCCGATTGTCAAGTTTGCTAAGCTGTCAGCCAATTAGTTTACAATGTAAGATGAATCAACTTGTTGGTTTAGTGAGTTCTAATAAAAGTAGTTTTATCAGAGATAGTAGCCAATTTTCATTGGCTTATTTTGTAGGTATAACTTGCACATTATATACAAAAGGGTTCCATAGAGCTCTGGTACACTATTATATAATTGGTTGATAAGGCTGTAGTGTTTTACAAATTTAAACTTCAAGAAATTTTACATAAACTTTTTTCTTCATTTTTATATGATTTTAGCTGATATATTACATTTATTTGTTTTTAAATTTATTCTTTTACTATAGAAAGAATAAATTTATACTAACTACAAAAATATACCTAAAGAGAGATTCTAAGAAGTTAATTTAATCATACTATTTCGTTTTACCGTTGGTGGTAAATATTTATGCCAGCAGTAGAGTGTTCAGTACCCGTAATGAAGGCAGTAACGTGAACCTTCAACCCGAAAGAGCGAGTCACCCCAGAGTTATAGTGCTGTAAAGTTACGCCTCCGCCCACCGGTTCTGGGAACTGTGACGACATTCGATCTACACAAACGACGTAGGCCCAAACAACCGTAACACTATGTTTTAATTTGAAAAAAAAAGTAAATGATGAAGGAAATTCGAAGTTTTGTGGTTTTGTTCCTAACTATCAAAGAGGGCCCTAGAAGCGAAGGGGTACTAGTGACAAAACGTGAGTTTAAAGAAAAACACGATGAAAGTTTTGAACAAACTTTGAATTATGAAGTTCACGTTAAAAAAAATTATTATTAGTATTTATACGATCTAATGTTATCAAAAAAACTCCAAAATTAAAGTTTAAGTATTTCAATTTAAACAGAATTTCTTATAAAAATTATACTGTCATTATAAACCCCTTGTACCCCTTGGCACCATAGTTCCTAAGCACCTGCAAAACGAATCCTCCATGGAGGTTGGCGGCCAAGGGGTACAAGCACAGAAAAAGTAACACTTTTATACATTGGCTTCTAAGTAAAACAGCTGATTCTTATAGTAGTACTTTTACCCACCGCTAGAATATCAGCACCCATCAGGATTCACTAATATACCTTAGCTACCAGAAAATATAGTCTTTTCGCTATCCAAAACCCAAATATATACATACTTATATCGTAATTCTCAATTTTTTTGCTAGCACCCCTTGTCTTCTAGGGCCTTTTAATATAATAACCTCTCCATTAATAAAACTATAATATTGGTACTCCCAAATAAACTATTTTGAAAAATAATCCGACGAGCCGTCGTATATAGTTTTTTTAGTATAAAAACGATCTGTATTCGAATTTTTCAAATTTATTTCCCACATGCACCTGAAACGCACATAATATGTAGGGTAAAATTTATGTAGGTTTGTTACTATTATCATAGAAAAACTAACCACTTACAGAAGTCTCACGCAATGCTAATTTCCGTTACACAAAATTTTGGGGTTGAAGTGGCCAGATCATACGAGGCGTTGCGAGCAAAAGCGGGAAAGCGATTTTGCCGATGCGACGGCTGCTGACGGATAAGCGGCCGCACAACAGTAATTTCGCGCAACAGAAATTTGCATTGCGTGAGACTTTTGTACGTGGTTAGTTTTTTTTCTATGCTTTATTTAGATTGAGTTTAAGTTATCGAGTTTAAGGACGAACCATAACATAAAACTATTCATTTCGAATAAATAAAGTACTTGACATTTTAAAATTAGTTCACACTTTTTTGACGCTCTAGTTTTTTTTTTTAAGGTATTTGAATAAAAAAGCATGCATTGCAGTGTAAATATAAAAAAATCAATTTTTCTAATTAAGAAAACCTTAATTGTAAAATGTTTCTTTTTTGTTCTTAAATGTTATTTAAATATAGTTCAACGAAATTGGGGTGAATTAATTATTGCGAACCTACATAGAGCGCAGTTAGTAACGGGGTAAAATATTCATACCAAACCAACGTTAATGATGGATGTCACTTGCACAGGTTTGCGTTTCACGTGGTTCTTCATGGAAATATGTTTTTACCGCTTATAAAATTGCTCCAACCACATCTAACATTAATTTAGTCATCTCTTCCTCGTAATTGATTTGGTGAAAACCGTTTTTCATCACTCCGTATACGAAAGTGACAACTTGCCGTACAGCTGAGACCTTGGAAAGTAGTCATTTCCCAAACTGTCACCGTCAGCTGATTTTACTGACCTGTACGGAAAGTAATGTTTGTAAACATTACTTTCCGTCCAAGGTAAACAAACTTTTCCGTACAACAACAATCAGCTGGGTTTAAAACAAATTAAATTTTGAATTCCATCAGCTTTGTTTACTTTGTCCAATGGCGAAGAATTTACAAAAATAATCCTCCTTTAAAACTTCCACATATATTAATAATTGCGTAGTGATGAAAAGTATCGTTCACAACCCGTCCGGAAAGCCCATTTCCAGGCTCGATAGTGTTTTCCACGCTCGGCTTCGCCTCGCGCGTAAAACACTATCTCGCCCAGAAATGGGTCACTTTCCGGACTAGTGGTGAAATATGCTATTTACGTACTGTAAAAAATGTGAAATTATATTAAGATAAATTAAATCTCGTTATTCATTTATTATTGGCGCCGGTAGCCATTTTCTAACAGTTATGTAGAGAATTTAAATGCTGAGGGTGTCATAAAAGGTAGTCCTATATCTTTGAATAGGTTATTCATTTAAGAAAGCTTTGCCCTCCTTTTCACATTATTATATCATTATATTTATTACCATAAAATAAATTACAATGTTTTATAATGAGACTTCTACTTGTACTTTGTATGATTTAAAAGGCCTTGATAAGTACAATCACCAAATATTTATTTTAAATAGAATTTCCAGCAGAAATACATCAAAACAATTAGCAGTTACTTTAACTAACGATTCTCTTTTCATATCTTTAAATTGAGTGTGGTTTTACAAACATGTAAAACCACACTCCAATACAACGACAACCACTAAAAACTATATACATATTGTTTCGAAAAGTTTATATTCAATTTTTCTCTTCTGCTTCTAAATAGTTGATCATACTACCTGGGGATTGTAATAAAATAAGTCTGAACAGGTGCCACTGGCAGTAATTGTTGTCAACAAATTATATACATGGAACTTGCCTATGTTTGGATGTCGTCCAGCTTTTCCTTGTGGTTTACAGGTTCCACTAAATTGTTTAACCAGTTACTGTCTTCATAATCTTTATATTTTAAATATATACAAAAATTAAACAATACTTTATATTGTTAAAAAAACATTATTTATTTATTTATTATTTATTATTACAAAAGTCTTAATTGCCATAATTAACTATGGTTAAGACTAATATGTATATAATTTTAAAAAATTCAAAATCATCCTAGAATCTTCATATATTTTTTTAAAATTCTTCCGGTTTATAAGTACATTTCTTCAATAATTCATCCTTTAATTTTATTTTGAATTTCTTCAAGTTTGTTATTTTTCTTAAGTTTTCAGGTAATTTATTATAAATTTTAACTCCCAAATAGTCAATTCCTTTCTGCCCAAATGATGAGTTATATCTTGGTACATCTAACAATTGACTGTTCCTTGTATCGTGGTAGTGTCCAATTTTTCTTTGTTTAAATTGCCAAATATTTTTATGGATATATGCTGAAACTTCTAATATAAAAACTGATGGAAGGGTAAGAATATTAAGAATTTTGAAAAGTGGTTTACACGAATTTCTGCTTGGGATTTGGCACATCATCCTCAAAGCTCTTTTTTGCATCTTGAAAACCTTTTTTGCTTCTGTACTCGATCCCCAGAATATAATTCCGTAGGACAGGTGCGAATGTATATACGAATAATAAATCAATATGGTAACTTTCAAAGTGCAACATTTTGATAATACTTTTATCATAAATATCCCAGAACTGATTTCATTACATATTTCTTGTATATGAGGAAGCCATGAAAGATTTGAAGTGATTGTTATGCCAAGAAATTTATTACTTTCTGATGAATTGACAGTTGTATCATTAATTAGCATACAATGATTTTTTATATTTGACAAGTTTTTGTTGAATGGCATCAATTTAGTCTTAGAGCCATTTACTAATAAGCCATTGTTATTCAACCAATCGAGAGTTTTTGAAATTTGAACAAATGATGATATTTCTAATTTAGAATGGTCCAGATCAGAGTGATAAAAAGTCGTGTCATCAGCAAATGAAATTAATTTTCCTTCTTCAATTACTGTATTAATTTCGTTAACGTATAAAATAAAAAGCAGTGGCCCAAGAACAGTCCCTTGTGGAACACCTATATTAATAGTTTTTACACTGGAAGAAAAACTGTAGTTCATTTCATTTTTTATCTCAGTATAATTTTTTCTATCAGTCAGAAATGATTCAATCCATTTTAGAGCATTGTGTGTAATACCAATATATTTTAATTTATTAATCAGAGCCTGATGGTTGATGCTATCAAAAGCTCTTGATATGTCCAGGAATATTGCAAGAGATGATTTATTTTGATCCAGATCATTAATTACAGAAGAAATAAGTTGATATATAGCATCTATTGTAGATCGTCCTCTCAAGAAACCAAACTGGGAATTAGACATTATTGATTTACTGTCTAAGAAGTCCATAATTTGTTCATGTACTATTTTTTCAAAGACCTTTAAAAAAAACAGAAGTTAGAGTTATGGGTCGCATGTTATTGATTTTGTTACCTTCTTTCTTCTTTTTTATTACAGGAATAATTTTAGATATTTTTAATTTTGTCGGAAAACATCCACATTTAAAAGAGTTGTTGATAATATGTTTAAGCGGTTGGATCACAAATATGCTACATCGTTTCAGAATAAATGAAGGCACATCATCGGGACCAGATGCATAAGAATTATTGATCGTTGTTATAATGTATTTTATATAACTTTCATTTACTTCTTTAAACTGAAAAAGCGAATTTGAAGCGGAGTTTTCACAACCTAAAAGTAATTGTGGTTGGTGACTTAATTTTGCACCACTTAACATATTAGGAACAACTTCAGAAAAGTACATATTGAGCTCATTTGCTATTGTTGATAATTCTGTGAGTTTTTTACCATTTTCTAGAATTATTTCTTTAATGCTATTTTTGTTACTTTCACCAATTTCTTGCTTTATTATATTCCAAACTTTCTTTGGCTTATTTATACTCTTCTCTATTACCAAAGAGTAATAGTTTTGTTTCGCTTTTTTAAGAACAGCATTATATATGTTTTGGTAACATCTCAGGTAGTTTTTAAAATCTTTGGACTTTTCTATTTTGCATTTAGAATATAATAGTTTCAGATTTTCTCTTGATTTAATAATACCCGAAGTTAACCAAGGCAGTTTGTTTTTATTTTTGCCTAACCTTTTTTTGAAGAAAGGAAAACATTTATTAAAATAATGAGCAAAAATGTTATGAAATACTTCGTATTTGTCCTCTACTGAACTAGAATCATAAACCTGGCTCCAAGTTTCTTCAGATAAAATTTTAATAAATTTCTTCATGTTTTCATCATTAAAGTTTCTCATCCACATAATTTTGTTGTTATTTGTCTTTTTGTTAGCCTTAATCGTTATTATTTGTCCATAGTGGTCAGAAACTGCAGAAATAATTACATTTATTTCGTAAATGTGCTCATCTTGTAAATTAGTTGCAATATTATCAATTGCAGTCATGGACTTATTAGTAACTCTGGTTGGAATATCTATTTTTTAACTTCATTCCATGAGATTTAAATACATCCTCAAAGTCTTTAAATGTTACATCATTCCTTTTCAAGGAGTCAATATCAAAATCTCCGCATGCTATACATTTATATTGATTTGAACTTAAGGTTGTGCTTAATGTAGCATCTAGCCATTTAAGAAATGTAGCTTTATTTCCATTTGGAGACCTGTATATGCACAAGATAGCTATTTCAAATTTGCAATCATGTATTGTGACTCCACAAACTTCGAATTCCTTTTCTAGGCACACATTATTTAATTTTATTTCCTTTGCTTTGCAGCTACTTTTTACATAAATGCAGACACCACCAAATTTTGACAACTTTCTGCTGTAAAAAGCTGCTAAATAATAACCTGAAAAATTAATCTTAATTATTTGATCTTCTTTTAGATCATGGTCAGTAATACATAGTATGTCAGGATTTTCTTCTTCGATAAGTATTGATATGGCTGAAATCTTATTGGATAAGGTTTGAACATTTTGGTGTAGTATTTTCAAAAAAGATTTTTCTTGTTTCAAAGCAAATTATATTATTATTATTTGATATTATTTTCTGCTTTGAGTTTATTATTATTATTACTATGTAATAGTAAACTACTACCATATTTCTTTCTCATTACATCAATATTTTTTACCTTGCCAGACAAAAAATTTTGAACTTCATCCTTATGCCGTTTTTGTGGGGTTATGGATGTGTTTTTTTCTTTAATAAGACTTGTTCCTCTAAAAAAGGAGGACCTTGAAATGATGACAAAGAGTTATTTCTTAAAACATAATAAGGTTTAATTATAAGTTTTTTTTATCCAATCCGAATAGAGAATTTTCCCTACTTTGTTGAAATGAAGGCCATGTTGAGTATAAAATCTCTTACCCATAGCTTGAAGAGGTAAAATTTGAGCATGGTCATAATTTTGAACAATTTTCCCAATATTGTAATTTGCGTTACTTATCACTTTGTTTAAGGTTGGTTTATCAAAGCGGTATGGAATACTAGATATGATAATATTTGTGTTCTTTGAACTTTCAAGCATCTCAGAAAGCTTTTCGTAAATTAAATCTATATTTACATTCTCATCAATATCATTTGTTCCCCCTATCAAGACCAAGTAGTCGTTTTTTTGTCAATGTAGGGACTGTTGATTGAGCATTTTTTATAATATCTAAAAACCTTCCGTTTGGTTTAATAAAGCTCCTTATTTTGAAATTGACATACAGTTTTTCATTTAAAAGATCATTTAATCTACGTCCATGACTGTCTCCAAAAATTTCAAATTTGCTTGTAGTCTTAATATTTTGTTCTAAATCAGGCCGATTTGCGCCTGGACAGTTTTTGCTGTTTCTTAATTCCCATGTGTTTTCTTCGAGGTGAGCATCTGGCATGGGTATTGTCAATTCATCTCTTAGTAGATTTGTTTTAACATTCTTCTTCCGTTTTACTACTCTCATTGTCTTTCTAGTTGAATAATTCATCATAGTCATATGATGAATTTCTGCATGTGCTATTATATGCCCCACTTTCGGAAAGACAGTCAAAATTTGTATCACTATCACTTTGTTCCATTAGGCAATTGAAACGGTTACTACACGGTGTGTCATAAATTAATTTGGATACTTTATTGCTTATTTTTTGTTTATTGGTACGGTATGGAACATGTTAATCTTCTTAGGGTCATATGATAACGTTTCTCTGTTTTTAGGACATTGATTCAACGAGTTCCAAGATACACATGTTTTATCTTTCGATATTAGTTGGATAACAATATTTCTTGATATATCATGTTGGTTTTCCAGCATATATACTAAGTTAGCTCTCTTTGTTATACAATCAATATTATTGAAACTAGGTAGTTCATGACTGGGAAGAAATTGATCAAATAGGTGTTCATTCATAATGATATGATCTATTGCTAATAGCATGTAGAATCCACAGTCATAGCTATTATCTTGTTATGGTTCATTTAAAATATCCATTACCGAAGATAGTTGTAAGCCAAGATAACGTGTTATTGATTTCATTACTTGTAATGCTGATTTTATATTCACATTATTCAATTAGTCGTAGTAAAAATATTTCCCTAACTGCTTATTCAAAAGAAGTAGGCTCCAATGTGAGCCCTCATCTGACTTATAATTAGAAGCATTGTTTATAGGGAAAATTATAAGTTCTTGATTTCTTAGTTGCAAAGAATCAAGAAAACTTTAGAAAGTCATTAGAAAATTTTATTGCTTGGCAAAAGCCTGGGTTTAAGAGACATATCTTGTTGTTGGTTAGACAAGGCAAACTTTTAGAAAGTAGCTCAAAATACAAGCTAATATGTTCATCTTCCAACCAACCATTGCCAGCGATTTCTAGTATAGATTTATAATTTTTATTTTCTTTTGTTAATATTTTTTATTTTCTTTTCAAGTTCATCTATCTTTCTAGTTAATTCTTCATGCATAAACAACATTTTGCTATCAAGGTTTTCTGATTCAGAGTTTATGTTTGTCTTATTAAGAGTTTCATTAAGTTTTGCTTTCTGTTTCCTAGTAAGAATTATTGGAGTAAATGATGGTTTACTGCTCATAGTTATTTTATTTTACTCCAAGATATCGAATGAAACTTGAATTATAACTCAATAAAATTACAGTTTATATTCATCAAAATAAACAAACTTTTAGGTTAAACTAACAATATCCTCCTTCCAATTTTTGTTCTATAACTTACTGTTAAAAATTATACTCACATATAATTTGAAATTCTTTCAATTAATGTATACCACAAATTATTTCACTTAGCTAATAGAATAATTATCAATTTTTTTTGTATCGTGTTATGCTTACAACATCAGCTGTTCCACTCCTGTTAACAGTGGATGGGCCACGTGGAGTCAGAAATAAATCTTTCGTCGATCAATGGGTTTATGTACATCAAATTAAAGCTAATAAGTAGTAGAATTTAATGCCCCAAACCCCATCTCAAAAGGTTGCCTGAGTCAAAAACGGCAGAATGTCAAACTTTGAATATTTTTAACCTAAACGCTTAAAAATGTAATCATTTTGGAAATACTTGGCCTTTCGAGGTGCGGTTTGCGGTAAACGTTTGCTATTACAATTACCTTTGAAAACGTGGATAGCTTGTTATAAGCCTATCATATTACCCTTTAACCATCCTCTACATGAACGTCCCAAAGAGGAAGTTTAAAAAAAGTTTCATAGTCCATAGCCATGCTATACATAATTTTAAAGCTCTTAGTAAGGAGAGTACATAGCCGAAAACCAGACCTCAAAAGTTCAAATATGTCGTAAGTTATTGCATTTCAAAGTTTTGATAATATAATTTTATTCCTAATTTTCATTATCTTATATCTTCTTTACTATTAATCCTAGCAAAAGAGTGCAAAGGACCTTTTTTGTAGATAATTTTACGAACTTTAATTTCACTAAGAACAAAATTTTTCCTAGAGGCCCATAGTTTTTGAGTTATTTACAAAAAAAAAAAAAAAAAAAAAAAGGACTCTTA
Organism: Neoaliturus tenellus; assembly: GCA_030545055.2. Lineage (NCBI taxonomy): Eukaryota > Metazoa > Arthropoda > Insecta > Hemiptera > Cicadellidae > Neoaliturus > Neoaliturus tenellus. The sequence goes on along the minus strand of CM061534.1, from coordinate 170,301,726 downwards.
GAGCCCCCCACCCCTTAAGCTCCACCCCTATGGGTCAGTACTTTTAATATGTTGTTTAAGACACCTTCCCCTACAACTGTACCAAATTTGGCTTCTACATGAATTTTTTCCCCTATTGGGTCATTTTTTGTCTTCGTTGCCTGGACTAAAAGCCATGTTGGATTTTGCGTTGGAACGATTCACAATTTTATTTGAATAATCACACTTCTTTTAAATTGAAAATTTATGCATCTGCAAGATAAAAAGTTTTACCAAATTTCCTCACAAAGAAGATGGCGATTTTTGTAGCAATTTTATTATGTATCCCACCTAAAAAGGAACTCGAAAACTAAAACACAACTTCGAAATAAGCTAAGTTTTGCCACAATTAAAATAATTCAAAGAATCCAATGATAAAATATACTGATAAATAAATATATTTCCTTGATGTTTTTTTATATTAGTTTAGTTTTAAAAAATATCTAATTTCATCCCAAGTTATTAGGAAAATTATAGAAGTATTATTGAAGTTATTAGGAATTCTTGATTCTTACTATTTTTTACTCCAATTTAGGTTAACAATATTCAATTTTTCATTAAATATGTATTTTTTTATCATGTTAAGATTACATTATAAGAAATAATACTCACCGTTTAGCAGGATTTTACATGAAGAGTTATCCTCCTCTACAAGCCGACTATCAGATATAATCCTGACGCATCTGCCGTGCCTCACACCAAGGAGGCTTATCATAAGCGTTCAATGTATCAACGGCACAATTATAGATCTGGTACAGTTTTTATTTTGTTTTTTTTATCACTCCCCCTGCTATCAAAAGGCCAAGTAGTGTAAAATCATATACCGTTTTATAAAAATGAATAAGTATTACATTTGTTATTTAATATATCGTTAGTAATTAGATAAATTAATGAAAAAAGAAAACTTAATAAGATAATATTGAAAGTTGAGGCCGTGGTAGAACTAATTAATTCATATTAATACTTACATGTATTACATCAGTATCAATATCAGGAGGCTAAAAGTTTTGTATAAAATTGATCTACTTCAGTTTCTAAGGAAAATGTCAATTTAATTATATTTTAATTGAAATACTAGATAATTTTTACTGTATTTTTTACTTAGTTGGAATTGATAGTTTTTATTATAAACATCAAATTTGTAGCATAGTATGTAATTTTGACCTATGGTTTAATGACATATAATCGCATATTTCTATTTAATTAGAACAAATGTTTTTCTCATAAATTGTTTTTCAATCCTACGAGCCAATGATTTAATAATCCAAAACAGTAAGTTTAAGGTAAAACCCTTATTTTTATCAGTTTTTTTTTCTTTGTAAAGTAATATAATAAAAAAAAAAACTTTTATCCATTTTTATTTTAAATTTGCTACCGGCAAAAAGATCTAAAATATATCTAAGAGTGTGTTATTAATTAGTAGTTCAAATTTAGTTTGGTTTCCTCAGGAGCTTATAACATAAATAAAAGTTTTGAGTACTAGCCAGGACACATATTTAATATTGGCAGCCCTGTTTAGGGATGTCACAGTTTACGGCACAATGCCACATGCGACAGTAAAAGAGGAAATATTAAAACTTTCCCCGTCGGGCCAAACCACATGTTCTATATCCTTAGGTGTACAGAAAACTTTAACGAACCTCGAAAAATCTAAATAAATTTGAGGCGATACTCTTAAAAATTCACAGGAAATAAAATTCAATATCATTCAAGATTTTAATAGGTTCCTGCTTCATTACTCTTTGGCTAGGTATAGATCCACAAATATGTTGTCTTTATATTTTTATATATATAATGTAATAAAACATACCATCTATTGAGTGTGAGTTAATTGGAGTCCAAGGGCCTTTATTTTATAATTTTTTTTAAATAGCTATAGCTTCGGAAAGGTTTTACACTTCTAGTTTGACTTGTCAGTTAGTCATCAAGGGCTTCATGAATACAAAAAATGTTTAACTTCAATTTACATTTTGAATTGTTTAGCCTTTTAAAATACGTAAATAAAAATTTAAACACACCTGTAAATACACAACAATGAACAATGCATCTATATTTCGTGCAAAGTAAAAAAGGAAGTTAATCTTTTATATTTAATAAATTATTCTAGAAAATAATGAAATATTTTATATTTTTTGTAACACCAAGTTACAACAACCATCTCAAATTTAAATGGTTGTATTAGTGTATATTAATATAAAAATGGTTTCATTTATCTTCTTTCCGTTTGAAAGGGGCCTTCAATTATCTCTTATTCAATGTTCTGGATATGTATTTTTTATTTTAGCCATTTCTAACCTCCTTTTATAAAGTAAAGTTGTCATATACTTGGAAAATATTTGGTTTTATTACATATTTAATATTACAATAAATGAATGAACTTTAGCATAGTATATTTACAAACTTACATTAGACTATATAGACAATTATCCACAAAGTTATGATTTAATTACCCTGAAATGAATGTCTTATAATTTTAAAACAAATTTTTAAATGATATATATTATAAATAAAAATGACTTATGGTGTTTAACAACATAACCATTACCAAAATTAATTAACTTTAATGTATTAATTATAGCTCTTAAGGTAATTTTTTCAATTTATCATAGTTTAACAATCAACAATTAAACGGCAATATGTATAAAAAAAACTATTTTTATTAAAATAATAATTATTACTTGATAGTTCAGCCATTGAAAAAAAATATGAATGGAAATAAACAACAACGAAAAATTTTTATATTAACCAACAATGCCAAAGTTAAATTATTAAAATTAAATTATATAAATCTAAATTGTATTATTAAAAGTTCAATTATCAAAACAGGCCCACTTTTTTATTCTGAATACAACCTACGGTTTGTCGTACCAATAGTGGCTAGGAAGATATTATATGTGTGGGACTCAAAAGCTCAGTTGCAAGACGTAACCTTCCATTAGCCTAATGGTCTTAATCCTAACACTGACAGTAGATCTTCTGTACTATGGAAAGTGATTAATTCAACATCATTTTTACACAATATAATATTCTTAATTTTTCAGAAACAAATGTGGTGTTATTTTTTTATTTTTTTATTTTGGGTGTATCTAGACCAGTGGTATTTTTTAACGTTTTGACGGGGAACGGTCTAAAAACCGTTTTGGGCGTTCCCCATAAAAAATGTGATGATACTTAAGCAATAAATTGGCAGTAATAAAAAGAGTACTGGTCAACCACCCAGAATTTCCTATCATAAAAATTGAAATTTAGTCGGCTCTCTCGCTTTAGAAGGCGCTTAAAATTTTGTTCGCAATAACAACAGAAATAGATTCAGAGTGCGAGATAAATTCAGTAGTGCGACTTTGAACTGTGACAACAGACCTTGTCCAAAAAACTACAAAAATCCAAAACACTATCGATAGGTATTCAATTGGGTTATTTTATTTTGTTTTCCTGCAATTTTATATTTAACTAACAGACTACCTTTAACCAACAAACGAAATTTTCTTCTGGTATCCAAAAGTTACTAAATTTGACAAAACAAAGTATTTAGTTCAAAACCAACAATTAACAAACAACATTAATAAAAAACTAGGAATATAATATATTAAATTACCATTAAAACCACACACATCTAGCGCTTCTTTTTTGAAACATATTTAATCTTGATTTTCCATTAAATTCATAATACCTAAACCTAGCTATTTGATAGCTATGCAGTTTACATAGAATTAAGTACAAACACACATGAGGAATGGCGAGTCAACAAAAGAAGTGAGAGTGTCTCCTAAAGATATACGAAACTCACTGTTCTATTACTATTTAAAGACAGACTTTTTATGTGAACATTTCTAAGGCGTTCACCTAAAGTAAAAAATGTCAAAAGGTCATATGCAATTGTTTTAAAAAGAAACTTTTTGCCACTTATTAAATGTTGAAATGTTAGTCAAACATGAAACAAGCTAAAAAGCTGGCTAGAAGACTAAACGCGATCCCAGGCACAAAGATAGTGGTGAATTGAGTTTTGTACATCGCTGCAAAAAACTTAAGAAGTCACATGTTAAAACATAAAGTAAAATGTTATTCTACCATAATTTATTTCCATACTATTCGGGTTTTTATCTGAACGTTTTTCAACCAAGATAAAAAGCGTCAGGTAGCTATTATTTACTTGTTTGACACAATTCTTTGTTTGGGAAATTGTAACTTGTAAAAAGTAAAAATCAACAACCAGTTGGCCCAAATCACCCGTCCATTGTAACGCTCTGTAATTTGCCAGTGTTGGGAGCGGTTTGATTGTCTACCTCAGATAAGTGGCTAGTGATGTTGGGAAACGCAAAATGAATGACTGCCTCACCATTTATAATTTACTTCTTAAAATTCACTGTCGAAATTTAAAATAAATTTAAATATGTCATTTTGGTGTACATAAAATGTTATCAACATCAAAGTATTTTTTTTTTTTTTTTTTTTTTTTTTTTAATATGGACCTAAAATATTTTGTTTTAAAATATCGTAATAAAAAATCTTTGAAATAAACAAATTTATAATGTATATTATTTTGATATTTAATTGATTTATTTAGTTTTAAATGTGTGCTGAAGTAAATAACGAACTTAAGGCTATGCGGTTTAAAAATTAAGTTATATAGAGACTAAATAACTAACCATAAAAATGTCATTTACATACATTTAAGAATAACAAAGAATAAATTGTTGTTTTTTCTGCGCCAGCTAGTGTGATGCAGCTCAATAAATGCAGGAAGGTTAGGCGGATTGCATCCATCAATTGTGGGCGTTGGGAGAGGTAGCTGAGTTCCCACGTACAGGAGAAAAGTATTAGTTTCACGGAATTTAACAATGCAATTTAGCTTTGAATATAATATTATATCTCACATGATATTTTATGTTGATTATATAAAATGAAAGTCAACAAATTATTAGAAGTTGCTTAAAAATTTTGATTTCAGTGATTTAACAGTGATTAATGTAAAAATATACGATAAACATTAATTGAGCACATGTTGATAATAATTAATAAACAAGTACAAAAAAGTAAAAAAAAATATTACAACCAGTCAAACCATATGTTGTGGACTAAGTAATCAATTTCCAATAATTATTTATAATAAAAAATCAAAATAGGTGATTAAGCAAAATTAAAACTTAAACAAAATTTATGATATGTAAATGTCCTTTTTTGCGAATCTCATACTTAATTTAACAATAACTAGGCTAACATCTAAGCTGAAAGCACAATTATTATAATGGCCCTGACAGGACATATGACGGGAACATATCCACAGGGGCGAGGTAATGGCTACTGAGGCTGTACTTATAGTGGCCATTTGTAACATGTTGCGTGAAATGAGAGCAATGAATATCTGGCGAATGGAAGGTCTCACTATGTGTTCTCATTAATTGTAGTGATCAACATTAGTTTTTGTTTTATAAATAAAACATTAAGTTACACCATAACTTTATAATTTAGACTTCTAGCCAATAATATTTATTAAGTTGCTACTTTGACAAAATAATAAACAAATATCATGCAATTCTTTGCAAGCTGTTGTGATATACTAATCCTCTTATCATAATGTATTCCTTCTGTGTAGACGTCAATCACTTTGTTAAATGCTTAAATTTCTTTCTTTTTTGCCATCCTCATAAATAGTTTAATACCAAAACAGAGGAGATAACAACTTATATCACCTTATTTAAAGTATCAATAAACTTTAGTTGTGTTTCAACCTTGGGTCCTAATTTGGTTCAATAATAATTTGTCGAAAGTTTTAGCATGACATGATTATAATATAGGCAGAAAATATATAATACAGCATTTTTGTGTACTAACTTTCGTGACATTTTCTGCACTTTTTATTGTGGCAAATTTAATCACACCTAATTCAGTATATAAATTGCTTAATAATGAACGTCAGTACCTTAAAAAAAACACACGTGAAGGGAAGTGTGTAATAACCGAATAACTGAACAGTAAATATATCTAGCCAATATTTACTCGTTTCCAAGGGCTACAGTTAAGCAAAGCCTCTCGACCGTATTTATAGGCCAATAAACAATATTTATTGGCTTAAGGCAGGTCTTTAATCAACACTGCTCTTTGTTGCAAGAGATTCTGGTTTGGATGTTAAAGAAGATAAGAGTGATGTATTTTGTCTTTCCTAATATTTAACAATATTCCTGTTTTGAAAAAATACATCTGATAATTTGACACAACAGCTTATTTTTTTTATAATAAACAACTAGTAAAATTTTTTCGATTATAAGTTAAATATCAAATTACACAATTTTATGTAAAAATTATATTTTTGATCTTTTTACGCTGCTCTACATAGTAGAATATACTTTATGTAAATATTGAAAAAATGACAATCTATAATTTCCAAGATATGTAATCACCAATGACACATTTTAAGAAAATATACATCCAGTATGATTTTATTATATTTCTTTAAAGGTTGTATAAATTAGGTTTTAATGAACCGGTACACTGAAGTAAAAACATTGAAGAATGAACAATTACCAAGGATGTAATTTTTTAATCTAATGAAGTCGACAGATTGTCTATTATCAATGAGTATACGTTTAAAGTCAAATGACTCAAAATAAAATGAATAACAAGTATTTTTAATAACAAGCTGTACTTAAATATAAAGCCATTACTATCAAAATTCTGTTAAGTTTTGTAATGTAGCATGGATATCTAAGTTTAATAAATTTAAAAGAAGTTTGATTTACTTTTGTTTTAGTTCATTGCGATAATATGCTGAATTTACTTATACTTTAATAGTTACTAAATATATTTCATTACTATTCAAATGCAATTCTACTTAACATTGAGTCAGGTCCAGAATACATCTCTGGGAGAAAATGGTGAAAAGAGTTAACAGTTCATCCCAACCGCAATCTCCGGGATTATGTTTCCATTTTAAATATTTATTCCAGGAACAAATTTACTCTTCATATATTTTACTTTATGATATATATACTTCATAGCTCTATATGTATTATCTCACACAATCATATAGTACGGCTTGTCTTAGTAATAATAAACCTATTATACAAGTGTTATTGGATTTTCATGATAATCTTATAACACTGAAGTGAAATAAGAAAAATCGGTGTCTTGTAAAGAAAATCTGGATCTCTTTAGTGGCAATTTAAAATTGAGGTATGATGAAGCCACTTGAAAAGTGCCAAAAAGCTTTCTACTACACTAAGATAAATCATTTCAATAATTTATTTATTAAATTTTATAAACTTGTAAATCATGACTTGTTGACATGCTACTCTTAATATTTTTTCAAAGGAATTCATAGAACCGATAATCTTATATTGTTTTTCCTTCCTAAAACAAAACAAACAGAGAATAAATTGAGGAAATTAATGTTTACACCTTACCTAAGTTTGATGAGCAACTTTTATCCCACACGTTTGTAATATATTTAATTTTTAATCAATTAACGTTTGAATTAACATATGTTTTTTTTTTAATTTTTTACAAACCAGGTTATTATTTAAACTATAAAAAACAATATTTAGCATTTACAATTAGTATTACACTTGTACTTCGAATTAAATGTTATAATACGTTAATCTCCGATAACAAGATGATCTATTAAAATTTGAAATGTTTTATTGAAAGTTTAAAAAAGTGTTAAGTACAAGTATTTTATATTTTTCTATTATGTATCACTACAATAATGAGAACACATAGTGAGACCTTCCATTTTCCAGATATTCATTGCTCTCATTTCACGAAACATATTACAAATGGACGCTATAAGTACAGCCTCAGTAGCCATTACCTCTCCCCTGGGGATATGTTCTCGTCATATATCCTGTCAGAGCCATTATAATGATTGTGCTTTCAACTTAGATGCTTTCAACTATATACTGTGAAGTTTAATATAATTTTCGCAAAAATGTAACTAGTTACGGGATTACTGGTATAAAAAATACCACTGTATTTCAACAACTAACTATAATTTATTTCAAATTAGATTAATTTACAGATGAAAACTTAACGCTAAACACCTGGCTAAACCTATCTAAAAAATAACAAGCTAATACAATTAAATATCTAAATCACAAGACTATCACATAGTATTCTACAACTTAGACTACGCTAACACTGGCACTGGCACCAAAACGATCACTATGGGTACCATGGCACTATCACTATCACTCTTAACTAACTTCCGCTGTCATTGGTCGAAAGACGCACTCACACTCTCTGACGACTCTACGAATTATTGCCCTGACAGAATTACTCCCTTCAGCTCAGGTAGGTCTCTTTTATAACCAATGCCAAGGAACAATCTCGAAGCCTGACGCATCCTGGTGATTCTAGAACTCCACTGTATTCGTGCTCCATTCATGAGTGGGCGTTGTTTTTTACGTAGTGGAAGGGGTGGTTGACCGGCCTCTGGTCAGGTTTAGAGTGTTCTCGTCGACCAATGTGACCGACGACCCCGTGGGCTGCTTCTTGGAACTGTTCGCAATGAACGGTAACAATATAAAATATTTTATGTTACCGATATATACCCCGATGCGGCTATTATAATAATTTTGTGTAGGTCGTGTACTTACACAAAAAAATATTTAATGAGATTTTTATTTTAAAAGTGAATAACACGGGCTATATTATTATATTAGTGATTAAAATTACAATTTTATATATCATATTTTAGAAAGCGAAGAGACAATTAATTTTTATCAGCTATATTAGTTGATGGAAAAATATGCTTTTTAAATATTAAACTTACACATTTTCATGTCGTATTTGCACGCATCAATAAGATCCTAATACATACATTTCGATTTAAATCGCAAATTATAACTTAAAAAAGTCTTTATAAAAATATTGTTGTAAGATATGCAATAACATGTAAGGCTGAAAACATGAGGTATGAAAATAGTTTCAATTTTTAGGTGTACCGCTTATATGGTTATTTCTTAAGTCCACTTGAGTTTATGTTCAATCATTGTAAAGTCTACAATGTTTGAACATCTAAACCTTCAGAAAAACCCCTTCCTTGCACGTTCGATAAGTGCTATCAGAAAAATGTATACAAAGTTAAATCCAAGATTTTATATAGTAATCCCTTACTGATACTGAATATAAATTTATCTTTCGTTACATCAAGTTCCTTCAGTCATATAAAACTTCTATTTACAATGTCTGGCGATTTAAAATCATCATTATTCCATCCGGAACTTTCTAAAAAGATTTCGAAAAATCTTAAATGTGGGCCTGTTTCGTTTAAATTTAACTGAAAATGTGAAAAGTATGATCTATAATGAAATGAAATATTTTCACTTCGGCTACAATTCTAATGTACTTGGTAAAACATACAAGTATTAATTAAAACTTTCTTGTGTTCCTCTTCATTATGGTATTTGATGATGTACTGCCTTTAAACCTATTATGCTATAATTAACTTTTAAAATGATTTTTAGAGTTGTGCAAATAAATAAAAGTGAAAAATACATAGTTTTAATCTCCAGATTAATATATAATAGTTTCATTATATTTAATACCATTATATCAATTAAAACTATAAATACTATCACATTGTCTATTTACAATGTTCATATGGTCATTGAGTGTTGCATCGTTTATTTAGTGAATTTTCCAGATATATCGGGTTCGCGAAGCACTTCAGCATCATCAAGGCAACAATCGAACCGATGGCAATACAGGTGAATTACACAACACCACAATGAGTGGTAATTTGGTGAAACTGTTGGTTCATCATTGGCATGCATTCGCTAATTTACTCTTCCATAGAATTCATCTTTATTGATCTGCATTCTTCCAACGACAATGTATTTAGTGACAATTGGCAACTGGTTTAACTTTTAGCCTCGTTGGTGTTTCTACTGAAATTATGAGCGCTAAAACCACTCGGCTGCCCAGACAGTTAATTTTGAACTAAATATACGTACTTGGTAGTAATCATTGCAAAAGATTTCATAATCTATAAACAGGTCATTTTGAGACTGCATTTTAAGACTGCAGTAGAACCCGCTGATATACATGATATAGGGTGTCCCAGACCACTCGCACACGACTTTTAAAATATAAAAAATTTATTATTCACAAAAACAAATTGTGCCATTATAGGTAAACCAGTTGCGCTTTATTCATTGATTATAATTTTAATGTACAGAATGTACCAGAAATAACCTATCCAGATCGGAATTCGTTAATTTTCAATATGAACCCCTACTTTTACGGTATTTTTGGATTCTAGACATAATTTTAAAAATACTTTACAATTTAATGTGTATCCCTAATAATAACGGTTTGGGAGATAATGGTGGTAGAAGTTTGATTTTTTACCATAAAGATAAAACATGGAGCAAATTGTCATATCCATTAACGCTGACACTTTTACCTTTAACATAACTGTCCAATCATAAAAGTATCTTATAACCTCATTTTGGATAATATTTTATAAAAACACATATATTCACTTAATTAATTTTAGTTTTCTAAACATTTTAAATAATTTCCACCATACTGACAAAATCGTGGAAAAATAAAATAATTTATGACAAAACTAATAATTTATGATGCTTAAGTGTTTAAAAGAAGAAGCTAAGGCGTTTTTATGATTGGCCTTTTTAGTTTAACGGGGAATTTACAGAGATAATGGATGTGAAATTTATTCCCATTTTATTCTTATAGAAAAAAATTAAACTTCGACGTTTATTATCTCCCAAACTGTTAGGGTTACGGATACACAATAAAATTTAAAGTAGTCTTAAAATTATTTTTAGAATCCAAAAATACCATAAAAAGTGGGGGTTCTTATTGAAAATTAATGACTTCCGGTCTGGGTAGGCTACTTCTGATACACCCTGTACATTGAAATTATCATCAATGGATAGAGCGCAACCGGTTTACCTATAATGGCATAATTTGTTATTGTGAGTAATTAATTTTGTAGATTTTAAAAGGGGTGTACGGGTGGTCTGGGACACCCGGTATAATTATTTATAAAATACAAAAGACACTAGATTGAATATATTGTTGATATCTTAACTTTCAATTAAGGCGAATAGAGTTGAAATAGCTAGTAAGTGATGTACGATTATAAATAATAGTTGGTTCTTGCCTTTTTGGTGTTAATGGTTTGTGTGCTCTGAAACACCGACAAACTCTGTGGTGCATGAGGTGTATTTAACACTTTCGCTACCAGCCGCCGCATATATGCGTGGTCAGGCCACTCCCTCAGCCCACCAACAAAATCATGGACTTCCCTGTATACTGGTCCTAGTGGTTGTGACTTATGCCACAGATCACGAATACAATCTGTCCAATGATGTTCCAACTGTCCAGTGACGTAAGTGATTGTCCTAGCCACAGACCAAGAGGTGCACACATGCAGCGGACAATCCTGTAGACCGTGCCTAAACTATCTAACCTTTAAAATATACTGTTCCGAAGAAATTTCGTATCTAGTATCAAGGAACCGTCGCCCCAGATCTGCTGTGACAATCTATTTTGGAGTAGAACTCGCCCGCCGCAAAACTGCGGTTGCCGTCTGTGGTTATGGTTTTGTTTGTGGTAGCAAACGTGTTTTAAGGTGAATATGACTGATTGGCGAATGTAATGAGTGTGGTGATTCAGATGAGGAGTATATTTGCCACTGAAAAAGACCAGCTGATTCATTGGTCAGGATCATTTAATAATAGTCAAATGAATAAAGTCGACTGAGTCCAGTTTTGAACCATCAAAACGTTTGCAAAAGCAAACTATAACTTTCATAACGTATTATTAAAAGTTTTAATAATAATTACGCCTACTTTAATATTTAGTCATTCAATTCTCCCATGATACAACACTATGGACGTACGATATAACCGATACCATTAATTACACAGGATGCCGTATCTACAATTGAAATAGTTATTTATAACGTATTAATCCCGCTGAAATAGTAAGTCAAATATAAACTAGCCACTACAAGTCGTTAGCACCAGACAATAACACGGAGATGTTTATTGCCAATATAATCACGTTATGGGCCAGCATCGCCTCTAGCGGTTATATTAATCGTCTTTATGAGTTTACGATCTTCGGGTTTTTATTTGTGGTGGCTATGCAGTTTCAACTGCTCTATAGATCACTGATATACGATTTTTAATGATTCTTCAACTTTCTTAGAAAACTGTTTGCTATTTGTGTGGATCCAGTTTACTTAGTTAAACTTTTATGATATTTTAAACATATCCTAAACTATGTGGTCGTTAAACAATTAAATGTGTTTATTCTAATCCTTCATAAAATGACTTAAGAAGTACCCATATTTAATATTTAATTTAAATGTTTAAAACTAATTTGAACATTCATTTACAAATAAATATGTGTTCATTATGCTAACCCAAATAGCTCATACATTTCGCTATTAAATTCCGTTTTTGGGGCTAATCTCAAGTTAAAATTATACTGCTCTTATTGTTATGTACAATATCAAGTTGAGCAGGTTTTAATTGCGATGTAATTATTTTTGTAGTTTATGCAACGATTGCACTATGAAGGTCTTTAAGCCAAGAGTCAAATGTAAGTTAGAACGTGAACCAAGCGTTCTAGATATCTAAAGAGTGGCTTAAATACTGAACACAATCGTTGCAAATACCCTGATTCATATACGGTCAACTTAAATTTGGTAAATTACTGTAATAAACATGTCGATAGTGTATACGTTATAGGTGGAAACCCATAAAAAATAAAATGAAATAAAAAATAAAAAAAAAAAACAGGGATCGCTTAACCTAATTATTTCGCTCTCAGTATGATCAGACTTTTTTGAAGTTAGGTGCATAAAGAAACTAAAACATGGATTTCGACGAACAATCATCTGATGCCAATTGTGTAGTTTCTATATTAATAAGCAAGCATGTTTCTTTTCCTCCTTAATTCTCATCTTGTGTGTATCTTTGGAGGAATCCGTGTATACGGTTAGAACGGTATAGTGAGTGGATGAGCAGAATTACGTTATAATTCACATAGGCACCCAGGGCTACACCCTATGGGCTTTCCAAGTTTCAATGTTAATCTTATGTATAAGGGAACTGTTTGAATCATTAGACGGCTGTAGACAGCTGTAACAAATGCTAGCAAAACAGAAACATGTTTCAGATGTAAAATATTTTTGAACAAATAATTGAGTACAGTCAACTGAAAGTTTTTTGACCAGTAAGCAATCTCTAGTTTCTATTAAAACATCACTTTCACCAAATGCAGAGCTTTAATTGTTCCAAAGCATGAATTTTAATTTGAAACCTGTACGTTTAGCAAAATTAAATAAAAAGAGTTTGAATTCGGTTTAGTAATGAAGGTCTTTATGAATATTAAGCTTTGCAAGTAATATAATTAGGCTATTGTTAAGATTTGGTCAGTTTTTTAACACTGCAACGACCATAGATATTTTAAATACCAGTTGTACAAGCATTAAAACAAGTTATTTTATTTAGTATGTTTTTTTCTTATTTTAATTTTGTTACATTTAAGTTTTTATGTGTGAGATTGGTTGAAGCTTAAACCATTTATCGTTCTTGTTTATTTTTATTTGTTTATATTTTTAAGTGATATTTAAAATAAAGTGTGAAAAAATTTACCTTTTTGATTACTATTGAAATTACTATTGAAATAAACACTATGTATTAAAATACCTCCGTCGAAACAGATCTAAGTACTCAAGAAATTTACTAAAAATAAGGTTTTTTTGCCCATAAACACCATGGGAACAAGGATGTATATTTGCTGCCATGTAGCCCAGTCAATGAAGGTCAAAAACGGGCCAACGTCGGAACAAATTTGTAACAGTCTGAAACCTATACCATTCGATAGTACCCACCTAAGGGGTCAAAACCCCAAAAGTCCCCAAAAATCCCCTGGTGGCATTTTGCACAGCCCCCCCTTAAAACCCCCTGGTCCCCTTATTGCATGAGTTTATAAAAACCCTTGTAGAATCGTTACCAAAAGGACTAGAGTCCTAAATCTTTTTTGGTTGTATTCCTTATTAAATTATCTACAGAAAGTGTCGTTATGCATTTTTAGCTAAGGTCACTCATTAGTCAGTTATTTACAGTCAAACTCAAATTTTATTAAAATTTTAAAGTATTATTTTGATTTTTTAGGTCTAAGATGAAAATACGAAGGAATTCGTAAAAGTGCTTGGGACAAAAGTTATAGGAAATTTAATAACGAATACATTGATATACATAATATGGTATCTACGGCCACAAAAATCTTGTAACGGCCGACCAAAGCGAGAGCGGTGCCGGTTGCGGGCCGGCGCTGGGGTCGCGCCGGCCGCCGCAAGTCAACGGCTGTTTCGCTCATCGTGCACAATGTAGATATGAATAACTTTGACAATAACGTTGAAAGTTGTTTATCTTATAAAACACATATTGAGAATATTTCTACCTTCATTCGGTCCAGGTTTTGTGTAATCATGGTCTAAAATAGAAAAAACTCAACTTTTTCTCACATTTTTTACTTTTTTGCAATTTTTTTTCTTTAAAGACTAGTTTTATGAAAAAAATATGTTCTAAAAGGGGTATTCGTATTTCACCGCAGTTAATTCCATACAATTTAAAACCTCAATAATTGAAAAATATAATAAGTATTTTTCTACTTAAGCTATTAAAAAATTACTATATAAAAGGTTTTAGCTTTTTTTATATAATGAACAGATTATACAGCATTATTCATTGTTTGAAATAAGCCCGGAACGATGCTAAATTTTCATTTTTAAGTCTCTAGATGTAGAAAAACACTATTTTTGCAAATGTTTATCCAGTCATATCGTATGTAATAAAAGAGTGCAATTAAGCGTCTAGAGACAAAACTACTAAACAGATAGTGGTCATTTTGGGTCAATGGTTTTCTTTTGGTCCCTAGATGATAGGAAAAAATTTTGATTTGTTGTGAAATGCCATATAAATCCGTAAATAAAATAAATAACCTTATTCAGACCAATCGAAGACTAACACTGCTGATTTACAAAGTATTTTCTTTCTTTTTATAAGCAGACTAATATTTTACGGGGTAGCAATGATAAAAAACATATTTTAAATTTATATTTAACAAATTTGGTGATGCTTGGTAAAAATTTTGTTACTATATAAATAGACTTTATTTTGAATGATTTCAAACCTGACTTAGAACCAACATTAGATATTTTTAACGTATGTTTTAATATATTATTCATTGAATTAAAATAATAATAATAATAATAATAATTTGAATACCTGTATAATTGTTTGAGTTTTATTTTTTAAAATTTACTTTTTTGATTTTTTTATTCCATTTCAATCCACAGTACTATATACGAGGGGTGCGGAGAAGTCTGCAGACAACTTAATATTGTTATTATTATTATTGCTATTGTTATATTTAGGTAAAAAACCACTGTTAATTCTGTTGGAAGCTCAAATAGTGTATATTATAAAAACACGTATCATGAATATTTCTACCTCCATTCGGTCCATGTTTGTGACACCACGGCCTACAAAAAAACCCTAAATTTTTCTCACATTTTTCACTTTTTTGTAATTTTTACCTGTAAAGGACCACACCTTTGTTATTACTGGACGTTATAACGTTAGTAGAAAATTTTTAATGTAAGGATAGGTTGATTTGTACATAAAAAGGCATTATACCCCGTTCAAAATAAATGTGCGGTCGAAACGCAGATTTCGATTCCCCCATTTTTCCCGTTCCTCCCTCTGCCAAGAATCCAACCAATCAGAATCACTGAGAATTATTACAGCTGTTTAGTATCTTACGTCAATTTAAGCCAATATTTTGCTTTTTCGTAAACAAATATTATAATTTTGACGTTTGAGATGTAACAAGATGCGCTTCCTGTGGCAAGTAAGGGAAGTAACACGATCATTAGCGCTATTTTCTACTCTGAATTTTATGGGTGAAATTAAAATAACATCTGATTGTGAAGAAAATTGGGGAATTCAGGAAACTACTGAGGGAATATTCCTTGTGTTGGGAAATAAATTTCTGTCTTTCGACCGCACAAATTTTTTTGAACGGGGTATAGTATATTTTAATACTGCAAAATCTACCTCAAACAATCTACCTTTTTGCCCATGTGGAGTTATATTCCAAATACTCTTGTTTGTTAACAAGCTATTATATATATTATGTAAAATTGTTCTGTTCTGTTTTTTGTGGAATAATAAATTCATTTCATTTCATTTTATTTCATTTCATTTCATTTCATATTAATGAAACTATGAAATGCAATAACTTTTGATATATTTACCTCTTGAGATCGGATTTGTGACATATTATTTAGAAAATACAAACTTTAAACATGACGCATGGGATGAAGTTGGCCAATAAATTTTCCCTTAAGACTAAGTGAGTCATGAAGAAAAGGTCTGCGATGGGTTTAGAATTTGAGATAGTCACATAGACATGTATTCAGTAAATTCAAACGCTTACTGTAAACACTTAACGTTTGATAAAGAAATGCTACAAATTATGTTTCAGATTAATACCCTCTCAGGATTTTCAGGGAAACTCTGTGACCAATAAAACTTATAATACTTCACATTTATATAATTTTAATACGTAATAAATCTTATACATTAGCCGTCGTGTTTTACGGGCTATCAGCTAGCTTATCCATTAAATTCAAAATTTCAAAACACCCCACTAACAAACGTGGGATTTTGATAAAATTTGGCATAGTTCAAAATGAACTCTGTTAACATGAGTAGCAGGGTGATCGAACTAAACCGTCGGTGTTTTATGGGGTTTTAAATCAACCAAAATAAAGTATTTTAAATATCCTTCACTTACTTATTAAAACTTCATCATTTCAGTTTAAACCATTTGAAAGAGCTAATAAAAACAAATAATTTAGTGCTCTGAATTCTTGAAATACCTCATCTGGATGCATAGAAAATAAAAATAAAACACAATTTAAAATATGTTTATTTTATGATAAATTACTACCGGTAAATCCCATTATCATGCTACTTTTGTACACATCTTCATTAAACTTGGTATGGACTTTCAAATATTTAGGATTGAATGTTATTTGTCCAAAATGGTCCAGTCACAGCAATTTTTCATATTCCTTCGTCAGTAGTAAACGTGTAGACTTATGTGATTTTTATAAACTTCATGATTATGTATAATCTTGGTTGGTTCGCAGGCATTCTGTAACGAGTATGATATATTGCTATGGCAATATACTAATGAAAAATAAACATTAAGTTATATATATGGTACCCAAAAGATACTAACATTGAAAATTCGATAGCGATGAAAAAATAATAGAATTGGTTTGCAAAAATGATTTTTTTACTACTTACCGACCTTGATAGAATAATGCTGCACTTTATAAAAAAATATACTAACTGTGTTTTACATAGGATTACTGTGAAGAGAATATTTGGAGGGAATAATAACTATCCTTAACTGTATGAATCTACATACAAAGTTTTATAACGATATATACAAAAATAAGCAAGATGGGATTTCATTACTTCCCATAAAATAAACATGTTTTTTTTGTATAGTATATTTTTAAATTTTCTCTGCCACCAAATGACCTATTAAAAGAATTCAAATCACTAAAATATTTGTTTTTAAGCTCTTTAAATGACATTGTGAAGTTTCAATAAGACAGTTGTGGAAAATGGAAAATAATGACTTTTGGTCCCTTTAAACACCTATAAAAACCCGCAGGTATGGTTCTACCGATCTGATTATTTGAAATTAAATATTTAACGCTGATATTTGATTTGGAATTTATTTATATTTAAAATTAAAGGGACACATGCATTGAAATGGGTCTATTAACATATAAAAAACAGTGTTTTTAACATTTAGAGACTTAAAAAGGAAAATTTATCATTGGTTATGACTTACTTCAAACAATGAATAGTACTCTAGTACCAGGTTAACCGAGCCTTGCTCGTTGGTTTTAATTCACTTTTGCTATAGTTTCATGGTAAGGAAGCTAACCAAACTCTTAACATTTAACGGCTGTTAAAAACTGCAACAAATTATTGTTCCTTCATTTGGTTTACTTTTAGTTGTTATTTCGTAACCAAAATAGCAACCCATAAGAACAATGTTAAAAATTACGATTTTTAAACTTAATTTGAGACAAAATTTGATTTTTCCTGGGGTTGAGACTGTTTCTAAACTTGTTTTTGGGACAAAACACTCTTAAATGCAAAGTGTAAGCAAAATCTCACAGCTAGATTTCGAGATCGTGGAACACACATCCCTTCAGACATTCCTCGTATTATAGTATAGGATTAGCTGTTCTTAATGGATAAAAAATTAAAACCTTAATTTTCCTGGAAAATAAAAAAAATTATCCACTAACTTTGAATTAGTGTAGGTAAGAAGAAAACTACTTATTATATACAGTACTTCAATTATTGACTTCTTAAATTGTAGGGAATTCAATGTAGTGTAATACAAGTAGTTTTTAGAACACCTTTTTTTCGACAAAATAGTCATTTCAAAATAAAAATTACAAAAAATAAATAAAATTTGCGAATACGTTGATTTTTTTCATATTTTTTCCATGATGCGTATGTCCCCCGAGTGCAAAAAATTGTGAAATCATTAAGTTTAATCATCCTATAAAACTTTGCAAATTCATATAAATACCCAATTTATCGCACCCAAAAATGTATATAGTGCCTAAACTATAATATAAGTTAAAAAAGTTAGAAATTAAAAAATGATGAATTACACTTTTTTAAATGCAATGTCACAAAACCTGGGCCGAATGAAGGTAGAAATATTCATAATAAATGTTTTTATAAGATAAACTTTTTCAACGTCATTGTCAAAGTGATTTATATATCTACATTGTGCACGATGAGCGAAACAGCCGTTGACTTGCGGCGGCCGGCACGACCCCAGCGCCCGCCGGCCCGCAACCGGCACCGCTCTCGCTTTGGACGGCCGTTACGAGATTTTTTTGACCGTAGATACCATATTATGTATATCAATGCACTCGTTATTAATTCCCTATAACTTTTGTCCCAAGCACTTTTACGAATTCCTTCGTATTTTCAACATAGACCTAAAGAAATCAAAATAATAATTTAAAATTTTAATAAAATTTGAGTTTGACTGTAAATAACTGACTAATGAGTGACCTTAGCTAAACATGTATAATGACACTTTCTGTAGACAATTTAATAAGGAATACAACAACAACAAAATTACAACGCTAGTCCTTTTGGTAACGATTTTACAAGGGTTTTTATAAACTCATGCAATTAGGGGTTTAGGGGGGTTTTAAGGGGGGGCTGTGCAAAATGCCACCAGGGGATTTTTGGGGACTTTTGGGGTTTTGACCCCTTAGGTGGGTACTATCGAATGGTATAGGTTTCAAACTGTTACAAATTTGTTCCGGTGTTTAACCTTCATTGACTGGGCTACATGGGGTTGTTGTAAGTAAATATAGATAGGATTAATGCTTTCCCAGTGTAGCTACATAATAAATTAATCAAATTATGATAATTTTGATTTTCCCAATAAACCCCATCGGGTTAAGTAAATAGGTTTACACACGTATAAATTTAATTAATTATATATGAAAATGAAATAATGTTTTTTTCTTCTTCTGTGACTTCAAAATGAAAAAAATAACATGGTCTTGGGCTATTACCATAGCTTACCATGCTTTACCATTGCTCCTACCGCAATTACGTAGTCCCTAAAGAGAAATTTGCTAAAACTCACACAAAGCAATCAAACGTACATCTTCCACTATTGAAGCTTGTTCAATTTTATTATTATTTTTATTTCCTGGAAGAATTTGAAGATCACAGAGCTACGAATCACAATTTTTAAGCTTCGAGCTACTTTCTTAGCCAATATTCTTTGCCTATGAACAGAAAACTCCTTCAAACACTGGGACTTGTTGAATTTAATCTTAGCACTGCAAGATGAAGGGAAATGGACAAAGTTAGGATAAGCACCAGGCAACTTTGATCTTCATCAACGCTTTTTGTGGACTTAATATATGAAATCTACTTGACTTTCTGTCAGTTGTTTTTAACTTGATAGTTGTGTCTTTTTGCGGCTGCTGGCTCAGTTCAATGACCCCTGAGGAATGTGCTGAGTCACGGTGACGTCATCGCCGTAGACGCCATCGATGACGTAATCGATGACGTCACCATCAATGACGTAATTTCCGTGACGTCACACCAATGACGTCACAGAAATGACGTGCCGATGACGTCACAGAAATGACGTGCCGATGACGTCATCACCCCTTACGTCACCAAGATGACGTCACTGACGTCATTAAGGTCAAGGTCACGCCGAAACCTAAAATTCTTTGGCACTTTTGCCGTTTCTCGCACTACGCTCCGTAGTTCAGTCAGAGTCCCCGTGACCTTGACGACTTAGAGCGAATTTGCGATGAGAAACAGCAAAAGTGTCAAGTCAAACTTGAGTTTGCGACGTGACCTTGCCTAAACCGTCATGCACCAATCCTCAGAGGTCATTAAACCGACACAAAACCCGCAAATTCATATTACTGCGACCTTGAAAACTTAACAACAGAGTGCCGACACCGATGCGTACCCTACGACAGTCACCGAGCGACTGACTGTCCGGCTCTGCGTACTCTAGGGATATGGGGAAGTGGTGGAGAGAAATTTCAATATCATTCAAACGGAGTTTCAAAAAAGTCAAAGAGTAGAAAGACTACTCTTGTGCTTCTTGGGCGACTTCATCAATTTCCAACGGATTTGTAAACCAATCCGTACTGTAGCGGCAGGAGTCCAGAAAATGGAGTCCAGAAAATGTTTGCACCATCCATCAGGTTGTCCGTAGCACCTCCTACAACTGGTGAGATTAGATATGTGAAACTTTACACACCGTTGAAGACAACAAGTGTAGAAGTACTTCGACTTGTAAACCTTAAAAGTCTTTAGTTCTGGTGGTGACAGCTGTTTTATCTTGCATTTACAATAGCAACATCCGAAGGATTCACATTCCCGACAAGCCAACCCGTCCACCTGCCATCTTGGTAAGAGGAAACACTTCTCACAACAATAGCGTGTTCCCGGCTCCTCCAAACACTTCTTCTCACAACAGTAGGTGCGTCCACCTTCCATATTTGATGTTGCTGTTGTGAAGACGTATAATGAAGTGGTGCTGTGGTTAGTGAGAAGGAAGCTTATATAAACCAAGGCAAGTGGAGGGAGAAATTTCAAGGTCATCCATACGGAGTTTAAAAAAAGCTCAAAGACTACTCTTGTGCTTCTTCAGCGATTTAATCGATAATGAGAGCTTCAGTATGCCAATTCGACCTGTACCGACATTCTGCTAAATAATGTTTGCAAAAGCCCGCAAAATTATTGTTGCAAACTTTGCAGATGATTAGGCGTTTTAGTGGGAACTCGATGCAACGTTCAGGAAAACAAGTGTACATATGCCCTCTCATCTGGTACACATGGAATTTCTTCAATTCAGGTTTCGGCTTCTGCCAAGATTTGCACTTACACATGCATTGGGAAAAAGCGTCACATTTACGACAAGCTAGTCCATCCACCACATCACTGTCCTTTGGCCATGAAAACATTTCAGTTCGCAACAGTAGCTGAGTTGACTCTCCATGTTGCTGCGGTGAAGGCGCACGATGAAGTGATGCCGTAGCCAGCGGGGTGACGCTTAAATAAACACAGGCAAGTGGAGGGGGAAAGTTCAAGGTCATTCAAATTGTGTTTTAAAAAAGATGACTAGTTTTCCTCCTCGTCTGTTGTACTTGGAGAGCTTTCCGACGAAGAATGAGACACGTCAGAATCCCGCGCGGGTGCTCCCCAGATGAAATACATTTCTATTTTAAATCGAAGGCCAGGATCTTACACCACCAACTCCTTTAACCTATTACACACCAATTCCACCTTGTGCAACATGTCAATAATGAGCACCCAATGTGTCGGCTGAACGTAACTTGTAGTCGAGTCAGCCTCGCAGATATTTATATCCTCCGGTGCTATCGGAGTGTAGAGATGTGTAAAATCTCCTGGCTGAGGCTGGCTAGAAGTTGAAGGTTCTGTGCAGACCCCGGTCGCATCAAAATCTAAATTCATTTTACATTTAACGCCAGTGTTCTAGTTAAATACATATAGTAATTTTTGATACACCATCTCCACATCGTTCAAATGAACGGTCCACCAAAATAGAAATTCTTCATCCGTAGTGGAGCTAACCTGGGAAAGAGTCCTGTCCGCCATGGTTGCTAGGCGAGGAATGAGGTGAGCCGCGGACTGTTGTAACAGTATTGAGAAGTAGAGGGGGTAGACCTAATTATTGTGGAGGGGTAAATTTCAAGGTCATTCGAATTGGGTTTAAAAAAAGGAAAGAAGCTCACTCCCCACCAGCCTCATCATCCACGTTGTCCCCCACATCTTCATTTGCGTTGTCTTCAAGAGGCGCTCACTAACCTAACTTGTAATGTTTAGGGTGGCGTTTTCACGCCACGTATCGCCATGAGTGTCCGGTCCAAATTTTAAATTAACATTACTGTGATATTTTCAATTTCCAATTCGTTTTGCCAAAGAGTGAGATGTCGCTTTATAAAATAGTACTCGCCTACGGCTCGATGGGGGCTCCGCCCCCATGCCCCTTTAAAGTTTGCCCTAAATTTGTAGAATAATTAAAAGTCAAGTATGTAATAGTTTAGTTCCACGGAAGAGCTAGACATTAAAGACAGCAACAAAATGGTTTAATACACAAAATTCCCAATCAATAGTAAAAAAGCTTACAAAATCTCCTGTGAATCCGTTTTAATACCTCTTAGTAAAAATTGAAATTGAAATTTTGAAATTACGCCCCTTTTTAAGGGTGAAGGGGATGAGATGCTACATAATCTCAAAGGGCCGAGCTTGTAGAGCATCTAAAGATAATATAATCCTGACAAAACATATATCGGTATGGCAATACCTTTACCGGATGAAACAAAATCACAAAAAAACTATAAATTAGAAAATGTATATAAATTCGTATTTTCACAGTTTTTTTTTACTACTACTAAACTGAAATTGACCAATGGCTGTCCCTATAGTAAGACCTAGATATGGTCAAAGTATAATCTAAATTTGTGGCTTCTATGTGCCATAACAATAAACGAAAAATGTTTAAATAGAGCAATTGTTGTGAAAGAATTTCGATATCGTGAAAGTACGCTCCTTTTCAAGTGTGAAAGGGGTGAGATACTGCCAAATTGCAAAGGACCGAACTTGTAGAGCGTCTAAAATAGAACAAATTACTGGCGAAATATAAATCAATATGGCAGTATATTTTTCATTATAAAGTAATTTACAAACACTTTACATGAAAAAATTTCAATTTCATTTAGTGTTTTTTTCAATTGTTTAACTTAAATTGAAATTGATCAATGGCTGCTAAAATTGTAAGAACTAGTTGGGTATATAATATTTACTAAGTTTGAGGCATCTGTGCTCCATAATAGTAAATAAAAAATATTAAAATAGCGAATTGTTTGTGTAAGAATGTATAAAGTTTGAAACTCC
Organism: Neoaliturus tenellus; assembly: GCA_030545055.2. NCBI lineage: Eukaryota > Metazoa > Arthropoda > Insecta > Hemiptera > Cicadellidae > Neoaliturus > Neoaliturus tenellus. Next base: position 170,278,141 of record CM061534.1, on the reverse strand, counting down.
CCCCATTTTTAAGGGTGAAGGGGGTGAGTTACGCCAAAATGTCTCAGAACCAAACTTGTAGAGCGTCTATAATAGAATATAGTAATGGCAAAACAAATATCAATATAGCAGTATATTTACCAAGTTAAAGTGAATTACGAACACTTTACATGAACAATTGTTAAAAATTTTGTGTATTTACAATTTTTGTGGAATCAAATTCGATTGAAATTGGCAAAAAGCTACTAGTTTAGAAAGAACCTGTTGAGGTTATAATATAAATAAAAATTTATGCATACATATTAAATAATAGTAAATAAAAATATCAAAATAGCGAAATTTTTGAGAAAATTTTTAGAAATTCTGAAAGTACACCCCTTTTTAAGGGTGAAGGGGGTGATATACACCAAAATTGCATAGGACCGAACTTGTAGAGCGTCTAAAACGAAATATAATACTGGCAAAACAACACATGAATTTTGCAGTACATTTGCTAGAATAATGTCATTTACAAACAATTGACACGAAAAATGTTAAGAATTTACCGTTTGTTCAATTTTTTTAGCATTAATTTTGATTAAAATTTATCAATGGCTGCAACTATGGTTATATCTAGTCGAGGTTATATTATGTACAAAATTTCAGGCATCTGAGTGTCATATTAGTAAATAAAAAATGTTAAAATAACGAAATTTTTTTAAAGGAATTCAGAAGTTTTGAAAGTACGCCCCTTTTTAAGGGTGAAGGGGATGAGATACGGTAAAATGTCACTGGACATAACTTGTAGAGCGTTTAATTCCCAACTAACGATTTTTCCTCAGATTTGAGGTAGGACCTCTCGTTCAAAAGTTATAGCCAAAATAGAAAACCCTCACATATTCAGATTACCGATGTCATCCCTTTTAATTTTTTTGAGGGGGTTAAAATTTGAAAATACAATGTTTTGGGATTTTCCCTTTTTATTGACCATACAAACTACGTGTGTACCAAATTTCAAGTTTCTAGCTCATCCGGAAATCCAAAATACTTTGTATACGTGATCAGTGAGTCAGTGAGTCAGTTTCACATCGGGTTGTATAGTATTTAGATTTCTCTAAAGTTATTGGGGATTGCAGGGATACAACTAGTTTATTTAGAAGACTTTTCATCGTGGAGTTTAACAAAACCTCCACTTTGACTTTGCTTCCTCGCCCCTCACAGCCTAAGCTGTACAGGAATGTTTCTTCTAGTGCAAACTCGGGCTGAGTGAACAGTGTGTTGACTGTAGGACAGCTCATGGTGAAGTGATGCGATACTCTAACGTACAGCCTCACCTTCCCCCACTTTTGTGACCTTCCCCTACTCCTGCTGTTACCCCCACCACTTTTGCCTTGGCTCATACGCTAACAACAGTCTCTCAGTATTGTGCGAACTTTTGTGAGGGAAGGCATGTCGTGGGACATTTTGGGTAAGAAACTTAGCCGTGTTAAGTCTTTATTAGTTGCTCAATGTCCTTCACTCGAGGTCAAGCGGGTTTCGACTTTAGCTAAGTGGCCACAACTGTTGCGCGGACACCCTAAATTTTATACCAAACGGACTAATGTGAGTTTTACTGATGGCGATTTGTTTAAAATATCGGATGAAATGACTTTTGCTTGCAAAGTTCAGTTAGTTACTCCTATTCCTGACGGTTAAGAGTCTTAGTCTCTCAAGCCCATATACCTAGGGTACTCGAAGCCTGAAGGTCAGTCGCTCGGCGACTGTCGTAGGGTGCGCATCGGTGTCGGCACTCTGTTGTTAAGTTTTCAAGGTCACAGTAATATGAATTTGCGGGTTTTGTGTCGGTTTAATGACCTCTGAGGATTGGTGCATGCCGGTTTAGGCAAGGTCACATCGCAAACTCGAGTTTGACTTGGCACTTTTGCTGTTTCTCATCGCGAATTCGCTCCAAGTCGTCAAGGCCAGGGACTCTGACTAAACTACGGAGCGTAGTGCAAGAATCGGCAAAAGTGCCAAAAAATTTTAGGTTTCGGCGTGACCTTGACCTTAATGACGTCAGTGACGTCATCTTGATGACGTAAGGGGTTATGACGTCATCTGAACGTCATTTATGTGACGTCATTGATGTGACCTCACGGAAATTACGTCATTGATGGTGACATCATCGATTACGTCATCGATTGCGTCATCGGCGATGACGTCAACGTGACTCAGCACATTCCTCAGGGGTCATTGAACTGAGCCAGCAGCCGCAAATAGACACTACTCTTGATATTTATACAAAATCGTTTTTGAGGTATTATATTACTTTAGTTGCATCTCATTAATAAAAGTAATGAAGTGTTTCCCCCTATTTTGTGATAATTTCTATAAATAATTTAAGAACTTATATCTAAATTTGAAATAGTAATAAAATATTCACAAATGTTAACATTTATTAATTCCTTTAATAAATTTGTGCATAAAAATTAATATCATGTGAATTTTGTCAAATAACGACACTAAAGTTATCTAGATCAAATTTATGATACATCGGGTGTAATAAAAAGATACTGTCATTGTTTAGCTTCTTTTAATACTTTTATGATAATAGTTTTTAAAGATATATTCTTACAAAGTGTAGTCCAAGCTAACAATTCCGAACTTCGTGTCGGTTCCAATTTTCCATACCTCCAATATTTGCATAAATAAAGACCTGAATCCTGAGCAACCCTTAAAGGGTGAAAGACAAAACAGACCTATTGCTTTTGCTCTTATAATGCGAGAAGAAATTCCAGGCTAGTGTCTGAAAGCAAAAAAAGAGCATTTTAGGTGGGCTGATAGATTTTGGGTCAGACACTACGTGTTCTCTAACTGTGTATGTAAGGCATCCTCTATCCTTTCAGTAAAAATATGTTCATGTACTCATTTAATGTCTAGAAAAACAAAACGACGTTATTAGAAAGGGTCAAACTAAGAATAAGAATCAAAGATATGACAATAGTAGTCCTCAATTTTTTTATTTTTTAAATCGAACAATTTTGCTAAATCCCAACTGTCCCACGGGTATTGGGTTTATTTCGGCAAGGTCATTACCCCATTCCGGGGTTCCTCATGACCACGGTCGTGTTCCGAATCCGGAGTTCCTCGTGCTCTGCATTCCCACCCGGACGAAACGTGATTATTTCTGTGGACTCATCACGGTTTTGTTGACCTTAGACGTTTGTTGCCCTTTCACCTTGTAAAACCTGATCATCATATTATTGGTTACCAAGCAAGTACTATGTGAAGCATTCGATCTTAAGATTGAATGGCCTTTACAGCATTTAAACATGAATCTAGAGTTTTTGATGGAGTTGTACCTTTTAAAACTGTCATACTGTATTTTCACCAAACTATTATTATATAACTATTCTGGAATTCAAAAATATGTAAAAAAGTTAATACTATGATGTTTTAATAAAATATATATTTTAAAATCACTGTAAGCCAAATATAAACGTTCATCATATATAAAACATAAGGAATTGGTTTGGCTGAAACTGTATGGAAGAACCAGCTATCAATGCAGCTTACAGGCAACATAAATCAAGCCGTTTATAGCTAGGTAACCATCGTTATCTGTGTTGGTCTAGACGCTAGACGCATTAACAAACGTGCATGTTGATAGTACTGCCAGTCATAAATATATTTCATACTTTATAATTAATTGCACTATTTATTCTCTGTGTTGGATATTTATTCCTCAAAATAATTTGCAGTTATTAGTAAAATTACATGTTTTATAAACCTATGGTTTTGGTAAAAAAATGTAATTTTTATTATTAATATATTAGCATATAGTATGAATAAAATACAAAGATCCTTAATGGATGAACATTAAAAAAAATAAACTTATTATAACAAATTGAACTGAGTTGATGTAATTGCATCTAGAGTGGTTTTAAACAGTTTACAAAACTAAATAGATACAAAATGAAATATCATACACTTAATGACAAAGCAGGAAGAACTTTTTAATTGTGCGTATACATTGCACAATTTAATGCATTTAATTCACCTTGATTTAATGGTACAATGTAATCTAGACTGTGTTTACTAGACTGTAATGGTTAAAGTTAGAATTAGCTGTTGCTCCATTCTATACAGCTGCCGTCTTAATCAGTGTTTCAAAGTTAACTTTCTACAATTTAGTTTAAACAAAGGCTATGGAAAAATTTTAAGTTTACAAATTATTATCATAGTTTTTACAGAGCTTTATAAAACGCTAAGATTTTGCATCTAATCATGCTTGAACGTAATTCAAACTATGGCAACAATAAAAAATCCAAAATTTTAAAATTTTACAACTTTAAATTAAACAGTTGAAAGTTGAGACACTTAAACAACTACGTTTTATCTTTCAAACGACTTTTTACATTGGTTAATGACAATACTTGAAATAATGTTTCACATTGTCTTCAATAATACATTCTAACTTAAAAACCCAAATCATTCAGCCGGATGGCAATAATCATTATTTTGAAATTATTCAATTACAAACCGAAATAAAAGGAAATACGGGATTTCAAAGGAATGTAATTTTTCTAAGATATTTTATACTCTAAAGCAAGCTCCGTTTGTACGGGCAAACTTTTTTTTGCTCCAAGGATTTTTCATTTTTGGTTGATTATGGGAGTTTTTCCACCAGGAATCAATTGGCATTGGTCCCACAGCTGGGAAAAATCCGGTTTTCGCGATAGAGCCCTTCAAAGTTTCCATGTTATCCTTATGGAGGTTTTTAAATTGAAAAAAATCAGCTGATAACTGTAGATAAAACCAATGTGTTATATCTTTAAAGAAAAATTATACCAAAGTGCAGCACCCTTCGGCCTGGCGAGTGAGCGAAGCGAACGACCTCGTCTTAAAAACTAAGAGGGCGAGTGAGCGGAGCGAACGAGCTTTGCGTGAAAACGAAAGTAATAATTTTACCGAGCTTAAGCTCGGTCCCCCTGGTACTATCTACAAAATATGATTAAAATCTGTAAGAAAACATTTAGGAACCCATTGTCAATGAATACAGAGTCTTATAAGAAGAACAGACCCCATGTTAAATATTCTGCCGTTTTTTTTTAATTGGGCAACTCAACACCTGGCTGCGCTGAGCGTTGGCTGTTCCGACTGCTCTACGCGCCCCCACGCCTCTCATTGTTGTAATTAATTGGGCATCTCACCACCAGGTTGCGTCGAGAGTTGGCTGTTCCAAAGTACGGACTACACACAGCTGGCTGTTCCAGTTACACTACACCCCCCCTACAGCCACCGCCGCTAAAGCACCAATTCTAATTACAGCGTTTCATTGAAAAAAAAAATCGTTCACATTCAAAATTGTAATCTTTCATAGTAAAAATTGGGCTACCAATAGGCCTAAATAAAAATAACTACGGCGTTAATTTAATTTTAGATTTATGATCGTTATGAAAAATATGTAAAAACATTGCGAAGCAATTCCTTTCAAATTAATCACATGAAAAGGTTGGTCTGCAAGAAATTTTTTTTACTATTGGTTTGGTAAATTTTGTCTTTGAGAAAGTAGTTGAGGAATACTTACATTTGCACAGTTAATTTAAAGTTAACCTAAATTTTAAAACCCTATTTAATAGAATAGGACTATTTCTATTCTTATTCAAAGGTAAAAGTTTAATTGTTGATTGGCAGGTAGCCATGGGCCATGCCGACGGGCCGTGATTAATTGGTCGGGCCTTAACTGAGCGAAATGACCTGACTCAGGTAGCCGGGGTGTCCTGAACTGAGCGAAGCACTTCAGGGGACCACCAGAGACGTTCCTTAACTGAGCGAATCGGCGGCCCTCTTTGACTTTACAATTCTTAGAAGTGACCATTTAAGAATTTATCAAAACCAAAACAGTCTTAAAAAAACATAATGTAAACATGGGTCTAAAATAGTTTTCTGTCTGCCTTATAGGGACTTCCAAAACATTTTATAATGTTCCGTAGCTTAACAACTCTTTGTGAACAAGCTTGGCTGGTCGCTCGTCGATATTTTCTACTGCCTTCCTCTTGACTCCATTGTTTATCCTTTGTCTAATAATCAGGTGGTCTGAATTCGGTTCGTGATTATGTGCATTTCCATGCCTAGATAGCAAACCTCCGTCTTCAAATGTGAAAATAGTACCCTTGCACGAATTTACAGTACACCGCCAGTTTTCTTCATCGGTTGAAACAAGTTTTCTCTGAAATTTGTATTTAAACCCATCTTTTAATATTAAATTACTTCCTCGTTCACTAATAATTTTTACAATCGACGACATAACTTAAAATAAACAAACTCATATAACTATTTACATTCACTACTGACTAATAAAACTAATGCCACAAAAAATAACACAATACTGTATAAAAAAATCGAAGCCGCTAGCACTAGGGGTAGATGTGGTTACCACCAACGCTGTGTCACAACTAACCCCTAAAAACAACAAGTAAACGAGTGGGGGTTGATTTTGGAAATTCCAAAATATGCACACCTGAGAGCTTGCACTACATACCTTGGGGTACTGCGCGCCGGAGCCAGGTGGTTGACCACCCCTGGTATGCGGGTGGAATATGATTCTACATAAATAAGAACATTCCTTGTCCCGACAACTCGCATATACCTGGACCGGGCTTCGCTCAGCTAAGGAACATTTTTGGGGACCCTTCGAGGGCTTTCGCTCAGTTAAGGTAATCTTCGCTCAGTTGATGCGAGACCGATTAATTAGCTTGTAGTTTTGTAAATACAGTATATTAAGTTTACTTAAATATCAATTTTCCTCATTAATGTTTCCAAAAAAAGTATTTAAATGTTTATTGGAATGTAATGACTCATTCTATAAGTTGTTTGGATTTTAAATTACTTAAATGTATACAACGAACATGGCCAAAATATTTATTAAGGCATCATTCATAAAAAAAGGTATTTTGGCTGTGGACGAAAGCTCGTTTACGTTAAAAACTTTGTTTTAATAAAAGGTAGATATTCTTTCCAGGTCGGTCAATAATCCATAAACATTAAACTCTCGTATCTTACACATCAGAAAGTTTTGTCTTATTTAGGAGCTACTACCGATTAATTTATTAACAAAATATTCCAATGAGCGTTACATAGTTGTAAAATTGTATACATTAAACGATGTGCAAAATCAATTTTTTACCATCATACAATTCTTCCAATTCTGCCTTTCCAAGAGACATTATTTAATTTTTCCCTACAGAAAAGGCTGATAAAATGGGTAGGATAGCGAAAAATCTGACTAAAATTACATTTTAAACTATTAAAAATTATTGTTGCATGACCTTTTGATTCAAATTCTAGAGTACATTCTGGTTCTAACGTTCACGTTGGCCACACTTTAACGACATTGTATAATGTTAACGGCGAAAACTTAGAGGGTTACTTTTAATTAATTATATAATTTACATTTACCTTTACAAATTCATTCTTAATTTATTTTTATTAAAAATCAATTTTTTTTTGAAATAGTAATTTCATAGCACTGTTACAATTGAATTACAGGATAACAAATGTTTTCATAATTTTTATTCAATTTGATTTAATATTTATGCGGCCATGAAATTTATTGAAGACAAAGTAAATTACAAACTAGATTATACTAATAATATAATAATAAAACAGCTCGATATTAATTTTTGTCAATGACCCCAAAGAAGTCTGTGGCTCAAAATAAGTAGACTCCTCGCTCTGCAATCTAGCGTCTTTAATATAGTTTAGAATCGAAAGTTTCGCAAGATGTTGTGTTTATTACTGTTGAATAGCCTACATATTTTATGTGTACAGTATAGGTTAAAAAAGTAATTTTCAATTTTATTATATTTAGCATTACATTATTTATTTAATCGTGATTTCAAATAACATATCTTGTTTAGAAAAAACAAGCATCATAGAATACTTCAGCATTGCTGGACTAAATAATGGTTATGTTTAATTCTATAGAGTGTAAAAAAAATATAAGATTTCACAACTATGTGCTTAACAAATATTAAGTAAAAAAAATATATATAGTCAAGACACCTTGTCATTCTTATGAAATCATAGACCGAACGATGAAGTAAGAGAGCGCGAGACTCAAAGTGAATTTCTTCAAGGCACACTATTAATTCAATTGCCAACGATCAAAAACATTTAATCGTAAATTACTCAATTACATGATGAAATTCATCTAAATGTCAACAACTTTCCCGCTGAAAGTTTGTTTCTGACCCAAAAAAAAAAAAAAAAAATCCTCGCTTACTAACTTTTTAATGTCAGACTAAATAAAAAATTAAAAGTTTCCAACTTGTAAATTACATATATTTCACAAATTAAAAAATATTCATATTGTTAGATTCTGCATTTCATACAGAAGCCGAATATATACGTTTTATAGCATATAAACCAGTTTGGTTAGGTCCAGGGGCGTGTAAACGGCGGCGCGCTATCCTTAAATTAACGCTGATTTCGCCGTAGATGCTAGGTTGAAGGGGGGGGATTCCACGTAAAGGAACGGCACAGGAGTACAGCGCGCGCAGCCTGGTGTTGAGTTGCCCAATTAAAAAAAAACGGCAGAATTAAAGCCATAAGGTCTGTTCTTCTTATAAGACTCTGTATTCATTGCCATTGTTGCGCAGTCGGCAATGTTAATCATACGGCTTTTAATGCAAAACATGGTATAGCATTCCCCTGTTTCGGACGCCGTTTTTCAACCGAATTTCTTTAAACTTGGTAAGTGTTTAGTTGAATAGTTATACTATGTCGCTCATACCTCGGAATTTTGAAAATTTAACAAATATTAACAAATATTACTAAGGAAAATCGAGTTACTTTGAGACGTCTCAGAGAGTAATATTTGTTAAATTTTCAAAATTCCGAGGTATGAGCGACATAGTATAACTATTCAACTAAACACTTACCAAGTTTAAAGAAATTCGGTTGAAAAACGACGTCCGAAACAGGGGAATGCTATACCATGTTTTGCATTAAAAGCCGTATGATTAACATTGCCGACTGCGCAACAATGGGTTACTGGCTCAGGGGTGAAGATGACTCTTAAGTAATTGATCTAGTCAGATCTTGCACTTACAATTACCTTTTGTGATATAAATATGCTGTAACAAACAGTTTTATAATCATTCAAATATAAGAATGTAATGTAAGAATGCAAACATAAGAATCCTTTGCATTCACCATCTACATGTATAAACATTTATGTAAAAAACTCCATTGTAAATGGTGATTGTCATGAATGTATAAATAAAATAACGGTTTACTATATTTCCATGTGTATGATTGTTTTCTTTGTTTTATTACCGAACATGTCTTTCCGATGTTTTAGATAAATCGAAGAATTTATCTTTTAAGTTTAAATTAGATATATTATCAATCTAATTAAAAGCTGTCAAGTAAAATACTAATTAATAGTAAATAAGTTTAATAATGTGGTTTGTAATATATTCTCTCTAAGCCCATTTTAAATAGAGTTATATGACATTTATTGTTTATTTACCCTAATTTGGAGATTAAGTACATGTTAATTGTGCATCGGAATCCTTTAGATGCATCACTTGTTTAACTGCCAGAGGGCCGCCATCAATTCGGATACAAACCCCCGTAAATCAGCTAAAGGTTTACTGCTCGGTTCAGTACTACCAAGGCTGACGCTGCATATGAATCATCTCACAGTCTGTAAAATCTTTCCCATGGCAGAGAAGGAGCTAGTGTTAATAAACTTGTACCAGGAGGACCAAGCTTAAGCTCGGTAAAATTATTACTTTCGTTCTCACATAAAGCTCGTTCGCTCCGCTCACTCGCCCTATTCCATTTTTAAAGACGAGGTTGTTCGCCTTGCTCACTTGCCAAGCCGAAGGGTGCTGCACTTTGATATAACTTTCCTAAACTACAGATTAAAGATGTAACACATTGGTTTATATCTACAGTTATCAGCTAATTTTTGTTCAATTTTAAAATCTCCTTAAGGATAACATGGAAACTTTAAAGAGCTCTAGCGCGAAAACCGGATTTTTCCCAGCTATGGAACCAGCTCCAATCGATTTCTGGTGGCCAAAACCCCCATATTCAATCAAAAAATAAAAAAACCTTGGAGTGAAAAAAAAGTTTGCCCGGACAAATGGAGCTTGTTTTAGAGTATAAGATAAGATAAGGTAAGAATATAAGACTTAAGAACTACATTTTTACTACAAAAGGCAACACACATGTTTTAAAATACACTTTTAAGATAAATTTTGCTAAGATTAGTTTTGTCTAACAGTGTTTGGTAATTTTTTATCTTGAACAATGAAAATATTAATAGAACAAACCTAAATTGGAGGTAAATAAGTTGTCTAACAAATTACGTAAGTAAAAATAAATATTATGTCATTGACTCAATGAATTTGACAGTTAAACTAAGTAATATTTTTTTAAAGGTCGTGTTTGTCAATTATAATAGTATTAAGTGGAGTATTCTGTTTCTTGGAAAACATTATACAACAGTGCAGTATAGAGTATTGAGAAAGACTGTGGTGTTGAAATAGTAATTTGAGTGTTAACTTACTGTAGTTTTTAATATATTGACTTTTCTATAGTATAATTATTTTTCAGCCTTATAAAACAACACGAACAATAACAACAATATTTGATTTATATTGACAGATTTTGTTTGATCAAATGTCAAGGGGAATTCCAATGTTAATGATAATTTCAACTATTAATATGAATAGGTGTTACTTTCTTTGCTGAGCTCGAACTAAAAAAAATAAAATAAAATAGCTCTATAGAACAAATATGAACATTCATTCTCGCGGGGATTGCAGATTGGTAGAGATCCCATGGTGGTAGCATTGCTGATGTAAATCAATTTAAAACCATACGATTCAGGTCAGCTTTTACACTAGTGTAAGTACATTCGGACGGAGAAAATTAGAAAATGTTTAAATCAGAAATTTAATTAAATAGCTCGGAAACAATTCAAGTAATACCAGCTAAAATGAAAATAAATTTGATATTAAGAAAAGTTTAAATTCTATTCTCAAATCAGATTTAATTTTTTTTTCTTTCTGAAAGCTGCAACAAAATAATCATAAATTTTCTTAAATAAAATGGGATATTTAAACTAATTAATATAATGTAGCAAAGTGTATTTTGTCGCAACCAGCACCAGTACAGCTTCTCAATACAGCTTGTCAGTTGCATAAGTTTATGGGTGTTGGGGCTCATTATTTGCAATTCTGGGAGTGGAAGATGCATCATGGAGCTAGCTGCTGCCGGTCGTGGGCTCGCCTATACCTTATGATGCAATGCACCACTTCAGAAATAAACGCTTCCTGTTACAGATGTTCAATACAAGTGGGAGTTGACGGGGAATTATAATTATATTATAAATTACGATGCTAACACATGTAATCATTAACTTTATATTGTAGAAGTGCGCAGAAACCGACGAATCTTGAAAAACGTATATTATATCATTCGAAATCGCAATAAAATTAAATTTGATTATGTACTTCCTACACCGGTTTTTCAATAGTCTGAAGTATTTCTATGCTTCATCAAATAAATTAAAATTGTTTATATTACACTCATTCCAAAGACTAGTATAGGCTACGCCAACACCTTTACTAGGGTAAATAATTAATAATATAACAGAACTTCTTATATTTCCATTCATTATCAATACAATTTTATACTTTTCCAAGGAGTAAAAACCACTATAAAAGTAAGTTCAGTTAACTTGCTTAGTATTTACAGCTGTTATGAGCTTGCAGTACGCAATAAAAATACCATTTCCTATAAGTAAACCTGTAAAGTTTATAAGCACAATAATCTCCTTAACTATAAAATAAGCACTTGTTTGTCAGTAGATGTGGTTTAGTGCCAGTTATACCGTGGCAGGTTAGATTAGTTGGTGTAATATTGTTAGAGTTTTACTGCCGTTGCCCCTAGCGGGAGGGGAGAGCGGTGCCGGCGGCGCGGCGCGGAGAGGCGAGGTCTCTATGTATGGAACTACCCACATGTTCTAAGCCCACTAGTCGTAACAATGATATTGTTGGATCGCTGAATACGAAGCCATGAAACTAGCAGCTGAACGGAGATAGAGAGGGATAATCGTTCTAATGACTTATTATAGAGTTCAACAAAGGGACAAGGAAAACTTGCCTAGTATTTATAACACAACCTACACCTGAATAATTAGAGGCATGCAAATGCTAAATGAATATTACAGTTTGTATTTCCTGATTTACTTCCGCTCATGTAAGGTTTTTTTAATGCAATGAAAAAATGAATACACTTTACATCAACTATATAAATTGTATTGAATAGTCTCAATCATAATTATGAATCGAAATATAATCCTAATAATGATTACAGATTGTTATACTATAAGTTAAGTTGTTACATTACTTTAAGATTATTGTTCAAAGCAGCAGTTGAATTATTTCATTTTTGGAAATGTCACATATGGATGTTGGGATGGAATCAAATATTTTAAGATAATAATAAAAGGAGAGGTAAATTAGGCAATGAAATCTATTTAAAATATATAATATTATTATTTGCAGTAATTTAATGTTTTACATTCAAGTAAATAGATCTAAAGATAAACTTAATAACTCCAGCTAAGCAGACAATTACTGTTACCACCGTTCAGGTGTTATAATTGCTACCTTAATGCCCACATATAAGACATATTTATTTAATTATTTATCATACGAAATAGTGACTTTAATTATTTCGGATTTAAATGGTATATACTTATTAAATCAAGATCATCATAAGTTCATGTTGTAGCGAATAAACAATTAGAATATCCACATTTTCAATTTTATATTTACACTTTTTCTGTGTAAGTCCGCCCAAGAGAAGTGGTGAACCATGATCTATATAAACGTGGGGTGGCTCTATTGTAAGACTTCCCAATAAGCTATATTTATTGAACACCCTTCAAAGGAACATTGGATATTGGATTTCCCATATTTATAGGCGTTCAAAAGAGTCTCTTAGACTCTTTTCTACAGTCTTAAGCAACGTAATAATCTATAGTGAACATAAACACTCAATATTAAAGTACTAACACTACTAATTTGTAAGGCTTATTGATAAATAAAGCTATGATTTTTAGAGAAATTAAATCCAGTATGTACATCTTGGCCAAAATTAGATTTTATTATTTAAAAAGTTAAACTTTTATACGCTTTAGTTTAACTTAGTAGTATTTTTATTGTATGGTACAGTATAACAATAATACATCAATCTATTAATTATTCATAGATTGCTCAAATAAAAAAATACACCTAACTTTATTGCAATAGTTTTTAATTTATTCACGTAACACTAATTAAAATTTAAATTTTCACAAATGTATGAAATAATATTTATCAAAACGTAATTAGAAATTAGATATTATATGGTTCAGAAATGTTTTGTTTTGGAATGTACCAATTTATAATTTAATAAAGCCCCAGAAATTAAGTGTCTGATCAGAAAATAAGAATTCATTTACTGAATAAAGATGTAACTAAGATAATTGTGTCATTATTAACTAAAAAAGATTTCCTTTTGGCAAGCTCCATAATCGATGATATGTATCATGCCAATAAATTGTTGGATTCTCTTATTTGTTTGAGGTATTCAATATTCATGTAAGGATTTGATGAAGTACCTTTAATTTTACTGTTTTCATAGTGTCATGGTTTTATAACAAATAATACTGTGAATTGTAAAAAGTCATAAAATAATCTATTAAAAGAGAAAAATTTATTTTTTTATACAAAACCCCAGCTCATATATAAAGAGACTACAAAAGAATTTTATAATAAAACTATTTTTTTAGTAAATGGAATAAAAAGAACATTGTAGGACCATTTCTTCATGTCGTACTAATTAATTTTAAGTTTATAATTGCAATTTTGGGGAAAGGGTTATTTCAACATCAACTAATCCTTTACGCTTCTTTAACCCTTCTTTTATTTCAGTTCCTAAATTATTTGATTATCTATTTCTCAATTCATTTATTTATTTATTCAACGGACAACTATTACAAAAGAAGCACAGCAGAAACCATAAACAAGAGGGTTTAGGCTCTATTCATAAGCCATGTAATAAGCATAGGGTATTAATATAAGCAAATAACAAAAATAATAGTGATAGCTGATTTTAAGATTATTTCGTCGTAGAGCTAATAAATCATTTCATTATTAGAATAATAAATTGTTTATCTTTTTAATATTTTGTTGTTGTTGCAATACATTTTAGTTTCGTGGTGACAGTCACATCTTCAGGTAATCTCCCACAAGGTTCGTCATAAATTTAAAATTGGTAACACAGACACGAAGAATAAATACACGATACAGGAAACACTTAACATTTCTTAAACGAAAATACACAGAATAGCTGTGCGTGTACGCATTATGCCAATTTTCGGATTGTGTCGTGTATTTATTTATTTATTCCTAATGTTTGTGTTACCAATTTTAAATTTATTATGAACCTTCTGTGAGATCACCGCAAACATGTAGTGTATCTAGACAACAACAGGATATTGAAAAGGTAAACTATTTATTATTCTACGAATTTGTAGCCTATCAGTACTCAAAAGTAGGAATCATGAATCTAAACATTTCATTCTATGTTACATGTTAAGCGATTCCTCTTTTATCCCTGTTGTTGAAGAGGATGAGAAATTTAAAATCAGCAAACGTAACCGAATTTCGGCATGAAACTCACAAATCGTCAAACTGGTGACATTCAAATCAGATTTGGTCATAAATCGTTGTTAGGACTGGCCGCGTGCTGAGAATTCAATCAGACCCAAATCGGATTCTGCCGCCTCGTCAATTGAACTCATCAAACATCCTTTTTGACGTTGTTTGGCTATTATCAATTGAAAAGGGCAACATAACATGAATGATGAAATTAATCTAAAGAGATAAGTTGTTTCGATCAATTATTTGACACTACGATTAACAATAAGAGCTAAATGTAATATTAAACACTAAGTTTGTTTTTCGTTCGATTCTTTTTTGTTTCCTCTCTGTGTCTGTGTTGCCAAAATTTTAAAAATGAAATCATGTATTGAATTACTTTTAAAACATTATTGGTAGCAATTTCTTATTCTATTTACGTTTTATGAATAATGAATACTTAATAGCATTATCGAACTTGTTTATTATGTATTTTCTGTCTTTCTAAATTCAACCATTCTAGTTTAAGACAAAAATGTTTCCATGGTAATAAGTTTTGGAACATATTAAGGTACTAAAGCAAGGTTTGATGCCACATTTAAAAGTTTATAAGATACACATAAACCTTATTTTTATGTTTATTTTTATACTATAAGGTAATTTGTAAAACGATGTTGTAATCGCAAAAAACTGCATTAAGTATGTTTAATTTTCAATAAGTATTTCTAAACTACTTTAGTTTGCAGACATTTTTTTAAATTAACGAAAGCATTTACTTTAAAGAAGGGCAGCACGATACTCTTAACACCAGCAGAGACAAACTGTTGATTTACAGCTTGATTACATATGTAGGCTTTCATTGGATGCAAGCATTAATTAATTGAGCCCACAGCCCTCTCCTCGTCAAGCCTATAAACAAGGGCCCCAGTCTAGACCCCTGCACCAACCTCCCCCCCCCCTCCCTCAAAGTCGGGACCCCTGCCACCGCCCGTGCCCGCCGCTGCCGGGTGGTCCCCCATCCGTCCCAGGACCATTATGCTAATCCGTTCCTTCCTGTCGATCGGACTGTCGGATCTGATTGTAGTTGTTTACAAGTTCCGAGAGCTCAGGACACATATATCAATGGATCTTTAACGCTGGGAAATGTCTTACTTTCAACAGTTTATGGTGATTTAGAGAGGTCTTTCTTGGAAAATAGATTAGGGAATTTGTCTACTCTTTTATGATGTTTGATAGCACTTGGAGCATAATGAAAATAAGAATATTATTTCAATTTTTGTAGTGAGACTTGTGATTGATAATTTCCTTCTGGTTTTGAAGTTTATGTTTGATCTATGAGTTGTGTTTAAAACAAATTACTTCAGTTTTTACTTTTGGGTATAAATTTAAAAACTCCATTATATCAAACGATAAAATTACATGTGTTTTCAACACTAACTCTGACCATAAATATTTTTATTCGTTTGATACATAATAAATATACAGTATATGCTTTTGATTTTGTCTTGAAAATGGTATTTTATGTCTTTAATTCTTTATATAAATTGTCATTTACTTTCGTAATAGATAAACTCTGAAATGCCGGTGATTAACCGTTTTCAAGAAACCATTTTTGTTTTATAAATTGATTTTATCACTAATGAGTTTTGTAGGAAATTGTATGGTGTAGGCTGGATTATTTAAACTGAAGGACCAGACACTTATTGAGCCTAATTAAAATATCGAAGCAACGGCATAATGAGAAGAAATTGAAAGGGTTAAAATTTATTAATAATAATAGCATAACGGACAAACATAGTACAAAAAGAATATTATTATTGTTTATATTGATTACCAATGTAATAAAATCCACACCAACGTAATATAAATTGACTCTGTATATTGAAAACAAGATCAAATAAGATATAAATCAATGCATATTAGTAGTAGGGAATGGCTACAGTTGGCTCAGTTCAAGGTCATTGGTTGGAAGAGGCAGGTGTGGGGTTGGAAGTGTGGGGTGACAGTGATGGATGGGTTTGGGAAGTGGGTCAAGGTCATTTGGAGGGAGTTTTAAAAAAGTGGGAGCCGCAGGGGCTCGGTGGGGTTTGGGTGGGGCGGCGCCGGGCCGCGGGAGGTTTTAATTTATTTTTAAAATTAAATTAAAATAATAGTTGCATGATAGGAGAGCTCCTAGGTGTTTACAGTGCGAGTTGATACAGTAGAATGAGACATGTGTCCAAGGAAGAACGATCATATAAACCTGGTAATATAGTGAATAAGAATAATTGGATAGCGTTGTCAATAGGTGTAACAAGATTGAAATGTTGATACTGCAGCGTGTCAGTTAAGACAGCGTGCAAAACAGTATCAGTACAGTATGCAGTGTTGCACAGGCTAGGTTTTGCAAAGTACAACGGGTGAAAACTGTAGTATTTCTTAAGCTTAGCCAATGTAGTACGCGGTTTAGAAACTGTGGAGTTAGATTGTTTCTGTAAAATATGTTTTGTGCGTAAAAGTTTTAGTTGTAAAGAGTGCGAAGCCATGATAATATACCAAGGGGAGATGTGTACTCTCCGACAATCGGCGAGTATATGACCGGCGCCTGCGAGTGTGCCTGAATATATAGAGACTAATTAGGATAATAAGTGCAAACATATGTTAGAGTAAAAAAGTGTAAGTAAAAAAGTGTTAGACTAGGTGTTAGAGACTTGCGGATAGTTGTTCACTGTTGCCCTATCGCCACTATAATGACGCGCGCGCGGTACCGATGCCCGTTATATGGGGGTTGTGCGCCCCCCCCCTTCTCCTTCCCCAACCCCTCCCCCTGAGAGGATGACATAAAAGAACAGAACTTCGGAGAGCTCAGTTATTTGTCGGGCGGCGCCGCGAAAGGTTGTAGCAGGGGGAAACATATAGGCGAAAAAAAAAATTATTGGTAGCCGCAGAAGTTAATTAATTATTCAGGTGCAGGATTGCAAGTAATGTTCCGTGCATAAATAAGTAGGAGTACAATTGTGAATTGTACAGGTAAATCTTGTATTGTAGCATTAACTATAATATTAGACGGTTGTAAAGTGTATGACCTACTGATGTGCAAGAAATATACCGTGCACAACTAAGTAGGATTACAATTGCCAATTGGACAGGTAAATTTTGTATTGTAGCAACAAGTATAATAGTAGACCGTTGTAAGGTGTATCACCTGCAGGTGTGCAGGAAATGCCCTGTGCACAAATATAAAGACTAATTAGCATATTAAGTGCAAACACATTTTAGAGTAACAAGCGTTAGTTATAAAAGCGCAAGAGACTAACGGATAGTACCTCACCTGACCGATTCCGCCACCGAAATGGCGCGCGCGCGGCAGCAACACCCCTTTTTATGCGATCGATGAGTCACGTGCGACGCCCCTCCAACCCCCTCCCCGAGAAAACCGCATAAAAGAGCGAGGTTCGGGAGAGCTCGGTTATTTGTCAGTCGGCTGCGGCTACGGTCACAAGAGTCAGAGGAAGAGATGGATAGTTTAAAAAAGTACTGGTGATCGCGGAAGTTAATTAATTATTCAGTTGTAGGATTGCAAGTATTGCTCTGTGGATAATCAAGTGGGGGGACCACAACTGTGATTGAACAGGTAACCATTGTAGTATAGCAATAATTTTAATATTAAACGGTTGTAAAGTGTATAAGCTGCAGGTGTGCAAGAAATGTCTCTTGTACTGTAGCAATAATTATAATAGTAGACGGTCAGCAAGTGTATTACCTGCAGGTGTGCAAGAAATGTCTTGTGTAATGTAGCAATAAGTATATGATTGTAAGGTGTATTACCTGCAGACGTGCAGGAAACATAGCGTGCACTATTGCACAGGTAAATCCCGTAGTGTAGCACTAATTATATTAATATGACCGAGAAGTAGCGGTTAGAGTTTAAGTGTTGTTAAAGTAAGAGAGTAATTTGCATATTAAGGAGGAAACAGGTGTGTAAGAATGGAACCTGCAATTAATCAGTGTGAGTTTCCTGCACACGATGTTAATTAACATATTTTAGTTAAAAAAAAAAAAAAAATAGGAAACTCGACACAAAAATAAAATTAAGATATATAAAATAACTGGTGTAGTGTTAAGAAATAGTGTAAAAATAATAAAAATGTTAAAATAAATAGTGTGTTAAAGTACTATGTGGTATGAACTCACGGATTGGTTGTTTACCGTTGGGGTGTCAGCTCCCTATATGGGAGGCGCGCGAGCTTCCCGTCGTTTATATACATGCGGATGGTTACTCATGCACGACCCCCCCCCCCCCCGACCGGACCGGAAACCGGAAGCCCCCCCCCCGCCCCCGCCCCCGCCCCCGCCCCCTCCCACAGGCTGCGTGTACCGGTGATTAATTTCCGTTGGAACTATAATTAAGCGGCGGAAGAGGGCAGATAACAAACTGCGATAGTTATGCTGTTATGCACGCGACGGGGAAAGCTGCGCATGTAGCTGTCAGCGGATGTACTTGTCAGCGGATGTAATTAGATGTTATCTAATGCTAATTAAGAGGCACAAGGCTCCACCTGCGTCAGGGGCGACCCACATGTAACAAAGCACATCCGTTGGGGATTTTCCACTGACCTTACTGGAAAGTTCCGCGCCCCTCAAACCCCTCCAGGCCCCCCACCACTTTGTGAGCCGAGAACCTCTTTGGCGACTATCGCTGAGTTAGTTCGGAACAATTCGTCGGACGCGATGGTTGTTCCGAACTCAGAGGGGAACTCAAATATATAAGCGGCTGATATACATTTGAGTTACTCTTGTTATTAGGCTATTATTATTTAACATTTGTTTTGTATGTGTGTGTGTGTGTGGCTATGTTTTTATGCAAAGCGTTATTTATTAGTTTTAAGTTGTGTTAGTTTTAAGGTTTAAATTGCGCATTGCGATGTTAGCATTAAGGTGTGTTATGGTATAATTTATGTTTAAGAAAATGTGTTTTTAATCTTAAGTATTGGTTTATGGTATGTGTGTGTGTGTGTGTGTGTGTGTGTGTGTGTGTGTGTGTGTGTGTGTCTATGTTTGTGTTTGTTTATCTGTGTACTAACAATTTTTTTACATTTCACAGCTAGCTGTTAGGATGGGTAGATTAAATTAAAATGTAAATGTAAATTGGAGAAGTTCCATTGAACTTCATTAAATATGGGTGGGACATGCGCGTTGTGCCGTAGGTAGCGCATATTTTTATTGTTTTTGATTTTTGTTTTTAATTTTGGTCAGGCAAAAATATGTTTGGGTGGGTTTAGATTAAGGGTGGGAGGTTAGAGTTGCGTCTTGCACTAGCTGTTCCAGTGTCCCTAACTACCACATGGTCAAGCCCAGTGCCAAATGGCCCGAGACTGGCCGCCCGTATCACAGCTCACCAAACTGGATCGCCAAAGTGCGTGCGGGCAAAAAAAATTGGGATCCCTCGCAAGACGTAACTTTGTGGGTTGGGATTGGGAGTGTTTGAGGAACACAGGGTGGTGGAGACGGTCCTGGCCGCCTCCATCACCTTGGATCATTATTATTTTTTGGTGACCTTGACCTCAATCCATTCATGCATAACCCCCCCCCCCCTCCGACGTCACAACGTCTTGACCTTGACCTTGAACCTGACGAGCCCCCCCCGCCCCCGCCCCCACCCCCGCCCCCGCCCCCCCCTTCACCAGCCAAGTGCTAACAAATTTACTTATAACTTGAGAAAGGATCGCCGGAATAGGGCAAGCGATACATCATTGGAAAGCTCTAATTAAGAGTAATATTTTGGTGAAGACAGAATTAAATTATTTTCTTTTAATAAAAATTTATTATTAAAAGAAACCCCCACTCATTGACTTGCCTATATAAGAGTGTTGTGGTTTGAGTTGGGACATTCATTGCCAGTAATAGCTAGAGTGAACATGTCTACCCGAGATGCTCCAATATTTTATAACAAATATACAAAAGTTGAAGAAGTATTGGAGTTGGATGAAGAAAACAATGAAGAAAACAATGTAGAAAACAATGAACAAATTGAAGAGCCTTTGTTAAGTAAAAATGTTGTAACAAGAATATTTGTGGATCCGAATTCTCCAATGGATATTATAGGAAGGTTTGTAATTGAAGTTATGACATGGATAGAAAATGAAAGATTAGTAAACATAGCATCACCAATTTTAGTTGATGATAGACCCACCTTTGGTGTATATTGGCGGAACAGTGATCTGTTATGGCTATGGGCGGAGGCATATGTGGAGTATTTGCAATTGGAAGAAAATACAGGCTTTAATCATTACTTTTCAGCTTTAGTCTTAAACTACTATTTTTAACATCTCACTAAAAATCTTACCGTCCCCCCCCACTACAACTGGGAGGCTATAAAAAGGGAGCAGTAGAGAAGCATTTCATTTCGCTGCTAAATTTCAAAGAGTAAACATCAACAAGATGTATCAATGTGAAATTTGCTTAGAAACTTTTCATGACAATATTCTACTAGAAATACACAAAGAGTTATTCCATAATAATAATGAAGATGTAACAGAAACCGAATATGAAGATTTAAAACTATATGGAGAAGAACAACAAGAAGAACAACAAGAAGAAGAACAAGAAGAACAACAAGAAGAACATGAAGAACCATTAGCAGGACCATCTAATGAAATACCGATTTTAAAAGTATATGCTTTAGAAGGTAGAGTAGTAATGCATCACAAAATTCAAAATGAAAAATTGGAATTGGAGCAGTTTTTTAAAGAAGTAAGAAGAATTGTAAGTAAAACACTCACAGAAGAATTAAAAAGGCTAAATTTTATTAAATTTGGCATATTATTAAATGCTATGTTTACTAATGTAGAAGGAGAAATGTCACCAAGAGGATTCATGACAAAAAACCAGACCATAATGGCAAGTTCAGATATTAATTCAATAGTTGAAGATTGTTTGGAAGAAATTTTAACAAAAATTCAAGAACATGAAGGAAGAGGATCTGGTTGGAGTTTGGTTAGTATTGAGGGTATGGATATCAGAGTTCATAAACATGGGTATGGATTAAGGGGTAGCAGTTATATTCCGCTCCCAAAGAAAATTTCAAACACCAAATCGTGCATAAATATTCAAAATGAAGATATGGAATGTTTTAGATATGCAATGACGGCAAAATTTGTACCACCTGACAATGCAGTAAGACCCAGTGAAGAATATGAAATACAAAGATATAGATATAATTTCCAAGGATTGACTTACCCAGTGGCTTTAAAGGACATCTCAAAGTTTGAAAAACAAAACCCTGGAACATCTGTCAATGTTTTTGGTTTGGACAGTTCGAATAAAGTGTACCCATTGCGTGTGGTGAAGAATGAACTCCCAGATCATACAGACTTATTACTACTTACAAAAGGTGATGTTTCCCACTATGTATGGATAAAAAAATTTGAAACTCTTGTTAGTAATCAATTATCTAAAAATAGAAATAAAAAGATAATTTGCAAAAGGTGCTTCAATTTCCATGAAGAAAGAAGAGAAGGAAACGAATGGTTACAAGAGCATAAAAAACTATGTAACAACAACTATGAAGCAAAAATTATCTTACCGTGTCCAAGTAAGGCGGAGTTAAAATTTGAGAAAATCTCCCATCAATACCGGATTCCCATTGTTGTCTATGCTGATTTTGAATCGACACTAGTGCCTATTGAAAATAATGATGGCGATGTAGCAAGGAAAAGTGTTAAGTATCAGACACATGATCCAAACAGTTTTTGTTTAATGGTTAAATCTACTCTTTCTGAAGAACATCTAAATAGATTTAATTTAACTTCAAAACCTATCGTCTATCGTGGTGTTAATGCTTCTAAAATATTCCTTGATCAGTTGTATATAATAGCAGAAAGTGTCGAAAGATTGTACAGTGATATTATACCAATGATACCTTTGGATGAAGAAGAAGAGATTCAACACGAAAATGCGACTGTTTGTTATTTATGTACAAATGAATTTACTGTGGAAAATCACAAGGTTCATGATCATGACCATCTGACAGGGTATTATAGAGGTGCTGCATGTAACAGCTGCAATATCAACTACAAGATCCCTACAAATATTCCTGTAATATTACATAACCTTAGTGGTTATGATGCGCATTTTATCATTCCGGAATTAGGAAGAGATAATGGAGAAATTGATGTCATAGCAGAAACCACGGAGAAGTTTATAAGTTTTACTAAAAAAGTTGGAAATATAAAACTTCGGTTTTTAGACTCTTACCGTTTTATGCCATCTAGTTTAATGAAACTTTCTGAAAACCTGAGAACAGAAGATTTAATAGAAACCAAGAAGATTGTAAGTAATGACAAGGTTAATTTAGTTCTTCGCAAAGGTGTTTTCCCATATGATTATATATATAGCTTAGAAAGATTTGATGAAACATCCCTTCCACCAAAAGAAGAATTCAAAAGTAAACTATACGATACGGATATATCCCATGAAGACTATGAACACGCGTGTAGAGTATGGAATGAATTAGGATTCAAAACACTTGGAGAATATTCGGACTTTTATGTTAAACTAGATGTAACTTTACTTTGTGATATAATGGAAGAGTTTAGAAATACATGTTTTAAGGCGTATGGACTGGACCCTCTGCATTCTTGTACATCACCTGGACTAGCTTGGCAAGCAATGTTGAAGGAAACTAACTGTAAACTCCAACTTCTTACAGATATAGACATGATACTGATGTTGGAATCAGGTGTTCGAGGAGGACTAACTCAAAGTGTAACACGACATGTAAAGGCAAATAACAAATATCTGCCCAATTTTGATGCATCAAAACCAAGTACATATTTAGGTTATTTTGATGCAAATAACCTTTATTGATGGGCCATGTCGAATCCTCTCCCGTATGGCGACTTTAAATGGGTAGACCCTGATTCTATTGGAAACATCATGGACATGGCAAAACATGGAGATACTGGTTATATTTTGGATGTAGACATCGAGTACCCTGAACATTTGCATGACCACCATTATGATTTACCTCTACTGGCCAAGACGGAAATATCACCAACTGGTAGATGGCCTAAATTGATGATGACTTTAACCAACAAATCAAGATATGTTGCTCATTATTGGGTAATACAACAAGCCCTAGAATTAGGATTGAGAATAACAAAAATTAATAGAGCTTTACAATTTTCTCAATCCTGTTGGTTAAAGTCATACATTGACAATAACACAAAAAGAAGAACTGCGGCTACATCTAATTTTCAAAAGGACTTTTTAAAATTGATGAATAATGCGATATTTGGCAAGACACTGGAAAACAAAAGAAAGCATAAGAATGTGAAATTAGTTAGTGATCCGGTGAAACTACAAAAGCTGGTACAAAAACCTAACTTCGGATCGTCCATAATAATCAACAAAAATCTTGTAGCTGTTTCCATGAACAAAATCTCAATAACAATGGATCGTCCTCTATATGTGGGAATGTCTATTTTGGATATTTCTAAAACCCACATGTATGACTTTCACTACAACAAGATGGCGAAGTTTTATGGAAGAGAAAACATCGGGATTGCATATATGGATACAGATGCTTTTATTTATTGGATAAAAACAGAAGACATGTATGAAGACCTACGTACTTTTATATATACTACGGACTTTGACTTTTCTGATTATCCACAAAACCATCCCAACTACGACAACGGTAGAAATAAAAAGGTATTAGGAAAGTTCAAAGACGAGACAAATGGCGTGCCAATGGAAGAGGTTGTAGCTTTAATGTCTAAACTATATTCATTTAAACTGTACAAAAATGAAAGAAGAGAACATGAAATCGTAAAGAAGGCCAAGGGTATAAAAACCTCATACCTGAAGAAGAATGTACAGTTTGAAGAATACAAGAGATGCTTATTTGAAAATGTTGAGACAACAGCAACATTTAACACCATAAGAAGCTTCAACCATCGTCTCTTCAGTGTAAAGCAAACCAAATGGGCTTTGAGTTGTAAGGATGATAAGAGGTACATCCTGGAAGATAATATAAAAACTCTACCATTCGGACATTACTCCTTATACCCTATCGACCAGTAAACCTATTCTTCGTCCTTTACCTTCTTCCTTTTTCCTTTCCGTAAAGAAGAGGGGACATGACAAGCCCAATGTCATGTTCCCTCTTTTTTACACCAATGTAATATGGCCTTGACCTATAATCTAACCATATAAAAGAGGATAAACCATTTTAGAGATCAGTACTCTTACAAGCGGTGTGGAAGACACAACTGAAGATGGAAGATTTAAGGAACAAGATTGTAAATGAACTTCATAAGCCAGCAAGAAGAAAATTTCCTAGAAGAAGTACAGTTATAAAAGGAATGAATGATCTTTTCCAAGCCGATCTCATTGAAATGATACCACATGGTAAGTTGAATAAAGGATTCAAATACATTTTAGCGATTATAGACTGTTTTACTAAAGTGGCTGATGCCTTACCGCTAAAGGACAAGACTGGTAAAAGTGTTACAAAAGCTATGGAAACGGCTATACAAAGAAATAAATTCAACATCAAACATCTACAAACTGATGATGGGAAAGAGTATTTTAACAAAGACTTTGCAGCTTTAATGAAGAAGTATAAAATAAATCATTATTTAACAAATTCTGAAGTTAAAGCTTCAATAATAGAAAGATTCAATAGAACATTAAAAGGAGCAATGTATAAAACATTTTCCAAACGAGGATCATATGTTTGGTATGATATCTTACCGCAACTTATAAAAGAATATAACAACAAGTATCATCGAACCATTGGTATGAAGCCTAACCAATTAAATAGCGGTAATGCTAAGATGGTATTAAAACGTATTAGGAATAATACAACTCCTAAACATGAAAAAATGCAGCCTAAAACATTTAAAGTTGATGATAAAGTTCGTATAAGTAAGTACAAAGGAGTATTTAGTAAAAGGTATCTGCCAAACTGGACTAATGAAGTATTTACAATCTATAAAGTGCAACCAACAATACCTGAAACTTACATCTTAAAGGACAACAAGGGTGAATTACTCGAAGGTGGATTCTACGGACATGAGTTGTTAAAATCATCAGTCGGCGATGTATATCTTGTTGAAAAGATTTTACAAAGAAAAAAGGATAAGGTTAAAGTACGTTGGTTGGGATTTGATAAAAGTGAAGACTCTTGGATCCCTACAAAAGACTTGGTGTAGCAATTTGTGAAGTCATTACGTGTTTAACCTTTACACAAGATGGAGATTGTGCAACAAAAGGATCGATTTTTTATTAATAATATGGATGAATTAACAGTTGACAACGACAAGTTAAATCATGGAAAACATGGTGAACTACTGCCAAACACAATAAGATGTTTAATAACTGGTCCGTCAAATTGTGGAAAGACGAATGTGGTTTTTAACTTAATAATAAATCCTAAAGGATTACGTTTCAACAACATTTACATCTTTTCCAAATCTTTGCAACAACCCAAATACCAATTATTGGATAAGGTACTCGCAAGTGTGCCTGAAGTTAATTTCTACAAGTTTAATGCTAGTGAAACTATAATGGAGCCAAACGAGGCTAAACCATTTTCTATATTTATATTCGATGATGTATCTTGTGAAAATCATGACACTATTAGAAGTTATTTTGCCATGGGGAGACATTACAATATTGATAGCATTTATATTGGTCAAACTTACAGTAAAATTCCAAAACAACTAATAAGAGATAATGCAAATCTACTTATTATCTTCAAGCAGGATGAAACAAATTTAAAGCACATATATAATGACCATGTAAATGCAGACATGTCATTTGATAAATTTAAAGAAATGTGTGGCAAAGCATGGGCTGAAAAATATGGATTTCTAGTTATTATGAAAGAAGAAGCTATAAAAAATGGAAGATATCGTATAAGGTTGGATAAATTTGTATTAATCCATTGAACGATTGATGATACGTTTAGTAATAGATTGGTCTTCGCAGCGTAAACATGGTGAACCAAGAAAAACTATTAAAAGAAATAAAATCACTGAGTGACTCGATTAGACTTAAAAATCGAGCATTAAGAATGGGTTTGAATGAAAGAGAAGAATTTCTGGAGACTACATTTAAGCCTATTACAGAACCTTTAAAACAGATAACAGAAACTATTGGTAAACCTCATTATGAAGGAGATGTTTTGCTACCTGTTTCTAAATTTGAAGTAAAAAGTTTGAAAAAGGAAGAAGATGGTGATTCTTACACAAGTGATAGTGAAGTTTCTCAAAAAGAAGAAGAAACAAGACAAGAAGAACCAGAAATAAATATTGAAAAAGAAGAAGAACAAGAACAACATATACCTGAAGCAGAACAATCAATTCCAAATCTAACAAAATTAAGTAGTGATATATTGCAACAAGGACTTCTTGGAAGAAAGTATATCATGAAGATGTTACATGAAATAAAAGATAACCCAAAATTACACAAGTCACATGTATATGGTGCGAGAATTGATGGAAATGAATTAAAAATAGGAGATTCAAAAGTATATTTGACTGAAGATGATGATATTGTTATTGGTGAGCATAAATATAAAGGAACAAAAGGATTATTTGAACTGATTTTCAAAAATATACCTATAAGATATACGCTTCAAGATTTAAATACTTTTAAAGAAATTTTGCAAAATACTAATGCTCATAAGAAGAATTACTCCAAAGATTCAATGATAAATAGAACACGTGCAACTAAATATACGGTTGTAATAAAAAGATTGTTTCCCCTGAAAAAACTACCAACATTACGAACTGCACCAGCTGTGAAGAAACCGCTTAAGAGGAAGTCATTATCACTTATGGACTTATCACTTATTGATGGATATGGTAAAAAGAAAAAAGGAGAAACTTTGACATCTGGTAAAGGTTTAATGAAAAACCTATATAATACAAATGTGATTTACTATAATGATATAAACAAATTGGTTGATAGAATGAGACTATTACATGAAGCCATGGAAGCTGGTCATACAGGTTTAAATAATGAATGGGTGGCTTTAGTTGACGAACTTCGAAATCGTGGAATAGTTGTATAAATCATCACGGATATATAAGAGAGCTTTGAGCATACAGTGGATCAGTTCAATCATGAGCGTCGACAAGTTCGGACGGTACTCCGGGCTAGGAGTACAAGGAGGAGAAAACAGAAAAAGAAGTGGATTGCCGCAAACACCTGAAGGTGACTATGATATGAGTAACAAACGTTTAAAATTTGTTAAAGACCCAGAAGAAGATACTGATGGGGCGAATTTAAAGACAGTAAAAGAGGCTACTTCAACATCATTGAAATTAGACAAGAATACTTACGATGTTAAATCACATAGAATAATTAATGTTGGTAAACCAACTGACAGTTCTGATGCAATTACTAAAGAGTATTTATCATCTGAACTTTCAAATACTTTAAAATTACAATGGGGTAATAATTTAAAAGATGGACAGACATATGATGCTGGAAATCATAGAATAACCAACGTGGCAAATCCAAAAAATGATAAAGATTCAGTTAATAAAGAATATTTACATTCTATAATACCGGAAAAGACTCAACGCGGATTTTCTTTTTATAAATTTATAATAAATGACATTGGATACCCAAAGGAAGATGGGGATGCTGTAAACCTGAAATACATCAAGGACAACTGTATTTTAAAAGATGGTGATGAAATCAATTGTCATGGGAAAGTGTTGTCAAATGTAAAGTTCGCTTCTCAACCAAAAGACGCTGTTACTATGGAACAATTATCTAAAGAATTAAAAAGGGGAACATCGAATTTTGTAAAACATGAAGATGCCGTGCTAAAGCGAGGAGATACATTTATACATGGAAATGAAAAGTTTGATTTAATGCAAGGAAATAATGATGAATGGGATGCAGGACATAAAACAATAACAAATGGAAGATTTGGTATAAAAGATACAGATGTACCTCTAATGGTGCAAACATTAATTGCGAGTGGTGGTACATTAGGTACATACAATGGTCGTAATAGAAGAATAAAAGATATTTATCCTGGTTATGAAGATGATGATTGTGTTACATTGAGACAAACAATAACTTGGGATAAACACTTTGGGACCAAATATGATGCAAAGATGAAGAAAATAATTAATATTTTACCAGGAGAAGATTTAAATGATGCTGCTACTATTGGACAAGTCATAACAACGTCGAAAAGTGATTCGACTGCTTACACGTGTAATGATAAACGTATTATGCAGTTACACGATCCTCAACATCCGAAAGATGCTGTAACTTTAGATTGTTTAATAAGAATAGTGGGAAACTTACTTATCGATACCCACAATCATATAGCTAGTACAACGAGTCATGTGATGATTCAACCCGATGAACGAGAAGCTTGGATTAAAAATAAAATCATAAATCAGTATATAATTAATTTGAATAATTAAATATTTAAATATAAAACATTGTGCACGAGTTATTCATTTATGTAAAGCAGCTCGTGGAGTAAACACGCTGGTTATATAAGACAACATAATGAAGACCACACCTCTCAGTCATCGTCAAGACAGCGACAAGAAAGGACGTGGTATAACATCAGCTGCGTTATCCCTGCTAAGACGGATTCCTGTTGGTGCTGTTCTAAATCGAGCAATAGACGCTTTACCATACGAATTTCATCTGCCCGGAGGCTATCAATATTGTGGACCCGGAACTAAGTTGGCAAAACGTTTGGCAAGAGGAGATCCTGGAATTAATAAATTAGATCAAGCTTGCAAAGAACACGATATAGCGTATTCCAAGTTTGCAGATTCAACAAATAGATCAATAGCGGATAGAGCGCTAGCGGAAAAAGCTTGGCAAAGGGTTAAATCAAGTGACGCCAGTATTGCGGAAAAAGCAGCAGCTTGGGCAGTGACAACAGCCATGAAGACGAAAGCTAAGTTTGGTGGTGGAAGACGACGCGGGAGAAAACCTAGTAAAAAAGAAGCTGCAAAAAGAGGCGGGAACATCAAAAGAAGACGTCGCACTAACCCTAAAAGGAAAGTCAAGAAAACATCCATATGGTCAATGGTAAAAAACGGATCGGGTCTTTACTTAAGACCGTACCGTGTGTATTAAATGAGAAGAATAAATTAATAATTCCAAATGAAGCATTAACAAACTATCAATTGTCAAAATATGTGAAATGTTTAAGAATACCATTCTTCAGAGGAGTTTTTATGAAAGATACATTACCAAATAGAGTGTGGAAAAATGAAACTGGAATAGTAAACTTAGACTCTAATTATGGACCAGGTACTCATTGGGTATGTTATAAAAAACTTGGAGAAAATGTTTACTACTTTGATAGTTTTGGAAATTTACCGCCACCAAAAGAACTTCAACATTATTTTCGGGACTCCAAGAATATATTCTACAACTACAAAAGAGAGCAACCTAGCAATACAGAAATATGCGGACATTTATGTTTAGAGTTCCTAGCGAAGAGCGTCAGTCAGCTTTAAGATGTCATCGTATACAGTGTCGCTGAGCGGAAATTCGTCAACATTGAAAAGTACACTTTTCCCAGCGTTACGTTTATCTACGGACAAACTATGGGAAGCAGCATTATTGGATTTGACTACATACAATTCAATTCCCAATGTTACGGAAGGAAAAAATAATTTACTACATTATTATGAGAGTAAAGATGAAAAAGGAAATTATTCACAATTGAAAATAATTCCATTATCTACAGGAGCATATGAAATAGACGATATAAACCAAGTATTACAAAAGAAACTTGGAGAAGAAAATATTTCTATAAAAGGTAATAATAATACATTAAAAGCAGAAATTACTTCAAAGTATTATATAGATTTTAGCTTAGACCACTCATTTGGCAATTTGCTCGGATTTTCAAAGAAGAAAGGAATTTTAGCTCCTGGAAATGATTATACTGGCGATACAACAGTAACAATATTAAAGGTGAACAGTATTGATGTAACGTGTAATATTATACACGGATCATATAGAGATGGAGTAAATCAACACATATTACATACATTTTACCCCACAGTAGCTCCTGGTTTTAAAATAGTTGAGAAGCCACAAAACCTGATATACCTTCCGTTAAACACCAGTTTCATTTCAGACATCGTACTGAACATATTGGATCAAGACGGCATTAGTGTTGACTTTAGAGGAGAAACAATAACTATACGGTTACATATCAGAGCGGCAACATAAAGTCAACATGGGATTATCATTTAAACCACAACGGAAGAGTCGGGAGCTCAGTAGCTCCTCAACATTCAACGAGTTAACACCGGACAACATACGCTTCCTACAGAAGATCGGACTAAAACTTGCCAACCATGGATATACTGGATATAGCGCAAGGACCGACATTCGACGAAACCCTATGGGAGAAGGAATATCACACTCACAACCCTTACACTTCATCAAAATTAAATAATAATGATGAAATAAGGATTCCCATTCAACAACAAGATATCTACACATTACCATGTGAAAGTTATTTATATATTGAAGGAAGAGTAACAACATTGGATGGAAAATCTGGTTCAACTGTTCCTTTTATAAATAACCCTATGGCATATCTGTTTGATGAAATTAGATATGAGATATCTGGAGTAACAGTTGATTCAACAAAAAAAGTTGGTATATCAACAACTTTGAAAGGATTGACTTCAATAACACCGCATGAAAAGAATTCTTTAATCTCCGCTGGATGGGTGACTCCTGATAAAGACACTATTACTCCTAATTCAAAAGGTTACTTCGATTTTAATGTGCCTTTACGATTGCTTTTGGGATTCGCAGAAGATTACAAGAGAATAATAATAAATGTAAAGCAAGAACTGGTACTGCTCAGATCTTCAACGAATAAGGATGTAATACAAGCGCCAAGTGGAACAAAAGATGCCGATTTGGAATGGCAACTTCAATTGGATAAAGTTGTATGGAGAGTACCACATGTCAGATTGGCGGATGAACATCGAGTATTATTATTGAAAAAATTAAAATCTGACCGTGATATTGTAATACCATTTAGAAGTTGGGAATTTCATGAATACCCCATATTGCCTCAAACAGAAAGACAAACATGGACTGTTAAAACCTCTACTTATTTAGAACGAGCAAGGTACATAATAGTCGGTTTTCAGACTAAACGAAAAGATGTTATAACTGCGCACGCTGGTCAATTTGACCATTGCAAGATAAAGAATTGCAAAGTTTTTCTAAACTCTCAGTTCTTTCCATATGACAGTTTAAATGTTTCATTTGACAAGAAACGTTATTCCATTCTATATGACATGTATGCAAGATTTCAATCGTCATATTATGGTAAGACAAATACACCACTACTATCACCAGAACAATTTTATTCAAAAGCTCCAATTGTTGTAATCGATTGTTCAAAACAAAATGAATCTGTGAAATCTTCAAGTGTAGATATAAAAATTGAAATGAAATTTGAAGATAAAATACCAGATGGAACTTCAGCATACTGTTTAATTCTACATGACAAAATAGTTACTTACACACCGCTGACAGGAATTGTGAAGAATGTACTTTAAAAAGGATTAATACAACATCTGCACGATTTGTAAGGTTTTTACAAAAGATCAACAATATCTAGGTCATCTGCGAGTATAAAAGCAAGAAAGAAGAGCTGGAAATTCATTTCATCTTTGATTGTCGTATGGGTAACATCGTCCGCAAGATGAGTTCTACTACATCAAGTGCTAATGAAGAAACTACACCTCTTATGGCTGACAATAGTTTGGATATAGAAAGACAAGTTGAACAGGAAATGGAAGAGTTCCTCAAGTTTAAACATAAGAAGACTGACGAAGAGGAAGTTGAAAAAGAAACAAAGAAAAGGAAAATTGAAGATAACATTTCTACCAACATCTTAATGGAGGTATTTCTTAGAATATTTTATCCTATTTCTTCTTGTATGACAAAGACTGTGTCTGCTGGAGTAATGAAATCATTGGATTACTCTCCAACTGTTATTTTGAATCACGGATCTAAAATGGTAACCTTCAATGAATCTTCTTGGGAATCTTTTATGAAACATATACATCTCTTGGAATGCTATTTCAGTAACAATACGTTTGGAAGAAAAACAAAACTAGGTTTGTTCGAATCAAATATTGAAATCGATATTGTTAAGCAACGTGGTCAACAACTAGTTCGATTTAGAGATTTAACTAAATATAATATAAAAATACATTTGACAAAAGAAGAGTTTTACGCTTTAACTTGTGCTACTGGTCCTATAACAAGATATTTAAAACAGCTGATATTCTCAAGTACAATTATCAAAGATTATTTAATTGATGCATTGGATAGACAACCATATGTTCCAATCCTATACGGTCCAGTAGATACTTCAATCTTCAATAGGATACCGCATGAAGTAGAGATGTGGAGACAGTTACACCGCAATCAAACCAACTTTAATTTAAATGAAGAAGAAAATCAAGAAAACAAGGAAAACGAATCATGTTTCAACAATCAACAATCAACAACAAATTAAACAGACAAAGAATATTGTAAGTAAGAAGAAGAAGAATGTTGGAGTATAAAAGGCTGTCAATCCGCATTGACATACCAGTTGTCTACTGAACGTCATCATGGATAAACGAGTTTCATTCTCTAAGAAGACGGAAATAATGGAAGTAAAGCGAGGTATCATAGAGTTTCAGGCATTCCGTGGTAATGATGGAAATTTTATAATTAAAGAGTTAGTGGTACTAGATATGATAACATCTGTTGTTTATCATTTTTTATTCATGCCTCCTTTGCCGTTCAACAGATTAACAACCAAAGCTAAAGTAACAAACAAATGGTTGATGAAACATTTTCATAATCTAACATGGGATGAAGGTCTTATAACCTACAATATGATGCCACACATTATGAATCATTTCTGCAAAGAGTTCAAAACTATTTTTACAAGAGGATTGGAAAAAGCAAATTGGATACAAGCATATACAAACCATGAAGTGATAAATGTGCAAATGGAGAAAGATTTTTATTGCTACTTTGCTAACATCTGTATTGCATCTAAAACCTTTAAACATCAGCAGTCTCAATGTGCTTTAAAGAACGCATATCGTTTGAATGTCTATCTCCAGCAAAGTGGTGGGGGAAGCGATGGGTATAAAAGCGAGAGCGGCACTATGGCAATGCATGAGTATTACTCTAACCTCCGAGGAGTCAACACCTCTGACGCGCAAGCACAAGAAGAAGAAGACGAACAATAGTAAGAAGAAAATAATGGCATCGCAAACTTTTCTACAGTCACTTGTTGATCAATTCAACAAACATTCTAAATCTACAATACTACCGACAAAGAAATGTTCAGAATTGAAGGAAGAAAACATTACATTATTCACACTATTAAGAAGATGGAAACATCAAATGGAGACGCCATCAATTGCACATTGAGTGAAGCACCCTACACACCTGGTGATGAACCGAAATTTCAAGTATTTCTTCCCAAACGCTTCGTTCAACTGCTGCAGAATGAAGATTTACGACTGATTCACCCCGGCGCACTCTATTTGGCATCCCACGGTCCTAGTGGAACCAACTCTACTGAACTTACACTTCATGTTATGCCTACTAGCAACTAGTCTGTAGTTTATATATACTGTTGTACATGTGTGTAACTGATTTTAAATAAATAAAAAATAAAAATGAAAAAAAATAATAAGAAGAAAAGGCAACATATCGATAGTGTTTCTGCACTATCGATATGTTGCTTTTTTTAAAAACACGTTTGGATGACCTTGACCTAGTTTCGAGGGTATATAAAGGCCGTAATTTTCTTGAGGATCTCATCAGTCTACGACTACCTTTCGTGCTGTACACATCTCTGTTGGCTCTCCAGTTATTACGAATAACAACATGTCTCTTAAGGTTAAGTGTGCATCATATGATACCACCACCATTACAACTTTTGAAGAACTCGACGATTTTATTAATGAACTGCGAGTGTTACTTGCCGGTGGTTATCGTTTAAATATTGATGTTTACGCTAACAACATGAGGATGTTTCCTAAACAGAAGTTCTGCAACGAAGAAGTATTCGTTTCCACACAACCTTCAACTACAACACCATCTACTCAAAGTAATGTTAAGTTCCAGAAATATTACTAATGTTAAATAATATCAAGTGGTCGCTGTAGCATCTATAAAAGGACCGTGTAACCTAACAGAATCATCATTTGCTCTCCAACTGACGCAGCGAAAACAACTACTAATACCATGTTGTACAGAATGATGATTGAATTCAATGGAAAAATCTACGGAAAAGACTATCAAAGTGTAGAACAAATGACGTCCGATCTTCAAGTATTGACTAAAGAGGGATTCCAACCAAAATTAATTCTAAAATTTCCTGAAGTACATCCACTCTCCACTGAAGATCTCATCGCCATGGCTAAAGAAGAAAAAGAAAAATACAAACAAGATGTAAAGAAAGAAAAAGAAAATGAATACTCAGTATCTTAAATAAATACATCTTACACTTGTAAGATGATCTTTTTTAAAACTCCATTTGGATGACCTTGAGATTACCCCCACCACTTTTCCTAGTCTATAAAACACGCTATCCTACACTATACAACTTCATTTCTTGCCAACACTTAGAAGCGCCAACATGGAAGAGAAGAAAAACGAGGACGCACCGCGCTACTGTTGTGAACAAAAATGCACCGATTTAGGAAGATGGATGGTAGACGGATTAGCTTGTACAAAGTGTGAATTCTTCGGATCCTGTTACTGCAAATGCAAGACAAAGCAACTACCACCACCGGAATTGCGAACCATCAAGATTTATAAATCACGATACTTCCACACTTGCTGTCCCCAGAGGTGTATCAAATTTCATCCGGAAAAACTTGTCAATTGTCGAGAGTGCAATGCATATTATAAAGACGACTTTTGTACATGCATCATAAGTGCGTGCAAGTACAGATTAGATTGGTCTACTGATCCTGTTGAAGCTTCAGATGTATAGCTGTAGTCACTGACTGCAGCCCTTTTTTAAAACTCCATTTGATTGACCTTGAGATTACCCCCACCACTTATTTTTTACAACATATATTCTACGGATCATTCGATACGCTTCTCATTCTTATTTCATTACTCGCACTGAGAACAACATGGATGATAAATTCATTTCCTTTCAACATTTAATTACCGACAGAGAAGAGATGGAAGAACTATTCCAAAACTTACTCACACTCATTGATAACTATCCTTTAAGATGGATCAACATCACAGTGCAATACGTCAATCCTACCAAAATATTTTCTTCCTCATCATCATCTTCTGCCACCTCCATGTCTTCATCGTCGCAAAGTGCAGAGGAAGAGGAACAGACAACTAATGGTGTTAAAATTGTTGAATTAAACGACGAGGAACAAGAAATGCAAGCTCTGGTTAAATATAAATTTAATATTTAATTTACAAACATTATTAGTATTCCTAACTTAAAAATACAACTAATGGTTATCTTAGTACACCTCCTACTACCTACCCGAACGGCGTTTCGCTGCGAAATGCGCTGGCCAACGATTCGCATGGGGGTATATCACCCTTCCCCCACCACGCCACCACCCCTCCACTTCCCCCACCACGCCACCACCCCTCCACTTCCCCCTCCACCGCCCTTGCCCGCATATAAGCGAGCCGCTGACTGACGCTCGCCATTTGTTTCCCGACTCCCGTACGATGAACAACGATCCGCTAGCGCTAATGAAATCTACTTTTGTAATTAGAACAAGACATGATTTAAAAGATATAATGGAAACTTTAGAAGATATTATAGACAAATTCCACTGCATCACTATGAATTTGGAACTTGCTTACGGTTGTCCAACATGCGATAAAGTTGAGACTGAAGATGAAGATAGTTTGCTAAAACTCACTCCTGCATCCTCCAAAACTACACCGACAGCTGACGACGACGTTTGATCGGACACACAACTGCTTTTTTTTTTTTAACCCCCCACCACTTTCCAGTAAATTTGCCCTGTCCTCATCTTCGTTTCTCATTTCATCGCCAACTTTCCGACCGTCAACACCGCTCCCGTTTCACCTACAGAAATTAAAACAAGCACACAAACATGATGGATGATTTTTCACTTAAAACACAATTGGAAGAGGACAGACTCAAACTAGAGATCAACAGGCTGCAATTGGAAACGGAAAATCAACAAGGGATGGTTCGCCTGCTGCAACTGTTCAAATGCGTACTGTGCATGTTGTGCGTCTACCTTCTCTTCGCCACCACCTTCGGCGTCTACCACTCCCTCACCAGTGGACGGCACTCCAACACCTCTCTGCACAAGAACACGACTTTGATTTAATTTTAAAAATAAACTAAAACCTCCAACCCCGAAGCCGCCCCACCCCTCCCCATTCCCACCGAGCCCCTGCGGCTCCCACTTTTTTAAAACTCCCTCCAAATGACCTTGACCCACTTCCCAAACCCATCCATCACTGTCACCCCACACTTCCAACCCCACACCTGCCTCTTCCAACCAATGACCTTGAACTGAGCCAACTGTAGCCATTCCCTACTACTCATATTGCACTTACTTAAATGTTAATTTTATGTTACCAGTTTTGATGCAGTTTCTTCTGTTACTAACATGAATTATGACACATGGAGGCTTTGTGAGTTTCATGTTTTCTAATGGCCTTTTAGGATTATTGACAAAACTATTAATACAGGTGATTGTTACACTTTGTAATTGAAGGAGACTCTTGGATATAAAATCAATTTATTAAGGAACTAAATGAACAAGCGATGCGATTATTATTATGTTAAGACTTAAGAACAGACAATTATTATTGTGACTAGAAAGAGAACAATGAATGAATGAATGAATGAATGAACAAAAGGAAGAAAAACATTTGGTTTAAAAAAATAAATCAGATGATTTAAAGAATACGAAAAGAGAAGGAATAGTAGGTAGGGAAAGTCAAGCTCTGTATACGAGACCAATCATGACCAGCACCCGACACAAATATTTTCCGCTATGAAATGTGCAATTATTGGGACCCTTATAAATGTCAAAACTTTACGATAAACCCCTGAAACATAATGCAAGTTCACCACAATATGATCGTGCTAATAATGTTTTATCGAACTCAATTTTATTTTTATAACCAAACGTATAACTTATTTTAATTGGGTACTCATAAACGGCCAATTAATTTGTCATATGGGAATTTGTCATATCTGGTTTGTTGATAAGCTGAAGATGGCTTTAGACACTAAACCGAAATATACTTATTTTATATTTAGTGATGTTAACCAATTAAAATAAGTTACGATTTAAACAATCACTGTGAATACATACCGTAAAGAATTGACCAAACTCAATCGCCTATATTAAACCTCTTACCCAGCAAAACCCTCCCCTCTTCATCCCCCCCCCCCACTCACACACCTTATGCCCACCGGTAAGGCACAGTCTCCACGTCACAGCGGGTGGTTCCTGTTGCCGATCCTAACAGCATAATTATGTTAATGACCGTGAACTCGCTGCCGATGATGGATGCGGTACGGCCAGCGCTGCCGCGACCATGAATGGGAACCGATAACTATAGATCCTCAGGACGAATGATTATTGCTGTTATTATTTACTCTCCCTGGTCTCGTGCATCACGACCGGATGGGGAACGGACGTTAATTGGATAAGGGCAATTAGTTAATCGAGCAGTTATTTTGTAATTGGTTGATAAGGAATGGACCTGACTTTGATTAGTATAGTCATCTA
This sequence comes from Neoaliturus tenellus, assembly GCA_030545055.2. Classification (NCBI taxonomy): domain Eukaryota; kingdom Metazoa; phylum Arthropoda; class Insecta; order Hemiptera; family Cicadellidae; genus Neoaliturus; species Neoaliturus tenellus. The sequence continues at coordinate 170,239,683 of CM061534.1, read as the reverse complement.
GTAGCATCCCACTACCTATTAGCGAAGATGTCTTAAACAATGGATCTTTTTATTATTTAGAGCTGTTTTTTATCTTTAGAATCTCTATTAGTGAGCGTTAAACACAATTTTACAATGGCAATTGTTCCTTTTTTAAAGATAAACCATCATTACCAATAAGTTTTTATATTATGACATTCTCAGTTTGATACTGAATATTTGTACTGCATACTTTTATCCGTGCATTATAATGTTTTTCGTTATAATACTTATAAAAGTGTTATAGCTGTCAAAAACATTCTGATATAAAATGCTCAGTTTATGAAAGTTAGTGAAAGAGTTGCGAAGTTGCAGCTCTTGTCAAGAACATTCATAACCTACTTTTTTTTTTAAAGTAACGCGATATTTAAAAGTTATGTTTTTTAGTTACTTTATTTATAAACTGATAAAGATTTGACGAAATGTTATAGCTGTTTAGTAATTATTATACTTAAACTCAAATTCCATCTTAGTTTATTAGCTAACAGATGTTAAATAATTAAGATGTTTTATTATGTAAAATATTTTTATATGGGCATGTAATGTTCCGTTATTGTAAAATATACCATGACAATTTAAGTTTTGGTAAATGTGTTACTCAATTAATTATTTACTATAAATAGTGCCTACTATAAATTCGATTTTTATTTGGCTATATTCTAAAAGGAAAGCTGGTATTTGTATTCATTATAATGAAAACGTATTATCATTTACTAAAATATGACACTACAGAAGTAAAATACCTTATAAGCTTAGCTAGAATTTTTTTCACATATAAACGATAAATTTACTTTTGATTTAAGTTTGTACAGATGTAAAAAAGGACGTGCAAAACATTTACAGACAAAAGAATCAGAAAAATTTCTAATTCTTAACTGGAATTATAATTAGCTTATTGAAACTCAACTCTTTAATCAGAAAGTCAATTAACATTTTCATTTCACCAACTAGGCTTAAGCACCTATTTTATTTTCCTGAACTGTTAGTTGATTATGATTTCTTTCAATTCAAACCAAAATGTAAATTTATATTTACGAAATCTAGACTTTTAACACTAAAAATAATTGTGATTTACATTTATTAACACTCCTTATGAACATAAATTTAAATTCCCATAACTAAAGGTAGGTGTACAGTTATAAACTTGTTTATAAACAGCAGTAAGTTAATACATGAGCCGTTGATACATCACTCAACGGTGTAAGCAGCCAGTATCACCCCCAGAGCTGGTCTCAGCTGTGGTGGCGGTAGATGACAGAGTCTCAGAGTCTTATTTGCATAGATATTGTGTTTTCCGGTTTAAAAGAAAAGCCTACTGTCTTTTTTGACGTAATACAATGTAATAAATAATTTAAGTGTTTCATCACACCCGTTTATTAATAATTTACTGTAAAAAGTCTTATTGTTTTATTTGATGCATGTAATAGAGATTCAAATATTTTTTTTCACTTTGTTGATATTTTTCTAATGTTTTTAAATATACTTTGGGCTTGATAAAAAATTATACATAAAATGCTACAAAGAAGATAATTACATTATAAATGTAATTAATAAACATATTTTTTTACAATATATAATAAGAATAGACTTATATTTTCATTATATTTGTAAATATTATTTTGTTATAATATACATAAATAAAATATTATAATCATTTTCAAAATAACGAGATCTTAAATCACACGGTATGACGTTGAAAACATGTGGATACATTGAATTATGAATATGGTTTACTTCTTGAATGATTGAATATATATATTTTTATAATTTAAGAATATTACATTACGTTTATTAGTAAACGTTGTTGCTGAAAATTCTGGAAAGGGTTTAATATATTTTACAGTAATTTAGCCAGAAGTTTAAGTCTGAGAATTGAATTCGGAGCTAAAAAAATGTTTATGTATTACTGAAACTCCAAATCCAACAGGGGTCAAGCCATTTATAGTCGATATTCTCAAACGTAAGTATAGGTGTCACATCACATTAAATACGAGTATCTCACTTCACAGTAGAATGCTACAAACCCGATCTCAAATGTATAAACGAGTCGAATTGTTGAAAAAATAAAATGCCATAACTTCTGATGACATATTAAACCTTTTGTGGTAGGACGTCGTAAAAAAACTTCATCCTTGTCTTATCTACAAAAAAAAAAAAAAAAAAAAAAAAAAAATTGAGCCCTACCTTGACCTCAAAAGCCTGAATGTGTCGGAAGTCATCATGAGATGTAATAGTTTCAACAATATGATTCCAATTTTATGTTTAATCGCCTGTCATTTCCATGACGATTATCCTTTTGAAGTCATGTTTGATGACGTTTAATGTGACATGCATATCAACATATGTGCTTACATTTGAGATTACCTTCTGACCCCCCATTTGCCGTCCCCATCAGAGGGAGACATTCAGTTATAACTTAAAAAATATACTTTTAGATCCCAGTTGACCTTACAGAGTTTGAGATTTTGATCTATATTAATATCAAATATAATGAGCTGTTTCCAGACTTTTCAGGGCCCTTGTTTTCGAAAGTAACAATCTAAAACACTAAGTAATGAATAATATCTTATGTTTTTCATTTTTTTTATTTGAATACCAATCGGCGTAACTAGTCATAAGTAAAACCATTTTATTCATTGGTTAGTTTTGATATACATTGTGGAAAATTTAATCGCCATCAATGGCATATCATTACCTATGACATTTGAAGAATATTTTGAATGGGGAACTTCACTGGGCAATAAAAAATATGGACTCATTTTTTTGTAAATGGTCGCCATTTTCCAATATCGCTACAAACTTTAAAGTTCCATTATTTCAAATTTTAAAACTTGAATCTACATGCAATTTTAAGAATTTTTGGTCTTGAACATTTTTTTTTTCAACAGAACCCGTTTAGGAGCTAAACCAAGATGAAAATTTGAAAATATCAATTGTAAAATTCAACTGTCACACATACGGTATCTCAGAAACAAAAATGTTTGAAAAAACTTTAAATTGTGAGTTTCACCTATTCTTTGACCAATAAAATCTTTATTCAATTTTTATGGCTCCATTTCACAATGTGACAGTCAATTTAAAAATTGCCAATGGAACAACATTTGTTTTGTGGAAAATATTTGGTATTTAAGGATCCGACATCTAATTTTATGACTTTTTTATTCTTAAGCGTGTTTTCCTAAACCCATCCGTTCGATAGCTGCATCGTGGTGAACAATTTTAAATACTGCTTGTCATGTGATTATGCGACATACCTCTTACCTGTGATAGTATCTGATCGAACAATAATACTTATTCAGTTTAAATTTTGAAATTAAACTATATAAAAATTGCCGGTTGGATCCTGATAAAGGTTTGTAGCTATTTAAAGGTTCAATTTCGAAACCTAGTTTCTGTTTTTCGCTTGACTAATAATTAACAACTGTTCGATGCTAGATAGTAACAAGACTGGGGTTTGGACCGTTCTCCGTAAAACTTTAAAAAGTTCCACTGGCGTAATACACCCAAGATATAATAACTATAAATAACAATATAAGTGCTATTACAACACAAATATATAGCTATAGTGAGTTAGTATAAAGAATAATAGAATAATGTAAAATATGAACAAATATAACAATAACAGTAGATAAATAACAACCAAACATTTGAATACTTGTGTAAATAACAACAAACAATTGAATAATGATAAAAATACATACATTACATCGATCCAATAAGTTGAGACAAATAAGTATGCAAACGACCATGACATTTCCAGAGTTTATATACGGCCCATCGGACAAAAACAACCTACCGACAGAGGGTACCTATAATTCCAGGAGCCATTTCACGGTGTATAAAATCACCATGTATACAACAAGACGCTTGCCGCGTCACGTTGTCCGATCCGACTCAGACACGTGCAGGGTGGGCGGTCAGGGTTATAACGAACACGTGCGAGTTTATTGAATAATTTGATATATTTACTATACTGAAGACACGTACTCAGAATTAATATCAATGCAATTTTATGATACGTTGACATTACTAAAACTTTACTCCTTGCTTCCTAAGTCAATTTTCGTAAATGTGTACAAATCCGTTAAGGTGCAGGACAATTTGAATTTCGGTAGTGATTCATTGTTGGGTCTTGCAAATTGTACGGCTATACTCCCTTATACTATTGTAGTAATTGCAAAAAATTCTAGTTAAGTAAACAATTCAAAATACTTTTCTTAATAATCAATAGCTTACACACTAAAGAAAATATTAAATAGCATACATGTTCATAAGTGTACAATGTAACACAAAATGGCAAAGTCACTTGGTAGCGTAAATACGACTAACTCTAACTTTAAAACCATAAAAGTAAAGGCATAGATTATAATTGGTGATAAGTTGGTAGTTTTTTTAACACAAACTACCAAAACGGCAAAGCCTTTGGTTATTACATAACTGAAAACTGTAGGCCTAGATCTAACTGTAGCAGAACTGTAGTCTATTTAGGTGGGGAGAAGAAAGAGAAATTTAACGTATACCCCCGCCAAAAATAAAAAAAATATTGTATAATTAAAAATAGTATATAAAAAAATATTTTTGGTATATTTAACTTTTGCAGTTTCAAAACATTTTTTTAATGGCCGGTTTCCTGAAGCAAGTTTAAACCTAAAATCAAGTTTAAACCAAAATTGTCCATATAATTAACATTGAGTTAAACTAAGTTTTCATTACTCTACACACGAAAGTGCACTTTCTAAACGTAAAATGAGCTAAGAAAATAGGTTATTCCCGCTACTGCACGGCAAAATTACATAACGTTTACTTTCCGTGCGTATGTGGTGCACGGAAAGTAACCGTTATTGGATTTTGCGGTGCAGTCCGATCAGCTGTTGCATTAGGCCGATCAGCTGTTGCACAACGCCTAGTTTCGGTGCGTGTGTACCACGACATAAGCACGGAAACTCAGCGTTAAGAGATCGGTTTTTTCTTGACACTAAATTGAACAAGCAAAAATATTCATGTTCTTTACAAGTTTTTCGATATCGTAATGAAAAATAATGTTCAATACTCGTCTCAAAAGTGCCATTGCGGGGCTCGATAGCCTTTTCCACGCTCGGCTTCGCCTCGCGCGTAAATGCAATCTCTCCCCGCAATGAGTCACTTTCGAGACTAGTAATGAAAACTACTATTAAGTTAGATGTGTTTGGAGAAACCGGCCCTTACAGTATTAAAGTGTCATTTGATTCGGGTTTTGATTTTTCTTGTAAATTATATTAATAAAATTGTTTATGTATACAGTTAAAATATAATTTTAAAAATCTCAGTCTGAAATATATTCTCACACATACATATTCATTAACAATTTTTACTTAGTATGCTATGCCCAAATGACCACTCGAGCCACACTTTTAAGGGGTTTTCAAAGTTAGCGGAACCGCTCCCTTCAGTGTTTTCACTGCGGGTCGGTAAAGGTGATTACAACTTGGGGATGCATAATTATATAATTATCTCGCCCCTTTATTACGAGGCGTTCTTTAGCCTTAAAATAACACCGCTAAAAATATATTTTCTCTCTCCTAAAGTTAAGTTGTTGTATATATTATAAAGTAACATATATCAAAATGGAACCTTTTATACCTAAAAGTTATTAAAATGTATTAATTTGGTTTTAAAATGAACATAAATTGTAGTTGCAAATATTATTTCATACAATTTATAAACGAGTCATATAAGTGACATGCACGATACAGATTCCTTAAGATTTCACCTTTGTCAGATTGTATGCTCATGTGTTTGTGAAAGATGATGAGCAAGAAAAAATATTTTATTTCTTGAAAATATTTTCTGCTGCCCGAAATTATAGCTAGTTTAATTTCTTTAACCAACACTTTAGAGCTCAAAACCTATAAAAGTTTAATGCAATGTTAAGGTTCAAATTATCAGTGGAAAATAGTGTTGTAAAAAGTGAGGTAACTAAAAATAATTATACAATAAAACCAGTTGTTGAGGAGCTTCTTATAAATTCCGAGCTGCTACTTCAAAATCCTACATTCATTCATCATATCTTTTTAGTTCAATGTGCAACCAAACTTACTTTACTTATAAAATAAAAAACCTGGATTTTATAAAATACATTACATACGGATTTTCTTTTCAAAAAACATAAATCCCCACCTGAGCACAAGATTACTGGGCGTGAAGTTGCAGACCTGAATTTGCATAGATATTGTGTCTGTACAGTAAAATGCAAGACATCGCTCATCCTATACTCCTCGACAGATAGTTCATATATCCCAATAGTGTTATGGTAAAAAATCAAATTAAAAAACTAATATTATTGTTATTTTTATATTGTTTTAATCACAACACACACCTACTCTATATTATTCACTTTATATTTTGATGTTAATACATTTTAAAATTTAATTTGAGTAAGAGCTATATATACGACTTCAAATTACATCGAAATTAATCAATGCTATTAAGAACTTAAGACAAACGCATTGATGCATTATTATATAAAATATCCATTTTAGAACACAACTAACAAAGCTACTTGACTAGTATTAATGGTAATTTTATTTATGAAAAAATATAACCATAATTAATACAATATTATTCTTGTTTTTTTATTCATCACATCGTAACATGGAAATTCAAACCTGAACTTCAAACGCTATAACGGCAAGTTTCAATGTTCTAAGTTAAAGTATCGCCAAAATAACTTAGACAATTTTAGCCAGATAATTACATAGGAAAAAATAGGATGCGATACGTAAGAAATGATGTTCTACCTCCACTTGAATTAAATACTATGATTTTGAAATTCAATTATTTTTACTGTAAACAGTACCATATTTAATTTTAGCGAATATTTTTTTATGAAGATGGGATAATTTGTATATATTTTCCAATAATAACTGTTGATTTAAATAATTTGTAATGAGCAAATTTTTTACAACCATTATTTGAACTTATGTTGTGATTTCATGGTTTGTGTTTACTGAGCAGAAAACATAAAACAACGGTTTTAAAGCACATTTTAAAATATGAATAATATATGAAAACCCTAAAAAAATCAAGGCATTTGAAATTATTATTTAAATAAGTAAGTAAATGAGTAATATCTGATAAATTGTTTTATCATTAACACTTGATTTCGTATAATATAATGTGTATAAAGCGCTTTAGTGTTCTTAAAATTTCAGGTGTGGTCTTGTGCATAAAGATTTTATAGAAAAAGTTGTTAAGGCAGAGGAGTGGTGGAGAATGGAGGAGGGGTTGCCATAAATCAGCTCTCACAACACAAGGGCAACGCCACACAAAACATCAACAGCCCCAAACTGCTTAATTAGTCGGTCGTTTGTTGGGCTTGTAGTGAGTTAGAGCCTCGCAGCCGACGCCGCAACCTGAGCGAGCGCTCTACGGGGACGGCGGGGTTATAAATACAATTATTGAGGGTGTACACGGTATGTCGGTTTGTTTCAAAATTGAATTAATCGTTGATTTATACAGTTCTAAATATAAACTTATTTTTATCAGTTATGATTAAAGTAGGGCCAATATTTTCAACTGAAACTGAAAAATTACCTTAGTTTAACACAAAGTAAAAGTTTATTTTAATAAACAAAATTCCTCTAGAATAGATAAAAATTGAGAAACGTCTATAATAGTTAATGTGATTAATTTAAGTATTCAAGGCTATATATCCTCAACAGTCCATGTTAACATATTTTCAGTACATATTTTACATATTGTTTCAAAAGTATATTTAAATAAATAGTTTTAGTAAAGAATTAGTAAATATTTCATGGAAAAACTAATGTTAAGCATCTAAAGTAACTATTTGATATTTTGGTTATTTTAATAAAGGCGATATAATTTTGAATAAAGCTTCTTTAAATTACCTGCATATATTTGAGATAATGATTTTTACATTTTTTTATAATCAATAACTATTACATGATTCTATGATTCCTTAATGAATATCAACACTGCACAAAATCTATACAAGCAAATGTGATTGTCACTATTTGAATAATGAGTCATTGAAGAATAATATACCTTAAAGTAACTAGAGTAAATGTTGAGATACACAGACTCAAAGTAAATTTATGGTATATATCATAAACCATCATTAAATCAATAAACAATCATTAAACAAATCGTTCAAAAAATCTTTAATTCAATATACATTTAGATCGTGTATTTAATTGAATAGGACAGAATTTAAAACTATTTTTATAAAGCAAAATCATAGTTAATAGTACTTGCAATAATTGTTAGTGACAAGTTAGAATTTGCAAAGATAAAATTATGTGAGGGGACTACAACAAGTTGTAAACCTCACTTCCCATTGGCGAAGGTGTCAAATACATTCCTCTTACACCAATCCCCTTATTTGGGCTCAATAGTGCCAGGAAAACGTCCCTACTTCTGAGATTTGTCTGAGGACAGTATTTTTTTACACAGTTATACTTTTGTTAGAATGATATTATTGGTTCAATAAAATTTATTTATGTATCAATACCTTTCTAAAAAGTATAAAACTTTATTATTTTTTTAAAGTTATTTTTGTTTTTAAGTGATTCTTTAAATGGTATCTAAAGTAAAACCATTAATTTCCAAGGTGATTGACTATTTACACTGCTACAAAAGTGGTTAGGATATGAAGCTCTTCTGCTGTCAGAATGGCATTTATTTTAATAGTTAAGTTTTGGTTCATGTTACAGGCTTAAGATATATTTAAGAAACTAAATTTACAAATGGATTTATAAATACTGGTTCATAGGTATAAGTTATTTCAACGGTATATTAAAAACGCCTATTGAAGGTTTAATTATTCAAGAAAATACTGTCGTAGGATAAAAACTAAATTAAACTTTTATGTATCAAAATATACATTTGTGGAAGACCTCATGGAAAGAAACTAATGGATTTCTTACGTGTGGACGATACTAATTTTATAATAAAAGTACTACAGTTTTCAGTAATGAAAAGGTTGTAGGCTATATTGAGTTTAGAGTTAGTATGTCCAGAGGTTGCTTTTCCTTGAGTTTGGTATTCTAATCCTCCGAATGAATACTATATTAACGTTACATCTCAGGGTATATGAATTTGAGCAGAGTTGACTAAAATAATCTTAAGACAGTGGTTTGATATAATATATACATTTTATTGGATAACAAAAAGGGGATTGAATAAAGTTTCTATTGTTTTAGGTTCTTAATTTCTATTGTTTGGATGTCTTCGAAGCGTGTTTTATAATAAAATATCTTCAACTGAAAGTAATCAATTCAAAGTAATCAAATATCTTCTGAATTAATCAAATTATTAAATATAATGAAATTTTCATTTTAATCAAGGTGGCCTACATTTGTGGAGAAATTTATAGATGAGTTTTATTCAATAAAGACTAACAATACTGTAACCTGAATTGGAAACGGTTTTAACATGATTGTTAAATAAACAATTAATCTCATTATAAATTTTAAGACATTTGTTAATTTTTTCGCTACAATATTGTTAAACAGTTTAAAAGTAGCTATGTTCCGTATATCAACTATCCTTCTTTAATTCTTAATAATTCTTAATAATTCTTTCTTTAATTCTTTAATTCTTAATCCTTCTTAATTCTTTATATTTGTTTGAGAATAAACTGTGTTTATACTTTCCTTTTTACTATATTCAATTGTTGGATAAAAAGTCATTTTACTTTCCCGCTGTATTTAAACTACTAAAAAAGAACAATTCCCTCTCTACAATAAGAAGCAGAGTATGTGAAATAGTTTGTTATATGTCAAAAGTACATTTCTGAACATAATGCCATTCTAAAAAGTTGTCTGAATTGAAATATACCTCGATGAATATGTTATCGGCAAACGGTTTCGCCAACTAAGTTGTAGGATTTGAATGTTTGAATGTGTCTGACAGCATTTTTCTTATCCTTTTCAAATATTTACCTTCTGGTGGAATATTCATACAAAACCTGCGTATTCTTTAATAGTTTGATTCAATTTAATGTTCAATATCTGATATAACACTTTTGTGACTAAAATGGCATGATGAGCAAATTATAAAGACCCTTTTATCATTATGCACGAAATCAGCCTGTTTTTTGTTCTCTCAATAGTACCAAAACTGATCATTTTTCATCCTAGGACTGAAAAGTCAGCTGTTTGCTAAGTATATTATTATTTGTTTATTAATGTTGAGGAGCAGAATTTTGAAATTCAAACGTTATAAAGAGCCTTGTTTGTAAATGACACATATATGTAAACACTGCATATTACTTACTTTGTAAATATAACCAACTTTAAAGTTAATATTATTAACGATCAAAAGTCCAATTTTGCACTATGATAAAAAACGTTGTTCATCACTCGGAGCAAAAGTGTCTTTTTGATGCTTAATCGGTTTTAAATACTCGGTTGTGCCTCGTTAAAAAAAAAAAAAAACAAAAAAAAAAACAAAAAAAAAAACGATTGCGCACCAAAAAGACACACTTTTGCTCATAGTGATGAAAACTACTATTTTAAGGATGAAACCAAATTACAAATATTTTCTATTTAACTATTTTAGTGTGTTAGTGATGAATGAAGTGAACAATTTATTTAATTATATTAACTTATGAAAGATTAGGTTGAATAAAATTAATATCTTCTTAGTCATATTTTTAATAAAGTAATGACTTTAAAATAGAATGACTTTAAAATTAACTAAAATAAATACAACAAATCCATGGAGGATTTCGATGAGTTTAACTGACAAACAGCTGGCTAGAAAACCATCTAATAATACGACTCCAAACAAAGCATTAGAAATAATGACAAACTGCAGTAAGCCCCACGAGAAATAAACAATAAAAATGCAATTGAGTTGTTATAAGCCAAACAAGGCTTTTTACACGAATAGAAGCCGTTGATACATCACTCAACGCTGTAAGCAGCCAGTATCACCCCCAGGGCAGGTCTCAGCTGTGGTGGCGGTGGATGACAGAGTCTCCGAGTCTTATTTGCATAGATATTGTGTTTTACAGTTTAAAACAAAAGCCTACTGTCTTGTTTGAAGATATGAGGTAAGAAAAAAATTGCTAACATACATTATTTTTGAAGAAAATGATTTATAAATAAATAATGCCACTACTACTCTTTAGAAAACTCTGTACGAGTAACAATATGATGTTAAAAAAATTTTATTAATACATTTTTTAGGCAGCGGCCGTAGCTCAGTGGTAGAGCTCTGGGTTATCACCCAGCGGGCCCGGGTTCAACTCTAGGCTCGGGGACAAAAAGATCGTTCGGTCGCTCCCGTGGTTCGGAAGTCACGTTAAGCCGTTGGTACACCTGCATAGAAAACAAAAAAGTGCAGGCATTTCAGGCGAGGAGAACTGTCAGTTAATTGCTGATCTCCCTCCACTAAAAGCCATACGATAATTAATTAATTAACAAATAATATATATTTTGCTAAGTTTTTTTCTGAAATAATATTAAGATATAAAACATTGTATATTTCAGGCTCTGAACAGGTTGAGTATGCACTGAAAGTCCAACAAAATTTTACTTTGGATTATTGTTGAGGACATTAAGTAGATGTAAAAAACCGATGTTGCCACATTTCCAGAATGGGCACAACACGGGGGACACCCTCTGGACTCTAGAGGAAGTAGTAGAGGAAACTGTATTGGCCTATGTCATGTTGAATATTATTTTAAAGATCTTTGAATGTAGATTCTAATGCCACAAACCCGATCTCTAAAGGTCGAATATAAAGCGAGTTATTGCGTTTTGAAATTTCGGCAAAATGCTTTTTATGCAAAGTTTGACTGCCTGGCATTTCTGACTCGAGCGTTCATTTAAGGTCGCCTTTGCGTCATTGCTTTCTGTTAAACATGATCCTAAAGCTCACATTAAATATTTCACAAAAGATTTCATTGGTGGTCCCAAATCAGGCTGAAAATCATAATATAATCATAATATTTCGGACAGCAATTGAAGACGGCAAATGAAGACTTAAAATAAACTATTTAACTTAATTTTCAGGATCTTTGTAAAGAGGAGATAGATAGAATTTATATAGATTTGAAAACAATGTCGCCAGCTCGACCTCAAATGAACGCCTGAGCCAGAACTGGCAGGTAGTAAAATTTTGTATGAAAGGATTTTACCGAAATTTCAAAACGCAATAACTTGCGTTATATTTGAAATTTAGAGATCGGGTTTGTGGCATTTGAATCCACATTCAAATACCTTTAAAATGATATACATAACAGGACATAGGCCAATACAGTTCCCTCTACGACTTCCTCTAGGGGGCGTCTCCCGTGTTGTGCCCACTCTGGACATGTGGCAACATCGATTTTTTACATCTATAAAATGTTCCCAATCCCAATAATCAAAAGTAAAATTTCGTTAGACTTTTGTGCGTGTTCAACCTGTTCAGAGCCTGGACTAGTAGGACAGTTTATTTTTATCAGAACTTTTTCATGAAGGTCGTTGAAATATTTTTCTCTGAATAGTGATTATTGAATAATTTATTCCCACTAGTAAGTTGAAGATCATTACAGCCTGTGTGCGTAATGCATTTTTCCGCCTCTCCCTCAAAAAAAAAAAAAAAAAGAAAAAGTAAGTTGAAGATCGTCATACATTGTTATAATGACAAGTTTATTTCACGGTAAAAATGAACAAACTAAACAATGCCTTATTTTGGATATACAGAAAATATGAATGGATGGATATCGTGAAAAATATCTTTCTCCTAAATAAATAATGGGTATAATGTTTATATATGTACATTCGTTTATACAGATTGTTATAAAAAGTTAACTAATGCACTTAACAAACTAATTTATGAATATATCCTATTATACTCATAATGTAGCTTTAGGCAATCGTTCGTTAATCATCATTACTTGGCAATAAAACTATATTTTAGTTCTTCAATTTTTAAAAGAATTAATATGAGCAAAACCGAAGCCTTAACTCTAAAACATGAATGGATATGCTTCACAACAATGTGACATTTACCAGTTTTGAGACCACAACTGGTGTGGGCGGGAACCGCAGACCTCAGAATAACGGGTATTTTATTCTTTGGTCAGTAGAAAATCAGACGAAATTTATTATAACCAATCGATTCTGTTTTCTGTAACTTTGTGGTTAGTGAAACGACCCTTTAAGAATGGAAAAAATGAAATAAAAACAGTTGTGTTTGTTAAATTTGTACGTACAATTTGTATGTACAAATAAAAATATGTGTTTGTTAAATTTGTTAAATGTTAAATTGTTAAATTTGTCAAATTAATGTATATGTTTGTTAAATTTTTACATACTATATATAGGGTTTGTATTATATTTGATTGAAATGTTATATGCATTATGATGAATGTCTCTTATTTTACATGGAAAATACAGAATAATACATTTTAAATTCACGTATGTTCCTAATCATTACTTCATTAATCCTAATCAATAACATTTCATGTTTTTAATATTTGTATGAATATAGCATTAGGTAAAGTTTATTATATAAAAGTGAAGCTCATCCTAGGAGTATACTATGATAATTTGAGTTAAAAGTTCTCAAATTAATGCTAATCGCATTAATAAAAAACTCGACTTTTTCAAAAACAATTTTTGATTATTTATTCAAATATGTTTACTATTTAACAAATTTCTAACGTCCTATTACAGATAATGATAGTCCAGGAAAAAAAAACACATTAATGATTTTTTGACCCGTTCATACATAAGAATTTTAGCCTCGAGTCCCCGATTATACATAATTAAATTTCAATTTGAAAGAAACATAAGTAGATGTTAACAAAACATTACATATCCTTTCACTCATGGTAAAATAAAAGAATTAATGTGTCTTAAAACTACTAAGATAAATTATAGCTACATAATAATTTACTTGCAAACTTATTAATTCAAAACATTTAACTTATGTAAAATAATACATGTATAGAGCTTTATGTATACATAAGACTTTGTATTATCGTATGATTTATTATTTATTAAATTTTAGTGAAACTCCGATGTAGGTTTATACATTTTATCCATTAATACAATAACACCTGTGTATCAACATTTGTCTCTTAAATGTTATTAATTTAGATTGCAGAGTCAGCCTCGACAGCCATGTTCCCTCAATCTTTGACTAATCTTATTTCTTTCCTGGTCTCTACAAAAAAAATGGTAACTTACAATCTTGTAATTACATAAATTTGTTTTCCTTCATTGTAAGAAATGTTGACGTCACTCGACTTATTACGTCTGTAACTAAAATAGATCACTGGATATAAATGTTACACCAGTTCACCAAGTTTCAAAGAGGGAGATATTTTTTATTTGTATTTATAAACCCAACTCCCAAGATAAGATTTTATCCACTCTGAGTAATTAAAAATGTTTATTTTTAAAGCATTCTCTAAATATAGCCATAAGATTTATATTAGCATTTTACGAGGTTTTCAAACTTTTTAAAAATTAAATCGTGTGTTTTATAAATAGTGAAAAACTGTTAAGCATCTGGTTTACCGTTGGAGCGCCAGACAAATATCACGTTATCTTCTGCTAAATGCAGCCTAGGCGTCATATTAAGAAGAATAGCGGTACTATCCTCTGTTAAACTAATTGAAAACCTAGATAAAAAACGAGAAAAAGATGGTTTTAGACACTTATAACTAAAATTAGAAATTTTATTTAAAAATTCTAAAACATAGAAGACGAAATCCGTCAATTTACTTTTATAAAAAATTAAGAGTAATTCTCTATCTTAATTGGTAAATTTTAAACACGACTCTCATAAACCTCTGCGGCTATATAACCCGCCACTATACAGAAAAACTGATGATTTTAGACAGTTAAAACTATAAATCAGAAGTTTTATTCAAAATTCTAAAACCACAGAAAACGACATCCGACTTTCTACTTTTAGAAAAAATTGTGAGTCAGGCTCTATCTTAATAAGTTGATTTTAAAACACGATTAAAACACGATTCTCGTAAACATATAGGCCTACAGCCATAAAACTCGCCTAGCGCTAGGGCCGCGGCCGCGAGGCGGCTTTCGAGCTTTCGTAGACCAGACCCTTAATAGGTTTTTATTTTTATTTCACAACTACAATTTCAATACTTATCTATTTTAATTTATATCCAAAATAATAATTGTTCATATATATCAAGTAAATCTAAGTTCATTGACATTATTATATCTTTGCACAATATTTTATAGAACTATACATAAAATATGCCCTATTTGTTATATTTTTTACTTAAAACACGGATAAATTTATAATGAATGAAAAATAAGGTTAAAAATTTTAGGTTATTGTAAATAAATATAAATTTGCTTCAAATATCTTCTCACTCGAATTAGTTATTTGCTTTAGGTGACATTAACATTTCATGTAGTTTAAACGATACTATGTTATTTTGTATACAAAACTTATTAATGTATTGGTGTCTAAAAAAGACTACAAATGATACAAAAGTATATTAAACAATCAATCCGCATTAGAAAAGCTTTTTGTGTTTTAAAACAATTACGAACGTGTAAAGATATAAATAAATTACGTCGATCTACACAAAATAACTTCCCTTGATTGTAGTTTTATATTTCAAATTATTTTGTTCTAGTTAGTTGAAATAGGTATCTGATGTACTTCCTAATGAGACAAAAACGAAGCTAGTTGTACGTGAGATAGTGGAAATGGGCCATTTATTAAAACTTATCTTCCTAAAAATTACTCTTCTTAATGTCTCTTGATGAAACTCACGTTCCAAGATTATCTGTTGAAGCAGTTTAAGCTTGTCAACACCTGACGTGTTTATAATATTAACACAATCTGATGGACTGAAAAAAAATAAAAAATGCAAAGATCAACCCATTCCATGAGCAATATGACAATAGAAAAAGCCGATTTCGAATAGAGCATATTTGGAAATCTTTTGAATGAAAATGTCAGCTTTGAATGTATTTTTCTTTTCGTTAACACGAATTTTTGTGTTAAGAAGTCCTAGGTTGAATATTCCTTATACCTCAACACTCATGATGTCTATTACAGCTGTAGTCAATAAACTGTCGACTTTGAATTGGAAAAAAATCATCCAGTCTATTTGTATGTATTGTTTAATCTAAATTTAATATCTTTTATTTCCATTGAACTTTTGTTTTTAGTAATTGGACATAGAAAGAATGACTAGACAACAATTCATAGGCCTACGCACAGGCTCCTCCCCGTGTAGGCCTTTTCTTGAGATTTCCATTTTGTTTCTACTAATGTAATTTATGTTACTGGAAAAAATAAATAATTTTCATTTCATGAATAAAACATATTTAATGCTCTAAAATAATTTTTATAGGCTATTGGTAATGGATAGTTTTTTTCATAATTCCTTATTTGTGATTAGTGTAGGCTAATTAGAATAAGTAATCTGGAGAGTAAAAGCAAATAATCACAAACTAATGGTTAGTAATATTCTATTCAAATAAAAAGTAAATAAACAATGTTTCAAACTTATTTTATATGTTTTTTATCAATAATCATTTTTTTTTTTTTGCCATTTATGCAATACAAGAAATATAGGTGTAAGTTTAGTAAAAACTTTTATTTTTTTAGATACTAAAATATATTATATATTTATTATGTCAATCATGACTACGTTCAATGTTAATTGTTATTTCGCTTATTACGTCAATAACTAAAATAGATTGATCGATACAATGTTTACACCAGTTCACCAAGTTTCATGACGATCCAGCAATGAAGACTGTCCTAAGACAAAGCTCTAGCAAAGGAACGGTTTCCTGGTGCTATTGAGCCAGATAAGGGGATTGGTGTAAGAGGAATGTATTTGACACCCTCTAGAATGGGAACTGGGGCTTACAACTTGTCCTCCCCAACCACCCGATTCATGTCAAATAAAGTCATATACACATCGAAAAAGTCACCCATCCAAAACGTAACCACACATTTATCACTTGACCTAAGCATCTTTCACACTTGCATATGCTTTTGAGGCTAGGAAAAAAACTAAAACTTGAATTGTAGAGGATCTGTCATATCATGTGCGAATTGGGTAATTTTTATTATACACTATAATCATCGATTGATGAGCTCTCATTGGTCTAGAAAATGCCTTTTTATTTGAAACATGTACGTTTAAAACAGTGTTATTATTGCTAGGCGAAGGGTTTTAATTTGTTTGAATAATCTACTTCTTTAATATGTACTTGTGACATCATTTAAGTGCTTATTGCAAAAGTCGTTGATAAAATATTGCTGTTCAGCCAACCTTTAATTTCTTATATCTTATTTAAATTCATTTTCTTGTTTAAAGTTCATTGTTGGTGATGTTGAAATTATGTAGTTGATAAGTAAATCATTGATGAAATTTAGAAACAAATTTAATTCTTTTCAGGATTTGGATATTATCCCTTCTTGTAGGTGGAAGAAGTACATAGAACATAACAAAGTTAGTAAAACACTCCAGACAAATCTAGAGAAGGTCGTAACGTGGCCCAAACTGTTTTATATATTTTGTAATTTCTTTTCTGTATTCAGTTTTGGCTACGGACTGGTGTTTTTACGAACTTTGTTACATTCTAGTTACTTCTTTCATCTGAAGACGTAAAAAATCCGTGAATTTCTTTACTAATCAGATATGAAAAATGTCCGAAATAATTTCCCTCATACCATTACTTCAATTTATTTTATAACTGGTTTAATTTAAAAGGTTTTGTGTAGTTATTTTACACGTATATGCCAAATTTAACCAAAACAATAGGTAGCCACAATGGAGGGGTCGAGCCTCATTTCTTGAGTGTCACATACATCCTCCTCTAACTTTATCCCCTTATCTGGCTGAAGTGGTCTAAGTCGTTTCTGAGGATAAGCTACATTGGACTTTTCCACTTTGTATAGAAGAAATTGTTGTTTCCAATAAAATTAACACGTGATTGCACAATGCACGTGATCACAATGCATTTTGTGAAAATAAATTTTACAAATGGAAATAATTTATTTATTTAAGAAGAAATAACACGATTTAGTATTAAATATTGTAGGCCAATTTGATAACACATGAGTAAAGTACTGTTTTGTTTGATACTCTAATTATACTAAGTACCAAACGTGTTTTTATCGGTCTAACATGGTGACGCTCAGCAGAATTAACCATTCATAGAGGCCATTACGTTATATACTGTAAAGGAGGTATAATAAAACTGTATCCACTTTATATTAACTTTTTCTGTCAAGTATGGTAACAAAGTTTTTCTCCGGCAATGTTAGTACCGAAAGGGGCCATCAAGTGTTTATGGAGTATGAGAGATGACAGAAGGTTAAACATCAGAAAATAGTCATAGACGTCCCTCCGTCTTATAGCGTTCTGGTTATTTGTAAGTCGTGTGCGTTGGTGTGACGTGGTTTCAACACGAGATATATTTTTTATACCCTTAGCGACCTTCTTAGATTGCTAGATTATTTGAGAGATCTCTCTTTTACGGCACCATAAGAGAAAAAAATAACGGTCATGTCATCTGGAGCTGCAAAAAACTCCATCCTTTGCTCCACACTTTGCTTCCTTGGTGCACCCCTGGAATGTCACACGTGACATATTGTTTAGTAGGAAAATTAGGGAATAGACACTCCTTTTAGTTTAATTTTGATGATATTGCAGTACTGATCAAAAAAAGTTCCAGCTTCAAGGAGCTTAAGGGTATCCTTGGATCTCGGCTAGGCAGAAATCGATGAACTGATCAAGAGAGTAATCGTCACATTTTTGGTAATAGTAGGGAATGTCCTTGTGGAATGAAATCCAGCTGCAAATAATTGGAAGTCATGGTTAATAAGAAACTGAATTTCTTCAAGTAGAGCTGTCGAACTGTCTTCAAGGCTGTCGTCACAACCTTAAACATACTAAAATGGCAATTAATATAGGCCATTGTTCGAGCAGGTGATCCACATTCATTCAAAGGCCTAGCCATATCTATGCTCTTGTTCAGTGTCGAAATTTGGGTGGATACTCAAAGAAAGAAAGCATACCTGAAACACTTCGGGAAAGAACAGTGACTGGCAACTCAATTATTCGTCTGAGCTGCTCAGGCTTGTAGTACGGTAGTTTGAATCGACCCTGCCACACTAGTGATAACCGAAAGCAACTTAACAGAGAAAACCATTAAGGGGATCCGCCTCCTACAGCCCTTTTTTTTAACTTTTTTGATAATATTACAATCATATATATTTTTTTACCTTTCTACACAATAAACTAGATAATTTATAGAAAAAAAAATTTTTTAATTTTTTTTTTGCCAAAAAAAGGCAATTTTTCTGTTTTTTCGCGTGATTTTCGCGATATATTAAATTTTGAATAACTTTTTTATTTTTCAACTAATACAAATAATTTTTGTTTTGTATTATTCTGCATGAAATAAAGCAACTTTTGACGCATGGAAACTATTCTAGCTCATATACAAAAATTACCCAACCGTTAGAAAAAAATTGTTTTTTTTAAAGTTTCAAAAAAAATTCTAAAATTAATAAAAAAATTATTTTTGCTTGTAGGGGGGTTTTCATGCGTGAAAAGTTTATAAATATTATCAAGATAAAGTGGTAAAAATTTCAAGACTCTATCTAGTCTGGTTCAAAAGTTATTCAAACTTGTATGTAGTAAAACATGGAAAAATTAGTTTGCGGAAATTTGCGTTTAAAGTTTTTATTTACAAAATACACTTATTTTACCTATTTATTCACTTTTTATAAAATACACTTACTTTTTTTTATAAAATATACTTTTATAAAATAAAATTTTATTTTATTAAATATTTTTTAAATATATTAAAAATTTATATATATATTATATATTATTATATATATATATATATTCGCGAAGCGCGCGGTTCTATAAAAACATAAAAAATGTTAGAAATAATGCTCGGAATGGCTTGATATTTTGCAGACACACTACTGAGAATATGTACAATTTATTGGAACCAAAAACAAAAAATCACCAAAAATTCACAAAATTGACTTTGGAGGAGGCGGATCCCCTTAAAATGAAAGGGATAATGCAAGGAGTGCTTCACTGCACTATCTCTTCCATTTAATGTTTTTACTGACTTCTTCATTCATTTGTAAGTGGTCGTGGCTAGTTACAGTCGTACTTACATTGGATGAGGAAGATAGCATCACAGGTGTATATTTATTTCTCTGGGTATTAATAGTTTTATAGTAACCAATGTTTCTAAATCTGGGAGGTCTAGCTGAAAGTAACAATGGTAATTTTACAATGGTTAACAGTGGTAATTTTTTGTTTCTACAATAACTGGGATTTATTAGGTAGTGCTTCTAAGCATTTATATTG
Organism: Neoaliturus tenellus; assembly: GCA_030545055.2. NCBI lineage: Eukaryota > Metazoa > Arthropoda > Insecta > Hemiptera > Cicadellidae > Neoaliturus > Neoaliturus tenellus. The sequence continues at coordinate 170,219,315 of CM061534.1, read as the reverse complement.
AGGTAGATTTTGACATCATCCATTGAATGGTAACTGGTATTTTAAAATTTGTTTAACTACCATTCTTAAAAATAAATAAAAAAATTCTGCGTTGCTTGGCTAAAGTAGTTAGTTTATTTTTGGAGAGTAATAAAATAAATCTGCATATGAAGAGGTCATCAGTTTTTCGTCAATACAATGTAGAGAAACCATAATGTATAGTTCGACAGTGGGTGTTATCGAGAATATTATTCAATTATTAAAAGGTTACGTTTTGCAGAAATGTAAATATCATTAAATAAACAAATTTCTTTAAATGTTTTCGACAATATGATACTGTTAATTTTCAGTTTAACATATATTTAGGCTACTACTTTGCTTGGTATTTATATGTTACAGATTAAAATTGTGTTAAGTTTTTGTTTCAAAACCTTATATGATATGATATGCTCTTTTCTATGTACCATAAACAAAACGGTTAAATAATTAAAAGAGTGAATAGGAAACTATGATAATAATATCGTTCCATTCACGATACAGTAATAAAGTACCAAAAGTTAAAATAACTAGATAATTCCGGCGAAGAGTATAGGATGAGCGATGTCTTGCATTTTACTGTACAGACACAATATCTATGCAAATTCAGGTCTGCAACTTCACGCCCCGTAATCTTATGCTCAGGTGGGGATTTCTATTTTTTAGGAAAAAATCTCAGGGAATAAATGGGAAGTAATGATATATTTAATCAAGTATTTACCATACACTTTAAATTCAAGTTTTAATGGTGTAAGGCCTAACATATAACTATTAAGTTAATTATGTACCTACTTAAATTTACTATTGATATAACGTTTTAATATTGTTTATCCAATTGTAAAAGTATTATTCATTCATATAGATTAATTTATGTTTGATGGATTTATATTTAATGAATTGTTGGTGGGGCCTATCATTAACATATAATTGTATTTAAAACTCAATACATATGGGATCTTTCCGATTATTCACCAGCAATATTCTTTATAAAAGTTTTGATTCCGTTAACTCACTACCACGAATGTTACATTTCAGAATTTGTTTAGTTAATATAAAACACATAAACATTAAAAGCGCCCAAACGTCTTACAATAAATAATTAAAAGTTTGGATTTGGTAAGGAATTTTGTGTTGTGTTTAGATTATTTATTCTAACAATTATTCTAAATGTAACACAATTAAATTACTTTTTTTATAAGAAATATACTTTAACAATGAACTGTATTACGAAAGTGTCTTAAGAACTAACAACCTAGTTTAAATAAAAATGCTACTTGGAGTAGATATCCAGGTTGACCACCCGTAAAACTGTGCTCGTATACCACTATATTAAAATTTTAAGTTCTTTAATAGTGAAGAATATCATGGAGTGGCAGAAGTACCACGGCTATAATAGTGGCTTTCTTACGGCTATAGTCACCTAGCTATTAGAGTCACTTGGCGAGGAGCTGTCGGGAGGGTCTCATTCTCAAGGCCGATAAACCCCATTATATTGCCATGAGACAGTGGTCCTGTGAGCAGAGGGCTTTCATTCTCAAGACAAAGTTTAAAAGTAGTGATTCTGTCGTTTCCACGCAACGACATTTTTAGAGGCATTGTAGTGTGAGTCACAAAATTTAATTACTTAACGTAATACAAAATGTTTTAGGTAAAGAGCTTTAAAACAACAGCATCAATCCCGAAACAAAAGCATAATGAAGTCTAAGGTCACCTAGAACTCAAGACAACACCGAATGTGTGAAGCAAGGTTCATTCACCCCATGCTAACCTGCCCGTCTCGTCTAGCACAAGGGAAACTGCTGATCTGGAAATGACAAATCGAACAATGAGGTGAATTAGGCACTATAATTTTATGAGGCTAATGAAAAATTTAAAAAGTTCAAAAATTAGGCATCGAAACTATAATAATAGTCAAACATTGTCAGTATGAGGGATAGACTAGGGTGACGACAAAGTAAACATGATAAAGCATGTTGGCTAGCTCAAGAGGTTTGCCTGAGGCAAGTTGCCTCACTCATTCGTCTTTGTCCAGATTACAAGCTGACCTTGGAAGTCCTTTAAGTTTTTAGAGGGAGATAGGTGTTTTAAGGTTGTTGTATTACGTGAAGGATTTCCACGATGCACATTAAACGGTTTGTGAAAACGCACCACTTTTGAAATTCGTCTCAAGTACGAAATAACTATGCTCACAGGACCATTGTTCTGTGGCAATTAAGAAGGGTTCTTAGTAGCCTTGAGAACGAGCCCCTCCACACAGCCTTAATAAGTTATTTATGTTACCATAAGATAATTTTTTAACATTAATGTTTTATTTTATTATATTGCCAAAGAAACCCTGAAAGTGTAAAACGCATAATATAAAAACGTTTTTCATTACCTAAAAATAAATTTCAAAGGATATGTTGGATGATAATTGCAGTTGAGAGTTATCTACGCCATCGTTCACCGGTCACGGTGATCATGGTTGACAGAGAACTTAATTGTGAGGCAGTATGAACGTCGACACCAATATAATAGATGGTCTAAGGTTTGTTCCAGTTAGTTAGCTGGGCAAAATGATAGCCTATTCAGGCTCTTTATGGGAAGACAAATCATGCGGGGATATATGGGTGAGCGCTGGCCCTTCTCGTAGGACTATAGACACATTTTTTCGAAAATGAAGTATAGAAATCTTTTATCCTAATGATTATATACAGTGTGTTTTAGTGTTTTGTTACATTTAAACTCTTCGTATTTATTTCTTTTCCAATTTCTTCTTTTAAACTTCGGTTCTATTATTTTATTTTTATTTGAATATAATTCGTTTTTAACCTCTTATGATCTACATAACACGGTTTTTTCACGTACATCTCAACTCTGTCATTATATTTATCAATTAATAACTCATTTATAATTTTGATTTTTTTCTTTACATACAAATAAAATTATAAAATTAAAAAGGAAATTGTATTTTAATGTTGGCCTTACAAATTTTTCTCCAATTGTTTAGGGATAATTTACATTACAATATAATCGATTACTTTGGTATATCTTGTCTATATATATAAATCCGTAAGCGAATCGGTCCCCACGAAATATCTCGAGTTAGAAGAAAGATACGGTAACATATGACGGCTCATTTTAAAGCTTGAGGGCCAAGGACGCAAGGAAAAATACCAGAATTATCAAAAAATACCTGAGTTTCGCCCCATTGGATCTTGAAATTCCAATGTTAATTGAATTTTTACTCTATGGAACATAGAGTATAAAATTCTTACAATCGACTTTAAATTTCACTTAGGCGAATTTTAGACCCCCAAAAGGCTTATTTAATACTAATTTGATGTCAATGAAATTATCAGGTTAGATTTTAAGTATTTTAAACTAGGTAATAAACTATAATCGAGCAATTATTTTCAAGTATTAAAAAAGCTTATTGTCCGGAATTTTTTACAGAACTTTAGTTGTTTAGGCTACATGATTTGACTAATGTAGTTGCTATGATCAGTTTATATTCCCCCATCGCAGCTGATTTGTCGCTGTGTATGCTGAAAACAACATAACCTTTTCTTATTTATATCTGCTCGCCGTTATGTTACGTTTTTAAATAAAATTTAATTGATATTTTGACAGACCTATTTGTTAAAGTAAATAGATCATTACTGATGTTTACTTGTTGAAGTTATAAAGTTTACCAAAAGATAGGCATGTTGATGTGGAATGAATTGCTGTCGTACGGAATTATGCGATTAACTAATTTATGGGATACAACTAATATTTATTTGGGAGAAAGATTTAAATTGAACAACTAATTAGAATGTGTTGTGCCATTTTAGCCTATGTCTCAGGAAACAAAATATGCATTAAGTGTTAAGTAAGCGTAATTCTACAATACTTACATTACTTGAATTTTATTAATTTGCAATCATGGATTTTAAATTGTATTGTTTTTTTTCGCTCTACAATATATTTACCTTTAATATTGTAAGCATAATTATTATTAAGTTACTTGCTTGTTTTGAGGTCTTAGCTAAAATCATTCTTTGTATGTATTTATTTGTAGGCTAGGCCTAGGATGTACGCCGGTTGACTTTGGACGGTTAGATGACGTTCCACTCTTCACATTCGAGGAGATGGAAACCTCCGTTCTCTCCCTAAAGAGCAACAAGGCTCCTGACCCGGACGGGATTCCCAGGAAGGCTTTAAGGAAAGTATTTTCAATTAATGCTGACTTGTTGAGAATGTACAACGCCTGTTTGGTAGAAGGGGCGTTTTCCGGCTCCCTATGGAAAACCGCAAGACTTGTACTGATCAGCAAGGGCAAAGGTGATCCCGAGCTACCGTCGTCCCACAGGCCTTTCTACACGTTGGACACCGCTGGGAAGCTGTTCGAGAAGCTGACCCGTTCCCGCCTGACCTCTGCCGTGGAAGCTGCCGGGGACTCATGCCCCCGTCAGTATAGCTTCGAAAAGGGACGGTCAACGATTGACGCTATCACCGAAGTCCATGAAGAGCTGTGAAGAGAGCCGAGAGCCACAACCATTTCCCTCGCTGAGTAGTGCTTCTTGTTACGCTTATGTCAAGAATGCCTTTAACTCGGCGAGGTGGGTCGATATGTTGGATGCGCTTCGCAACAGCTTTCGCGTTCCTGCATATCTGTTGCGACTCATCGAGGATTATCTCCGCTCTCAAAGCCTTATTTACGACACAAGAGACAGAACGTGAACGATGGAAGTCACTTCTGGTGCCGCGCAAGATTCAATAATAGGCCAGGATCTCTGGAACGTTGCCTATGACGTTGGCCTATGACAGCCTCCTGAGGTCGGAGATGCCTGAGGAAACCACTTTGGGTGGGTACACCGAAAATGTCGCAGCTCTCATTGTCGCACGCAACGTTGAGCTGGCCCAACTAAAGTTGAACCGAGTCATGCGTGTGGTCAACACATGGATGTCCGATCACGGCCTCTCGCTTGCTCTCCGTAAGACGAAGATTGTGATCTTTACGAAGAAGAGGATAGACACCGTCGTTCTGTTCCAAATGGGAAGGGAGGTGGTCCAATCAACTCGTGCTGCTAAGTACTTCGGGATTATGGTGGACACCAAGTTAAGATGGAGGGATCAGATCTTCCGTACGGTAGACAAGCCCGCTAAGGTAGTCACTTACCTTAGTAGGCTGATGGCCAATGTCGGGTTCTACGATCCAGCAGAAGACGTCTGTTGATGTCCACGGTTCAGTTCGTGCTTCTTTATGGAGCAGAGGTGTGGGCAGACGCTTTTGATAAAGAGTAGTACAGGTTGCGACTCGCCCGAGTTCAACGTCGAGCGGCGCTCGGGGTGTGTTCCGCCTACCGGACAGTGTCCGAGCCTGCCTTCCTGGTGGTCACCGGAGTTATCCCTGTCAATTGCCCGGAGGCAATTTATCAGAGACAAGGCGAGATTGGCAAGGACACGGCAAGAACTGAAGAGCGCTCCCGAACCTTCCAGCAGTGGCAACACAGCTGGGAGCACGACACCCGAGGACGATGGACTGCGTGACTTATCAAGCACGTCAAACCATGGGTAGAACGGCGGCCAATTCTTGACAATTCATGGCTATTTTCGGTCGTACCTGAACCGATGGGCAAGACCGGTTCACCGGACTGCATTTATTGCCCGGGCGTTCCCGACGATGCGGAACACACATTCTTCCGCTGCCCCCATTGGGAAGGGTCCCGCCTGAAGGCCACACAAATTTTTTGTGCATTTTCGGTGGACTCGTTCTGCCAAAAGATCTTGGAGGATGAGGGCAACTGGGATTGTTTATCACAGTTCGTCCGGGGCATCCTCCTGGAAAAGAAACCCGATCTGGACCGCGAAGTGTCCCAGATCCCTTGATCAAGTGGCTGGATAAGGAGTAAGCCCCAACGGCGTTATCCAAATTTAGGCCTAGCCTGACGTAATGTGATAAACAATTCCAGGTTAGAATCCTAAAGAGTAAAGAGGGTTTTTTAGTGGATAAACCCGTTTCTTAGGAGAGCCCCACACTACAGGCTTGCCACCTGTGTGCGTAATGCATTTTTCTCATCTCTCCCTCAAAAAAAAAAAAAAAAAAAAAAAAAAAAAAAAAAAAAAAAAAAAAAAAAAAAAAAAAGCGCCAGTTAATAACTTAAAAAGTGAGTAAAAATTCTCGTACGGGACGGACATCGGAGCGGATTCCTAGTCTAATGGGAAGAAGATTTTTAGATCTACCAGTGTGATTCGTGATTAAGCAGATGGTCCAGTGTATATTTGTTATCATAAACTCAGCTGGTTAGCAAGCAGATATTTTAAGTTAAGATAACTTAATTATAAAGTTTTCAAATTTGGCAATGCAATATAATAAATGAGAACACCAATTGTCATGGAAAAATTACGGATCCACAGTAGATTTCTTCTTCGTGACCTCACCTATTTTTTGTGCTGTATATGCCACAGTTATAAAAGTGGCTTAGCCATGGTATGGTTGATATAAAAGTTAATTTATTGTCTTTACTCAGTGAATTGTTGTAAACAACTAACATTGGATAAGCTCTGTGTGAGGGATATTTTGTTGGATTTAAACTCTGCTTCTTCATTTACGTGGGTAGTAAGGAAACAATAAAGGCCCGTTAATCAATAAGACGGAGAGGAATTCATAAAAATGACAGTCTGCGATAATTAACAATATGAATCAATGTTTTACTTCATTGAACGATCAGACAAAATAAACTACAATCATAGCATGAGGGGTGTGAGTGAATGTGGGGGGCACGCAGGCCCCGGGGGAATAGGGATGTACTGGAAGCACGGGGTACGCGGGGGATCGGGGGAGGCATGGGGGACATGGAGTATGCGCGGCACAGGGGTCCCTGTCTGATACAGAAGTGTACAGTATATTTGGGCTATTAACCGTTTTGTCATGTTGTATTGAACTATTTGATTTATTTGCTACGATTCATTATGTACGTTACATGTTTAAGGTTAAATATATTTTTATTGCGTTTGGCACTATAATGGTGAAATGGATTGTTTTTCTCAAAATAGACTACTTTAGTTTAATACAGGGGGGGGATTATTAGTTTATTGCTGATTTATTGTTGTTTATTGCTGATTACCACCCAAAAGTTTTATTGATATTTGGTAATTTTTTATAAGAAAATCCAAGCTTATAAATTCACAGTACAGCTTGAGAAGAAATACAGTACAAGAAGGTGATGAGTTGAAACTTACTTTTGGAGATAACATCACCAGTTTGATTTAAGGGGCCTTTGCCCCTACAATCTCCTAGTGATAAGTAACTTACTTTGGTGAGAAGATAGAGCTGATGTAAATAGATCTTCTTTGTAAAAAATTAAGTTATTGACGTCCTAAATATTATTAACAAGTGATAGGCCTAGTGTCCCCACAAATATCTAAAGAAAAAAACATTTTTATAAGTCTATTTGAATTTTCATTCCTTATGCCGAACTCAAAATACTATACATTTATAGACTTAAATAGCATATAAATGAAATACTGTATATTCATCCTAGGGGGAACGGTGCCGCGCAATGCGCTGCAATTCATCACGGTACTGGGAAATCAAAACTTGCTCCATGGTTATCAAATTTAGTATTTAAATTATCTAGATAGGGATTAACTTAAATCTACCCTATCTTAGAACTTGCTACCAAAACCCATATGGTGGCAAACCTACATTCTCACCCCTATATAACATATTACATATAACAAATATAAAACATACATTTGCTATGGGCGGAATAAAAAGTGCCAAATTTTAATACAATTTTGTGATTACCTTCCCCAATTAAACTTCCTTTTTCTAACAACACCCCTTGGCAGCAAACCAACATACTCGTTCCTATAGAGTTTTTATGGGGAAAATAAAAAATCTTAAATTCCATTGCAAATTCGCTGAGCGCGCAGGTCTGCTACGACGGGGGTATTTTTTTATTAGTTGTGATGCAGAAATTCCATTATGTAGTGCATTAAGTTGACTGTCTGAGGTATGTTTTTCTTAACACGAGTGGCACATGTACGAACTGTTCTAGGGCCTACGCTTGGAGATTGCGACTACGGTGACCTACTTATTCCTGGATTTCTTATCTTTTTCACATATGTCCCACGTTCCACGCTTGTTGCTTTGATTATGCTAACCTCTTATGTGTGTTTTGACTGACTGCTAAGTACTGTAGTCAGTAAGAGATGTCTCTTCGTCGGTTTATGTCGTGTTGGTAGTCATAGTGATGTGGTTCCGTACATATTCAAAATTGATGTGGCGCCCCGAGTGAAGTGTTGCTCAAACGAATTAAGTGTTTGAAGTGAAGTTTAAATTGAAGGTTTTAGTGAAGTTTGCAGTGAAGTTCATATGTTTGGTGCCATGTGATCTTTGGGATTAAGTTGGATAATCATTTGCCAGGTACTAAATTGTTTTCTTCCTTTTAGTCTATCGTTCATCAAAATTCTAAGGTCGTATCATTTCCCATTATTATTTTTTTATACTAGCTTATAGATATGAACTTGTAAAGGAGAGGTAGGCTTAAACGCATATTTTATCATAAAGAGAGAGGGCGCATTTTTCTCCTAGTTTATCGAAATTTACTTCGTTTGTGTCTTGGATAATTACCTTGTAAAAATGTTCTATTAAATACAGTTTATAAGAAAGCATATCAACGGCCGTAGCTCAGTGGGTTATCACCCATCGGGCCAGGGTTGAAATCCCGGCTCGGGGACAAAAAGATCGTTCGGCCGCTCCGCTCCCGTGGTTCGGAAGTCACGTTAAGCCGTTGGTCCACCTGCATAGAAAACAAAAAGTGAAGGCATTCCAGGCGAGGAGAACTATCAGTTAATTGCTGATCTCCCTCCACTAAAAGCCATTCGATATTATTATTATTATTATAAGACAGCATTTTACAAATGTTTAAGAAAAATTTGATTCACGACCTTATAAACTATTGAAATGTATTTATTAGGGTTATTAGAGAGGCGGCTGCACAAAAGCCTGTTCAAAAAATTAATCCTAATTACTGTTTCCATAAAAGCCTTAGAAAACAAGAACCAAAATGCTATTTACTTGATCATGAAAGGAAACTTTAATACAATAATATGTTAAGGGAAATCTTAATTTCCACACTTTTTATTCCAATTAATATCGAGAAACCAAGTATTTCGGAAATAGTAAAATATGTCTGCACTTAAAATTGAAAAAAGAACTGCAAAGGTGCTGGAGAATTTTTATAAATAAAATATTGAACTGTTTATGATATAGTTTTAATATGCCTTCAAATTCATAAAATAAAATGCAATAGTGATAAGTATAGAGATAAAAACTTTACCATTGCAAATGATACTAAAAGAATGTAATAGAAGCCTATAAACAACTCAGTAAAAACGTTTAGCCCCTTAAAGAACCACAACAAAACTGAGTATCTCATCACGTTAACCCTAATGGCTTGACGTTTTTATGATCTTTTAATCAAGTAGCCTGTTTTGGTCTCTTTTAATAGTAATTGGATAGTAAACTTTAATATCCAAGACATAAACAATTCGTAAACCTAATTGTTTATCTTATTCTATAGGCCTCGTATCACTTAATTGTATTTTTATATTATTCTAATCTCCGTTTACTATATATAATTTAATAAATTTAGAACATCTTTTGATTATTTACTTATATTTTGACCTCTATTTGATTATTATATATTAATTAAGTTTTATTGATTGAAATTCAAAGAGTTTAATAATTTGACTAAACAACGTTTAGTTTTGTAAAATAATTTTGCTTAGATAAAAGCTATAAAATTAATACTATCTTAATGATAGTATAAACTTTTTTTACATAATATTATCCATACAAAATATCCATTATTTAAATTTTTTTGGGAAAAAACTTAATTCAAGCTAGATGTGAGCTATTTAAATTGTTTTATGATTTCTTTCTGGGGTTTCAGGACTTTTTCAAATTTGTTTATATATATATATATATATATATATATATATATATATACATATATATATGTATGTGTGTGTGTGTGTTTGTGTGTGTGTGTGTGTGTATTTTGGTTTCAAAGTTTCGACGAGGAGCCATCTGCTTTGGATCGTTTGGGTGTCTGGCGACCTTGGGTCCCCGATCCAACCTGCGAGTCTCCTTCTAACAGTTCAGTAGACCGGAGCCTTTCTACCCCTGACGAGCACCCAAATGCAAGGGTTTTTTAGAATCGTGTTATCCTCTGCCAAATTAAGCCTAGAGCTATAAATAAGGTGTCATATTAAAGAAGAATAACGGTACTAGTTTTCCTCTGTTACACTATTGTAATTAGTTCATTAAAACCAATAGAAAACTTCAGTTAAAAATCGAGAAAAATAGATGATTTTATACAGTTATAGCTGAAATTAGAAATTTTTATTTCAAAATTCTAAAAAGATAGCCGACTAGATTTTCCTAATTGGTTAATTTTAAAACACGATCCCCGTAAACCTCTGCAGCCATCAAACTCGCCTTGCGCTACGGCCGCATTCGGCATTGTTGTTAATTTGACTGGGGTAGACCGGAGCCTTAAGTGTCCCTCAATCACATCAAGGCAGTGTCGCCAGGATCCTGGGCAGTGAGTTTAGTCGCACCACTGCATATGACTTCCAGGGCTGCGACGAAGAGTGGGAGTAAGTCTTCCAAACATGTAAAGAGGTAGCGGAAATGTTTTTCGTGCGAGCGTATCGTTAGGAGATATGACAGATTGTTTTAGAGAATGACAACAGAAAGGTGAGGGACGGCGTTTTTTAACGCATCACCCTGTTTGGCAGTTTGAACATACTGCGCTAACAAGATTATAATGCACAGGATTGCTTTTGTCAACTCGTGATAGGGGCCAAAGAATGCAGAGCATGCCAAAAAAGATACCGGTTGAGGATACAACTAAGGCAAGCGGGAGAGGAGCGTGAGCAAGAGTTCTGGCACCGGCGACCGGTCCAAACCGGACCAAAAACGCAAGGAAAAGAAACCACGGAAATCTATGTTGGAAGTCCCCTCTGTAATTATGGTGACGTCCCCCAACCAGGGGGTCGTGCCCGGAAAACCGGAAGCAAGGTCTGGCCGATCTCCATCCTTGCACGAGTGGCGGGCTAAGCCTATGCCAGTTTTTTGAGGGAATACCTGCAAGGATATCAACCTAGACGCCTGCGCTAATAAGGTAGTATGCTCAAGGCCAATCCCGAAGGGGGTTTTCATATGACTGGGGAAAGGTTCTGACAGGCGGACTTTCGCCAAGGTTCTTAAGGCCGTGGAGGTGGGAATAAATTTTGCCCCAGACAAGCGGGTCTCTGTTGGGGTGAGGGATTTTCATTCTCTCACTTAGAGGCCCGAAAGGGTCGAGGCCTTGAACAAGGTTTTCGGTGGCACCAGTGAGACACACAAAGTCTCCGTTAGCCGGCCAAACAAGTGATAACTGAAGATATGGTCTCCGACCTTTCGGAGGAAGAGGCCACCAGGATTCTTAAACTTGGTAAAATTAAACTTCTTAAACATTGATAAAATATAGCCTCTAGAATTCGAATTGTCTTACTTCCGAGCATCAAGAACTTAAACATTGTTGCGGTAATTTGAATTCCAAATTTTAGAAATCTACATATATAAGTCAAACTCTAAATTTTTAACTGTAATGCCGTATGCCTCCGAAAGCCTTTTGAAGCATAAACTAATGTGTATTGTGGATTTTATCTGGATGTGCATTGCAGAGAGATAGTAACATGTGCAGACGACAAAGACGGAAAATAATACAGTAGTAAGTTCACTCCGTCATTAACAAAGGAAGCCCAGTGGGCAATTGAAACTTCCCTTGTATTTGTGAAGGAGTAAAATTATAGTATGCAGTGTTTCTCCAGATTTTTGACACTATTGATTATTTTATAATTTAAGAACGCTTTCGCTGTCAAGAATTATAGTTATTTACAGTAAAAAATCTTAAAAACAAAGTAATATAGTTTTTAATTCTCGTCCTTAAAACTTCAATTTTTCAGAAAATTATTTTCAGTTTATTTTTTAGTTCTTTTTTTATTGATTTGCAATAATTTAAATTTTCTCTGCATATTCGTTAGACTTTTTGTTATTAAATAATGTATGAACGTAATTTATATTGTCTTTAACATGTTTTGTATAAACTATTTTGAGAGTTTAATAAATTTTAAAATGTGTCCTATATGATTCGCATTCAGTTTTTTTTTTTTTTTTTTTTTATTTCTGTAATTTAAACTGACTGTATTTCAAACTTCCTCTAATCCAAAATAATTTGGCTGCCCCCGACCTTTGAATAAGTAAAGTTTTACTTTAGTATCCTACTTTTTTGGGAGATGAAAAAATGCAATAACACACATTCATAATTATTACCCGCAAAAAAAAAAAAAACTTTATTGAGATACTAAGCACGTGAATTCTTAATGATGTAATAAAACACAGTAATAACTTCTGAAAGAGGATAAGACGAAATAAATAGCCCATTACACTATCACACGTTCTGCTCATTATTCCATTTTCCTTAGATAAATTATTAAAATGTTTTTTTTCATAATTAAAACAAAACGTATAGGCGGTATATCTCTTACATGTATAATGCTTTTTAGTAAGGGCCTAATTTTGATACGACATATAAGAAAAATGCCTGTTGTAAAGGAGAGAAAAATACTTGGTAATTATTTTGGTTTGTGGAAATAAGCTTATTTCTTAGTAAGAATTATGTTTCATTATTATTAGGTTTTATAGAATAGACCATTTACTCTGTTCATTAATTATGGTAATTCTTTCATATATTTGCTACATTTAAAACACTTTCTCTCTATTAAACAGACCAACAAAAACAGACCAGCACAGATGACACCCTTTAGCACATTGTAAACAACACAAGACACGAAGGAAGGTTTTCCAACAACGATATATTAGGACCAAATTTTCCTTTTTCAACTATCACCAATCGTCGTAGACAGACAATGTTTTAGAATTAGATAAGTGAGAATACAGTGTATATTATCAACTTAAAATCTCAAAGCCCCAAATTTGGAAGATACGTTGTATTATAATTAAGACCTGGAAAAAGCTACATTTAATTAACTTAAGAGTGAAATTTGTATGAAAAGATCTTGTAAACATATTTGAATACGGCGATATTTTTTTTAATAAAAAATATGTTGTAGACTTTGAATAAAATAAAATTAAACCTCTATAAAATTATGAGGGTATTGCTCGCAATTAAAATTATGTAGGTATGTGTTTTGTATGCTAAACAATTTTCGCTAAAACTTACTTTTGGATTGTCCATTAGATAAAAGACTTATCTACAATTTCATTTGCCTTGGGAAC